>CM051526.1:70628273-71228273 GCA_028017165.1 Herpetospermum pedunculosum
ATTACAGTGTACTTCCAGTTTTACAACTTACAATTACACGGTACTTACAATTCTGCAATTTGCCAAAAAAAATAACATATAGCGACAACATTCATGCATAACATACAACGTAAACTTTCAACTTGTAATTACAATGTAAACTTGCAACTTGTAATTAAAATGTAAACTTGCAATTACGATGTAAACTTACAACTTACAATTATAATGTAAACTTGTAATCATAGTATAAACTTGCAACTTGTAATTAGAGTTTCTTGGCGTTGCTCTCGCTTCGTTTGGGTGCTCAAATCTTCAAAATCAGTGTTCAACCGTTTCTCTCTGTCTTCTCCTCAATCTCCCTCTCCTTTTTCTTTTAAAATCTAACAAATTGTTTTTATACTTAGGGCAAAAATTGCCACAGTGCCTAGGCTCCTAAATACAACGTCTAGGCGCGGTAAAATCATGAAAAAAAAACTCACCTCAATAGTCGTAGCGGCTAGGCGCCGTGCATTCTGCCAATCTCGTTGTCTGTATTTTATTTATTTATTTATTATTATTATTTTAATTCGCTACACTCTTGAACTTTTGTTTGAAATATCTATTTTCTTCAACTTTCTTTTAATTTGTTTCTATAATTAAAAATAATAATAAACGATTAAATTAGTCAATAAAATGTTCTAGTAAATCAACCAAATAACTAAAAAAACAACCTATTTTACTATGCTTAAAATAAACTCTGTCAAATTTGTAGGAAGTTAAATTGTCATTTGTCAAAGTATTTCTATACAGCTATGATGACTCTAGGAGACTAGTTTTGTGTTTTATCCTTACATTTTCTTGATTCATTTAATTTGGTTTTATGACCACATTTGAATAGTTTCAAAACATTCTATAAATTGTTAAAATGAACATAAGTGACTGGTAATTAAGATGTACTAACTCTTTTACCATTCGAGGTTCAAATCTTCGTCCTCCATTTGTTATGCTAAAACACTTACTGGCAGGCAACTGAAACTCATTCGATTTTTGACACGTGTTAATCTCCCCTAACTAATAAGAGCTCAAGAAAGACGAGAAATTTCTAATACTCCCGTTGTCGGGATTTTTCCCTACCCCTCCATTGAATGACGTGAACTAGTGGCAGATCCAGAACACTTGAAGTCAGGAGGCTTAAATTTGTACATATGAAGAAAATTTTGAACACATCGAGATATATATATATATATATATATATATATATATATCTTTTTCAGGCTTCCTCTACCCACATCTCTATGTGCCCGCAGCACTTCCATATGGAGAAAGATAGGCTTACCATGTTCCATCAATAGCACCTAACCTATGCCGATTTTGGCGGACCGTGCTCCACTCCGGTGAACTTATGCAGTTCCGACGTACCCAGAGGCCAGAGGCGAATCCGACTGCTTGCAGCTCACCCCTATTTCTAAGGGGGCTGGAAGCTCCACGTACGGTTTTGAAGCCGAGCCTTTCTAGCAATGGGGCCTAGGGCCTAATCGAGCAGAACGCCACTCGGTATATATAGTAGAATTTTTTTTTGATTAATTTTTTGAAAAATAAAAATTAAAAAATTATAGTATTGTATTGTATATTTTTTATTTAAATTTTTTGTTTGAAAATAATATCAAATATATTTTAATATTATTTCATTTTTCTTAGATACTTATGAAATGGGCTATTTTTTAATAATATTATACTTTTTAAAACTTTTTATAAAAATATTGTAAGTTTGAAACTATTTTTAAAAATATTTCTGTTTTAAAGGGAGGTCGTCTTTTGACTTCTACACGCGAGCAAATGTCTTCTTTTGAAAAGACGATCTTGCTCCACGTGGATCGAAGGTCGTCTTTTGAAAAGATGATCTTGCTCCACATAGATGAAGGTCGTCTTTTGAAAAGAGGGCTTTCATCTACGTTCCTTTTATTAAAAAAATGATATTTTTTTAACGAGATATTCAAAATTTTCAAAAAAGGTATGGTTGCAAAGCTAACAGGGGAAACTTCAATTTGATACCTGGTTTCACTATTTTTGGAGTTGTGTATCAAAAGATAAAGACCATTGGATTATAGTTCTGCAAATTTCAGAACTGAAGATTCTTTTGAGGAGTGCATTCAAAAATTGATTTCTTTTTACTCAGATAATCAAAAATTTCGAAAAATGTACGATTGAAAAGCTAACACAGAGAGCTTCAAGTTGATATCTATTGGGAAAAAATCTTCCACTTCTACGGCAAGAATAAGCAGAAAATAACTGAGAAATTAAAAGAAAGCAAAATACAAATAGAAAACACAAGAATTTACGTGGAAAACTCCAAAACCGGAGAAAAACCAATACAAATAGAAAACACAAGAATTTACATGGAAAACTCCAAAACCGGAGAAAAACCACGGCCCACCAGAAATAACTTCGACTATGTGAAAAATTGTTACAATCACACAGAATTCTCTCCCCCTCCCCGATCCCAATTACAAGACACTCTCTTCAAAGCTAATTTGCACCACTCACACATTTTTGCTCAACTCTAACACTAGAGAATACAATAGAGAATTTAACTAGAGTTAACACATCAAGCTTAAAATGTTTCTAACTGGGATGATTAAAACCCAAAGTCATAGGCTTATTTTATAGTCCTAGGAGCACATGACTTACCTGAATCTTTCCGATGTGGGACAACCACCCTTCTTATATATTGCCAAAATTCCTACAATATCTAATTTAACTATTTGTAGAGTTGTGTATTAAAAGATACAGATCGTCGAAGTTTAGCTACAGTTTTGAAGTTTTCAGTCATATCTTCAGTTCTGGGTTTAATGAAGTTTTCATAACTTTGACCATATATATATTTTGATATACAACTTCAAAAATAGTGAAACCATGTATCAAATTGAAGCTCTCCTTTCCAACAGTACTCTTTTCGAAGTTTTTAAATATGTGGGTAAAAAGATATCAATTTTTGAATGCACTTCTAAAAGTATCTCCCGTTCTGAAATTTGCAGAACTATAGTTCAACTTCAATGATCTTTATCTTTTGATACACAACTCCAAAAATAGTGAAACCAGGTATCAAATGAAGCTTTCTCCGTTAGCTTTCCAACCATAGCTTTTTTGAACATTTTGAATATTTGGTTAAAAAGATATCAATTTTTTAATAAAACAAACGTAAATGACGAGGAAGGTCGTCGTCTCCTTCATCCATGTGGAGCAAGATCGTCAAGACGACCTTCATCACGTGTACTTTAAAACAACATTATTTTTAAAAATAGTTTCAAACTTACAATATTTTTATAAAAAGTTTGAAAAAGTACAATATTATTTAAAAACAGCTATGAAATGTTGTAAACAAAATATGATTTATATATACATATGAAGAATAATAGTGTGAATTATTTATTGTAAATTAAAAAATATATATACGATGAAAAGTATAAATACTTATAAATTTGAAAAGTTGATTATTAATATATAATATTTAAAAATAAATTTATTTTTTGAAAAAAACTTGAAATAAAAGATTAAATAGAAACTTTTACAAAAGAATATTAGTTTTGAAAACGATTTTTTCTCTCATTTCCTCTTTCACTTTTTCGTTTTCTACAACTCTTCACCACCACACTCACTAAGTCGCCGTAGCAACCGCCGCCGAAACGGTGTCATTGCCACCGTCCATATCTAAAGAAAAAAAAAGAACTTTGAAATTTAGAACTTGCTAGAAATGAAGGGAGGCGAAACGCTCAAGATTGAAACAGGCTGATTGGACGATGGCGACAATGGTAACGTGGCGGCGATGTATCGATGGCAGTGATAGTTGTGAAGGGTTGCAGAAAATGTAAAAGAGAAAGGAGAAGACGAGAAATTGCAATATTTGTTGTACGAACTATATATACAGTGGCATGGAGTTTGATTTATTTACACATATTTCAAATTTTGATGGAATTGTTTATTTATCTACTCATTTTCATGCAATAATTTTTTAACTAAATGATTATGTAATTTTTCTATGAGGTTTTTTTTTTTTTTTTAATAATAGAGTAATTAAGAAAAATGATAGCCAATATAAGCATATAACTTAGGGATAATTATATTGACTTTTTTTTTTAATTGTTTACATTCATAGTCCTATATTTGTTATACCTAAAAATAAAAAATAAAAATAAAAATAAAGAAAAGTCTTATGTGTCATTGTGTAGATGTGGAAGCACAACGAATCCCTTTCACTTCCTCACATTTGTATTCAATTTTGATTTGACTCAAATTCTCACAATAGAAATATATATATATATATTCCTCTAGTTTATAATAAAGCATTCTTTTTAGTATTCTCCACTATTATTCTTTTATTTTATTTTATTTTTAAACTATTATATCCACTTACTTTTTAAATATTAATTTTAAAATTTGATACTCCAATCGAGTGATACCATGCATATAGTAAAATCAACATAATAATTGATGGCAAGTATTCTCTTCTTTTAAATTGATGGTTCAAATCTCCCTAATAATAAGTAAGTATTCTCTTCTTATAAATATAGTTTCTATTGTTTTAAAAATAGTTTTGAAATTGATTGAAAATAAACTAAATTTTAGTAGTAAACTTGTCAAGTTGTGTCCGTTTTTATTAATTTCATTAAATTGCAATCCAAACTTAGATAATTGTTGTCATTAACTTTAAACTTGAACAAATATTACAATTTTTACATTTTTATAAGTTCTCACAAAGTCGGAGAGAAAGGGTGAGCAACAAGTACCACGAGTCTTATGTCCCATACATTTATCTAGAAAAAAGTATTAATTCAATGCTCAAGTCGGTTCTGGACAACGAGTAAGATGGAGCCGTCAACTTTCGAAACTATTAGTCAAGCGTTCCATATATTGAGAGAAGGGAAAAACGGGTATCTTTTATCGCCTTATGGTAGAGGTTAATCCCCCGTCACCTTCGGTGTCTTCTTGTGGTCCTTCTCTTTAGCTTTTCTCAACCTTTAAAATGTTTTCGTTTAAAAAATTGATAAAAAAAAAAAATATATATTTTCATATACTTTCACTCAATTAGAAAATATATGTTCGAGAATTTAAAAGAAAAATTAATTAGAACTAAAAAACTTTAGTTTTGGCAAAATAAAATAATAATAAAAAAAAAATTGAGTGATATCACGCAATTATTATTATTATTATTTTTTTTTTCAAATCAACATGGATGAACTAGTATGTATGTGTTAGTAATCAAGAAGTGTTGGATTCTCCGTCCAAATACTCAAAAAATAATAATAAAAAAAAAAATAAATTGATTTTTCCTCAAATAATATAAATAGAAGGTCCTGTCTTGGCTTTAATTGTAGTGATCATTGTTTGTGAGTGTCCTTCTCCCTCCCTAGTCCACCGGAGCACCGCCGTCGACCGCTGATAGAGATGATCTACATGGCAACTCTTCCTTATGTGGCAATGACTCTCTTGGTGACATGGAATCATAGGTGGAAGAAGATTCTAGACTCTCTTCCTTTACATTTTCTGTTTTGTACCTTTCCATTGGTTGCCTAACACGTGTCTAGGGTTTGTTATTTTTACCTTCTGTACAAATATTCTTTCCTAATATCTTGTGTATAAAGAGAGGCTGCTGCCATCCTTACTATTCATTGAATAGAGTTATTAATACAATATACAGAGCATTCTTCATTCTCCATTGTCTACGTTTTCTTTCTCTGCTCTTATTTCTCTGCTCTTAGTCTGAAGTTCAACTTGGTATCAGAGCTTGTAAAATGACCAACGTCAATGGATTTTCATCTTTTCCCTTTTCAGCTTCAAGCTCAAGCAATGGAGGATACTCAGGGCCACCCCTAAATCAATTGCTGAACCAGATCACCTCTATCAAGTTGGATAGAACCAACTTCCTCCTTTGGCAGAATCTTGCCTGGCCCATCCTTAGAAGCTATCAGCTGGAGGGTCACCTTACTGGTACAGAAGCATGTCCAGAACAATATGTTGTCACAACAAATGCACCAACTCCAGCTGAAGATTCTGCTGAAAGCTCAAACACTGCCCTACCCTCTGCTGTTGCTGCAACTCAAACCTCCATCCCGACCACCCCTATTCCCGCTGCCAAGACTGTCAATGGTGAGTATACCAAATGGGTGACGATCGATCAACTTCTTCTAGGATGGCTTTATAACTCAATGACACCAGAAATCGCAATGCAAGTGATGGGGTTCTATACCTCGAAAGATCTATGGGAAGCTGTCAATGACCTCTTCGGCATACAATCCAAAGCTGAGATTGATTATTTGCGGCGACTGTTTCAGCAAACTCGCAAAGGTGCATTGAAGATGGGTGAGTACTTGATAACTATGAAAAAGATTTCTGATAATCTAACTCTTGCTGGGAATCCTATTTCCCAAGGTGATCTTATCTCCCAGGTTATCTCTGGTCTTGATGAAGACTACAACCCAGTAGTTGTGATGCTCCAAGGCAAATCTCATCTAAGTTGGTTTGAAATGCAAGCCGATCTTCTGTCTTATGAAAAAAGGTTGGAATATCAAATTGCTCTCAAGTCTGGTGTGTCTACTCTATCTCTGGCTGGAACAACACCATCTGTAAATATGGCTCAGAATAGGGGTCCAAGTACCCCAACTTTCTCCCAAAATCGTTTCCCAAATCCATCTCAAATGAACAATGGTTCGTCTAGTTTCAACAATCGGGGAGGAAGAGGTGGAAGAGGCCGTGGTCGTGGAAATAATGGATCAAACGGTCGCCAAGCTCAATGTCAGGTTTGTGGCAAGTATGGACACACAGCTGCTATCTGTTTCTCTAGGTTTCTCACGGATGTCAATAATCCTCACAATACACATCAAAGGGAGAATCAGTATCATCAAAATCAGAATGCATCTGCTCCCCCTGCAAATCAAATGTTTCGGTCAAATCCTTCTGCCCTGATTGCTAATTCAACATCAGCTTCACCTGAAAGTGTGATTGACCCAAACTGGTATGCAGACAGTGGAGCCTCAAGTCATGTAACTGCAAATCCGAGCTTCCTCACCAACAAAGCTGACTATACAGGTACTGAGACAGTAACGGTTGGAAATGGTAACAAATTGTCTATTTCTCATTTGGGACACTCTTCTCTTTCATCTCATTCTGGCTGTTTAAAATTACAGAATATACTATGTGTTCCCTCTATTGCAAAGAACCTTATTAGTGTGTCTCAGCTTGCTAAAGATAATGATATATATTTTGAGTTTCACTCTGACTTCTGTGTGGTTAAGGACAAGCCTACGGGGGTGGAACTGTTGAGGGGAGCTCTTAAAGATGGTCTTTATCGTATTGCCTCTGCCGGATTGTCCATAAATAAGGATCATGGAATTGCCTCTCACCACAACAAGTCTGAAGCTGTCCATTCCTCCGAAGTTTTGATACCATCAGTCAAGTTTGCTCATACATCTTTTGTTGTTACTTCTCAAGCAAATGTAGTGATTACCAAGGCGTTACTACACAAACGTCTTGGTCATCCATCAGTTAAGATACTAGACAAAGTCCTTGCACATTGTAATTTGAATTCCTCAGTTAATGAAGATATCTCGTTTTGTGAAGCTTGTCAGTTTGGGAAAATGCACTCTCTTCCCTTCTCTTTGTCTCAGTCACATGCCAAGGCCAAGTTTGATTTAATACATACTGACTTATGGGGGCCAGCCCCTGTTTTATCATCTGATGGTTTTAGATATTACATACTGTTTGTTGATGACTTTAGTAGGTTCACCTGGTTGTTTCCTCTGAAGAAAAAGAGTGATGCGTTCTCTGCCTTCAAAGACTTCCAAATGTTTGTTTCCAATCAGTTTCACACTACAATCAAAATGGTCCAAATGGATGGTGGGGGAGAATTCAAACCTATTGCCCAAATATGCAATCAGCTTGGCATCACTACACGCCTCTCATGTCCATATACTTCGGCCCAAAATGGTCGAGCGGAACGAAAGCATCGTCACATTGTTGAAACCGGACTCACATTACTTGCACAAGCCTCCATGCCATTAAGACTATGGTGGTTTGCATTTCAAACGGCTGTGCTGCTCATTAATGGTCTCCCCTCACCCGTCCTCAACCATCAATCTCCAATGACTATCTTACTCAGTCGACAGCTGAACTTCGCCGAACTTCGAGTATTTGGTTGTGCCTGTTATCCGAATCTCAGACCATATCAGCAACATAAGTTTGATTATCACTCAGAACGCTGTGTCTATCTTGGACCCTCACCTCTGCACAAAGGACATCTTTGTCTTACAACAACTGGTCGCATTCTTATCACACGACATGTTCGGTTTGATGAAACACATTTCCCCTTTAAAGCAGGGTTTGGTTCAGCATCATTGGCACCACAGGTAACTTCTCCCATTCCCTCTATTTTGAGCTGGTTCGGTCCTACTTCTATACCTTTGCCTTCCTCTACATCATCAAATAGCCCAGCCCCATCTCCACAGCCTAGTTTTCCTTTGTCCTCTTCACAAAATCAGCCTCTTACCTCACCAAAAACCAAAGCTCTGTCCATACCTCTGTCTTCTTCACCTACTGCACTAAAATCCCAAAATCATCCTACTTCTCCTCAAAACTTAAATTCTCCCACTGCCGCCCCCTCCTCACCCAAAATTCCTCCACCTACATTGACTTCTTTAGCTCCTCTACCAACAGTCAATGATCACTCCATGGTAACTCGAGGTAAAGCGGGTATTTTCTGTCCCAAAGCATGGACTGTCACCACCACCCCTACTGATTGGTCCCTCACCGAACCAACCAAGATTTCAGTAGCTCTTGCCACACCTCAGTGGCGTACTGCAATGGATGAAGAAATGACAGCCCTTCAGAAGTCCAACACTTGGACACTTGTTCCACCCTCAGCTCATCAGAATGTGGTAGGGTGTAAATGGGTTTTTCGCCTCAAACAGAATGCTGATGGATCGGTTCAGAGACACAAAGCCAGACTTGTTGCCAAGGGCTTCCATCAACACCCAGGGGTTGACTTCTTCGAGACCTACAGTCCAGTTGTGAAGGCCTCCACTATTCGAATCATACTTTTTCTTGCAGTCTCCAACAAATGGTCTCTCAGGCAGCTAGATTTTAATAATGCCTTCCTTAATGGCACATTGAATGAAGCTGTCTTTATGACCCAACCTCCAGGGTATGCAGATGCCTCTAACCCCCATCATGTTTGTCAACTTCACAAGGCTCTCTATGGCCTCAAACAAGCTCCAAGAGCTTGGAATGATGAGTTCAAGACGTTCTTGGTAAGCTGTGGATTCTCAGTGAGCAGGTGTGATACTTCTCTCTTTCTTTATCAAAAAGATTCTATCACTATCCTACTCTTAATATATGTTGATGACGTTATACTTACTGGAAATAGTCCTTCTATGATCACCAAGCTCATTCATGTACTGCACTCCAAATTTGCCTTGAAAGATCTTGGCCTGCTGAATTATTTTCTAGGCATACAAGTGACATATATGCCCTCTGGTTTACATCTCAGTCAGTCGAAATATATTCATGATCTGTTAACTAAGCTTCAACTACAGCACACCAAGTCTTGCCCATCCCCTGCTGTCATTGGCAAACATCTCTCCATACATGATGGTTCGTTACTCCCTGATCCCTTCACTTATAGGAGCACAGTAGGAGCTCTTCAATATCTAACCAACACAAGACCAGATATTGCTTTTATTGTCAACAAGCTCAGCCAGTTCCTCCAAGCACCTACTGATGTTCATTGGCAGGCTGTAAAAAGGGTCCTTCGATACCTCAAGGGCACTGCTACTCATGGACTCCTTATTCAGCCCAGTGATCAGTTGAATATCACAGCTTTCTCCGATGCTGACTGGGCCGCCAACATTGATGATAGAAAATCTGTTGCTGCCTACTGTGTCTTTCTTGGACCAACACTGATCTCTTGGTCCTCCAAGAAACAGGTTGCTGTGGCTCGCTCTAGCACAGAGTCTGAATATCGTGCTCTTGCCCACGCCTCGGCTGAAATTATATGGATCCGCCAACTACTTGAAGAACTTGGCCTACAGCTCCCCAGTCCTCCTTTACTTTGGTGTGACAATATGAGTGCCGGCGCGCTCGCTGCCAATCCGGTTTTCCACGCTCGGACAAAGCATATTGAAATCGATGTCCACTTTGTTAGAGATCAAGTTCTAAGTAAACGGCTGGAAGTCCGATACATTCCCTCATCTGAACAGCTTGCAGACTGTCTCACTAAGTCATTATCACATACTCAATTCTCCTATCTTCGGTCCAAACTTGGGCTAGTAGCACTACCCTCTCGTTTGAGGGGGGCTGATAGAGATGATCTACATGGCAACTCTTCCTTATGTGGCAATGACTCTCTTGGTGACATGGAATCATAGGTGGAAGAAGATTCTAGACTCTCTTCCTTTACATTTTCTGTTTTGTACCTTTCCATTGGTTGCCTAACACGTGTCTAGGGTTTGTTATTTTTACCTTCTGTACAAATATTCTTTCCTAATATCTTGTGTATAAAGAGAGGCTGCTGCCATCCTTACTATTCATTGAATAGAGTTATTAATACAATATACAGAGCATTCTTCATTCTCCATTGTCTACGTTTTCTTTCTCTGCTCTTATTTCTCTGCTCTTAGTCTGAAGTTCAACTACCGCCATGGAAGAACCGAAACAGAGAGAAGAAGTTCAATCTCCGACGCCTCACGTTCTAATGCTGCCAAGTCCAGGAATGGGTCATCTAATCCCACTCATCGAATTCGCCAAACGCCTCGTCTTCCTCCACCGCTTCACCGTCACTTTCGCCATACCTTCCGGCGACCCTCCGACCAAAGCCCAAATCTCCGTCCTCAATTCCCTCCCCTCCGCCATCGACCACCACTTCCTCCCGCCGGTCAACTTCGACGACCTCCCAAACCCCCCCAAAGCCGAAACCATCATCATCCTCTCCGTCAATCGCTCTCTCCCTTCCCTTCGCGAGCTCCTCAAATCCATCGCCGCCGAACGCAACCTCGTCGCCCTCGTTGTCGACCAATTCGGCACCGCCGCCTTCGACGTGGCCAAAGAATTCAACGTCCCGCCGTACATTTACTTCCCCTGCGCCGCCATGACTCTTTCAATTGTCCTCCACATGCCGAAACTCGACGAATCAATCGCGGGCGAGTACAGAGACCTCACCGAACCGATTCGACTCCCCGGGTGCTTCCCAATTCCGGGGAGGGATTTGCCGGATCCATTTCTCGATAGGGAAAACGACTCCTACAAATACTTCCTCGACACCATGAAGAAATTCGTTTTGGCAGAGGGGATTTTCCTCAACAGCTTCCCCGAATTGGAGCCCACTGCAATTAACGCTCTGCAATTGGGAAATTCCGGGAATCCCCCAATTTACCCAATTGGCCCATTAACGAAAGTAGATTCAATTATCAGTGAGGAAGGAATTGAATATTTGAATTGGTTGGATGAACAGCCACATGGGTCTGTTCTGTTCGTGTCATTTGGAAGTGGGGGCACTCTGTCGACTGTTCAAATGAACGAATTAGCGTTGGGATTGGAAATGAGTGGACAAAAATTCATCTGGGTTGTTAGAAGTCCAAGCGATAAAGAATCTAGCGCTTCCTTTTTCACCGTCCATAGCGAGAATGATCCGTTGAGTTTCTTGCCGGAGGGGTTCGTGGAGAGAAACAGGGGAAGGGGATTAATGGTGCCGTCGTGGGCGCCGCAAGCTCGAATTCTCAGCCACCGGTCCACGGGCGGGTTTTTGAGTCATTGTGGATGGAATTCGACACTGGAGAGTTTGGTGAATGGGGTTCCTCTGATTGCTTGGCCGCTTTATGCAGAGCAGAGAGTGAACGCGATTATATTGACGGAGGAGATTAAGGCGGCGTTGAGGCCGGAGATGAATGAGGAAAGTGGGATTGTTGAGAAGGAAGAGATTGCGAAAGTGGTGAGGTGTTTGTTTGAAGGTGAAGAAGGGAAGAAAGTGCAGGCGAAAATGGCGGAGTTGAAAGTTGCAGGGGAAAGAGTTGTTGGAGAAGAAGGATCTTCTTGGAGGATGCTTTTGGAAGTTGTTCAAAAATGGAGGACCAAGATTTCTGCTTAATTAAGATTAGCGTTTAATAAAAACATAATGTTGTAATGTAATGTCATTGTGTCATGTGTTTTAATATTTCTTTCTAAGATTAGAGATGAATTCATCCTTTCGTGTATTGATGTTTCTTTTCACTATTTCAAATTTTAAGTAAATGCAATGATCTACCTATTATTAAATAAGAAACGTTGTCAACAAGAAAATAGTTCATCGTCGTCACAATGTATCGTAGCGATCATGAGATACTAGGTTCAATCCTCTACTATAACGTGTAAAAAAAAAAAAAAATAAGAAACCTTTGTTTCAAAAATTATATATTCACACAAAAATCTTGCTAGCTTAAAGTTTTGGAGGAGAAACTAGAAACTATCTTCCATTTATGTGATCTAATTTATCAACTCGTTGATATATATAACTTGAACGAAAAGATTAAATGTTTGAGGTTGAGTTAAAAAAAAAAAGTTATATATTTAGTTTTTTAATAAATTTTTGTTTCTTTTTGTCAACAAAGGCACAACTTAACTGACATAATATATGAACTATGAGCAAGATATCTGAAGTTCAAATCCCTCTTCTTCCATGTTGTAAAAAAAAAAAATTCGTTTTTTTAGGGCCCATTTGATAAGGTTTCTGCTTTTTGTGTCCTGATCCCATTTTTCCTTTTTTAAGAAACATACTTGTTTAATAACTATTCCTGATTTTTGTTTCTAAATTTTGAGAAACATTTCTAAAAATTGGACAAAATTTGAGAAACTACAAAAATGTGTCTCTTTTTTCCTTTACTCTTTGTATTATTATGTTATCTAATGTACAAAAACTTTTTATTGTTTGTTGATCAACTTAGTGCACCTTTACCCATTTTCCTTCCTAGATCTTGGCTTTGAGTTCAGGGTATAACAATATTATTTTGTTTTCTTAATTTTGCAATATATATATTTATATATTTGTTAGTTTTTAGTACACTTGAATCCTTATAATTTTTCAAATATAAATTTTGCTCACAAAAATATGTGGCGTTTAGTCTCATTTTAATATTTTACAAACACAACATTTACAGAGTTATATAATTGAGTTGGATATGAGTCGACATCATTTAAAGCGGAATGACTCGATTGAGAGATGGATAAAAATATGCGGCGAAGATCAAATTTAGATAACATTTTATGAATAAAAATCATTTTATTAGTGTTGTTAATTTTGCATCGGACTTACTTGTATTAGATAATGTAGACTTTTGATAATTGACTTTTTTTATATATATTTTAATGCAGGTTATATTATATATTTCTTATATTATATAACAAAATTCTATTTAAGCTATAAATAAAATGAAAAAGTTTTTAAAAAAAAACAAGAAACAGTTATAAAAAAAATAATTTGTTTTTCTTTTTTTTTTTCTTTTTAGAAACAAGAAACAAAAGTAGTTATGGAATATGTTTTTGTTTCTAGTCCTCAAAAAATAAGAAACAAAAAATAGGAAACAGGAAACAGAAAACGAGAAAGTTATGCCCTAAAGTACTTATCAACTCATTAGTATCATGTCATTTAACCCTAACATTAATCAATTTTAACAATCATCCACAAAAATTATTTAATTGAAAAATATTAAGACATAAAAGATTAAATTACAAGTTTAGTCTTTGAATTTTTTAATTTGCGTCTCTTGGGTTCTTGAACTTTTAAAAGTGTCTAATAGACCCCTAAATTTTCAATTTTGTATTCAACATGTTGTTGAATTTTCATTTCTTTGTCTAATGGGTCTGCATATTTAAAAAAAATATTAAAATTAAATGTTCTATTAGATATAAAATTGAATTTTATATATAATAGAATCCTATAATTTTAATTTTGTGTCCAATAGATTTGTGAATTTTAAAAATGCAAATTAGGCCAATGATCTATTCGACACAAAATTAAAAAATGTAAGGACTCCTTGGACACAAAACTAAAAGTTTAAAAACCTATTAAACAATGAGTAAACTTTAAAATTCAAATACTTATTAAGATTTTGTTTCCGAGGGTTTGAGCTTAAATAAAAAGTTACCTATTTAGTATCTTATCATATCACCTAACCTTAACATAAGTCAAATTTTCCAAGCATAACTCAACCAACATAAAATATGAACTATTGATTAAGATGTCAGATGTTCGAATCTCCTACTTCCGCATTTTGTAAAAAAAAAAACATAAGTTAATTTTAATAATCATCAATGAAAATTATATAATTGAAAAATATTAAGGCATAAGAGATTGAATTACAAGTTTAGTCCCCGGCCTTTTAAATTTGTGTCTATTTGGTTCTTGAACTTTCAAAATTGTCTAATAGGCTCATAAACTTTCAATTTGGTGTCTAATAGGTTCTTCAATTTTCATTTTTGTGTCTAATGAGTCTTGACAATATTAAAAAAAATAAAAATGAAGGGGCTATTTGGGCGGCTGTTTTTTAATAATATTGTATTTTTGAAAACTTATTATAAAAATATTGTAAGTTTAAAACTATTTTTAAAAATATTGCAATTTTAAATAGAGGTCCATCGGAATGTACTTCTTTTATTAAAAAAATGATATCTTTTTAACCAGATATTCAAAATTTTCAAAAAATGTATGGTTGGAAAGCTAACAGCGAGAGCTTCAATTTATATATGGTTTCACTATTTTTGGAGATGTGTATCAAAAGATAGAGATCATCGAAATTTGACTATAGTTCTGCAAATTTCATAACTGAAGATTCTTTTGAGGAGTGCATTAAAAAATTAATATCTTTTTATTCCGATATTCAAAAACTTCGAAAATGGGACGGTTGGAAAGTAAACACAGAGAGCTTCAATTTGATACCTAGTTTCACTATTTTTGGAGTTGTGTATCAAAAGATATATATATCATCAAAGTTATGAAAACTTCACTAAACCTAAAACTGAAGATACAACTGAAAACTTCTAAATTGTAGCTAAACTTCGACGATTGCACAACTCTACAAATAGTGAAACTAGATATCAAATTGAAGCTCTCTGTGTTAGCTTTTCAACCGTACCTTTTTAGAATATTTTTAATATCTGCTTAAAAAGATGACAATTTTTCAATGCACTACTCAAAAGAATCTCCAATTCTGAAATTTGCAGAATTATAGTCCAACTTCGATGGTCTTTATCTTTTTATACATAACCTCCAACTTGCTACAGTGTTACTGTAGAAGTTTGTTTGTCTTTGTTTTTGTTTTTGTTTTTTTTTTTCCACCCAATTTATCTATTTTTCTTCTCTCTTTGTTTTTTTTTTCTTTTTTTAACCCAATTTATCGATTTTTCCTCTCTCTTTGTCTTCATCACCTCACCATTCCTTATCTTCTATTTCTTCCAAAATTTCTCTCTCCATCGAAGACGTCGAAGTCTCTTGTGGTGGATTATTTCTAATTTCCTAAATAATATTTATTTTTTTAACTTTTAAAAAATTAATATGTAATATACATTTAACTATACAATACAACAAAAAATTGTAAAAAAAAAATAAACTACCATAAACACATATTTCAAACTCCGTGTTAAAAAAAATTGTATGCTAAACACAGACTTCCTAAACTCAGACTAAACAACTCTGCACCCCAAACACAGACTTACTAAACCGAGACTATATAACTCTGCACCCCAAACACAGACTATTATAACCCACAAACTATTATAACCCACCAACTATAATAACTCACCCTGCGCCCCAAACACTCCCTAAGGGATCTATTGGATATAAAATTGAATTGCAGGTCTAGAAGCCTACAATTTTAATTTTGTATACAAATGAATTGTGAATTTTTAAAAAAATGAAAATAGGTCAATGATCTATTAGACAGACAATCAAATTTAAAGACATATTAGACATAACTTCAAAGATTTAATTGAACACAAAAATAAAAGTTCAAGAATTGATTAGACATGTCAAACCGATCATAGCTCAATTGATATAAAGTTGAGCTCATGACTAAGAGATCATGAGTTCAATTCTCACATTAATTAAAATATTGATTATACAATTTTTAAAGTCAATCACCAAATAGATACAAATCTCAAAGTTTATAATATAAATTTGTAATTTAACTCTAAAATATTTTAAACGACTAATTAAATTTAGAAAAAAAAATCAAACAATATGAACTAAAAGATATGTTTAGCCTTAAATTAAATTATGAACTTAGGATTTTTTTTTTATTTTGTTTTTTTCTTTTTTAGTAGAACAATGGGGTGGGGGAATTCGAACCACAGACCTCCCAGTCGTTAACACATACATATGTCATCTGGGTCATGCTCGCTTTGACAATGAAGTGAAAAGATTTGAACTTTTGATTTCTATAGAGTAAGTGAACATCGTGACATTCAATAACATTAAATATTTATTTATTATGTTATTTTTTTCAAAGTTGATTAGCCTAAGACCTAACCCAAATGAGAATTAGTGTGGCTAGAGTGATAGTAACGTTATTGGGAGTGGTTGAAGAACATTTTCAAGAATATTGGTGTGGTGTCTACCCAACTCTTTTAATTAATGTATTTCTCTTAAAAATAAATTAATTAATATTTATCTTTTTACAAAAATACATATTTTAATTAATATTTACGGCAAATAAAATCTTGGTAAGTTGGGAACATATCCAAACACGTCGTGGAAGCACTTGTCTCCAATCACTATTACTTCAATGGATGCGATTTCTTTGGTTGACTTAAATGTGTGAGCTCCTAACATTCCATAAAATATAATCTATGCAAAAACTTTATTCTACTCTCAAAATTGAGCATAATTTAGATGACGATCTACTTATTTTTTGAAAGTTCGGATTCGATATTCACCCTTGTAATTATTGAAAAAGAAAACTTTATCACTAAAATGTGGTAATAATTTAATATCTAAATTTAATGAGATTTCTTATGTATGTAGATTGATAAACTGATTAAAGTTTTTATTTTTTATTTTTTCACTTTTATTCGCATATTTCATTTATGGAGGATTTTTTTTTTTTTAATTTCTTTTTTAGGCATGAGTCTAATCCGTCTATTGACTTTTGGTACCAACCAAGCTTATTTGCACCATATATCTCCCTCAATGGAGTACTCTCATTCTTAAATTGGTGGGCAGTATTGATTTGTTGTTCTTACTCCGATTCTTGAATATTGGTGACCAGTATTGATTTATTGTTCTTTTTATTTTTGTCGTCATGTCTGATTGTACGACAAGTTCATCTTATTCACAAGATCGCCGCTTGGATCTTCCTCACACTCATTGTCACGGGTAACGACACCAAAGGCGAGAGGAAACACAATAGTTTCTTTGTTTCCGTCTGAGTCCTACTTTTGAGAATCGAATTCGTGATTTTCAAGATGGTCTGAAATCGATCCATAATGATTTTAGTTATTTTTTACAGTAATTTTTTTAAAACAAATAAACAAGTACTTATCATAAAACACGTGACTATAAGTATGTGTGAAAATCCTTTTCAACAAAAAAAAAATAATAATCGAAAGTGTAAATTAATACACTTGTTTTTTAGTTTAAATTGATGAGTTGAGAGTTTAGGGTTAAAATTGATCCAACAACGTGTCGGTGAAAATTGATTTTTGAGTTGAAAGAAAAAAAAAGAAAGAAGGGGTATTTGTCATCATCTTATACAACGATGAGATCCTTGATCCTATTATAAAAGAATGGTGGGAAGAAAAGGGAGTAAAGAAACGATGGCGGCCGTGTCTGATAATTTGTGCAGTGTGTGCGTTACCGGCGGCTCCGGCTTTGTGGCATCTTCGCTCATCAGAAAGCTTCTTCTAAATGGCCACACCGTCCACGCCACTCTTCGCAACCTCAGTAACAACTAATTACGACTTTGATGATTAATATAATCTTGTTTTGATTTGATTAATAATTCATGATTTGCTTTGTAGATGATGAATCCAAGGTAGGGCTTCTGAAGAGTCTGCCTAATGCAACTTCTAATTTGGTGCTTTTTAAAGCCGATATTTACAAGGCAGATGAGTTTGAAGATGCCATTCGAGGCTGTCAGATTGTCTTCCATGTCGCTACTCCTTTACAACACACTTCTGGATCTCAGGTTTTTATATACAGAGCTCGAGATTCGAACTTTTCAATTTAGACTCATATTTGTTAGAGTATCGATATAATTAAAGTTATCCTAATCTATCGGTTCAAACTTTTGAGCTAATTGGTGATTTATCATGTTCTATTCGGAGTTTACCCAGATATTAAAAAACAGCCCTATTCTCCCCTATTTAATATTGATTTAATTAAAGCTCCGATTGATGACCATTTGATTTTTTGTTTTTAATTTTTAAATTAAGCTTATAAACAATACAATTCACAGTTCTTTTGTTGTGTTATCTATCTTTTACAAGTGTTTTGAAAGAAAAAAATAGCTTTAGCTTTCAAAAACTTGATTTGTTTTTGGAATTTGACTAAGAGTTCTAAACTAGGTTTCCTTGAATTCAAAGGTGTATGTATTTGTTTATCAGTTTAATTTTCAAAAACTAAAACCTAAATTATGTCATTCACCCGTTTACTTTTTTCTTTTAGTACAACAAATATGGAGATGAGGAATCCCGACTTAGTACATATCAATTATCATTGAGTTATGTTCATTTTAGCATCAATTAATTTTTTTGGATTGATTCATGATTTTAACTTGAAAGACGGTTGAAATGCCTTGAATCTGTTATGATCCCGCTGACCGTATATAAGGGTATGTTTTGGGTGTCTTGTCTTAGCTTATTCGGTATTATCAATAGAAAGATGTCATGTATAAACTTTCTAAATGACTTCCGCCTCTCTAATCAGTAATTCCTCTTAAAATATAATACAATTGTTCTATCTCTTTTGTTCGTGAAGGTAGTTAATACATTATTACTAAACAAAGTAAATCTGTGTTGTCGATCTATTATTGGTTTATCGATTATTTGTCGTAACATATTATTTAATTATTTGAAAAAAAGCAGTACAAAAACAGCACGGAAGCGTCAGTGGCAGCAGGAAAGAAGATAGTGGAATTGTGTGTGAAATCGGGAACGGTGAGACGAGTGATCTACACGGCGTCGGTGTTATCGGCGTCGCCGATGAAGGAGAACGGCGGTGGTTTCAAGGAGTTCATAGATGAAACCTGCTGGACGCAGCTCCATCTTTCATATCCGTTTTCCAACACAATTCTCGAGGTACCAAAACATAATTTAATTCTTAACTTTTCGCATTCAATTCTCACACTTCTCTTACTTTTCTTCACGAGGAAACAAAAGTCTTCTCTTGCAACTCACAAGTTCCTATGACAAAATACAATAAATACACTTCCAAAACTATTTATTTATTGTTTCTAAAATACCATATATATATATATATACAACTCACAAGTCCCTAGGACAAAATACAATAAATAAATAAACTTTTAAAACAATTTATTTAGCATAGGCAAAAAGGAAAAAAAAACTATATATATACATATAAAAGATTATGAAAAATTGTACCATGTCAATTTAGAATAAGATAATTAAAAATATAGCATGCTTTTAAAAAATTTGCGGTTATGAAAATTTCTATCACTGATATCATCTTATGGCTGATAGAAGTCTATCGCTATCACCTCAGCTTTTTATAGATTTTTGTCAGTGATAATAGTCTATCACTGATAGAAGTCTATCAGTGCTATGATAAAGTCTATCAATGATAGAAACAAAATTTTTTTTTTGCTATATTTGCAAAACATTTTAAAGTTTGTTAAATTTGCAATTAGTTTGGGCCTGATTGCTATTTGTGCAACCAGCCCAAGAAATTATATATATATATATATATATATATATATAAGATTATGAAAAATTGTAACAATTATGGCTGATCACCTCATCTTTTTTTTATAAATTTATGTGTTTTTTTAGTACATTGGGGTGGGAGGATTTGAACTACAGACCTCTTGGTCGTCAATACATACATACATGCTCGCTTTGACCAGTATTTTATGTGTTATTAGGGTGAAATCATTTTTTAAATATTTTTCATAATTTATGGTTATATGTGAAACTTTTGACATGAATATTTTTTAAAGTGAAACCATAGTTTAGGGGTTTTTTTTTTAAAATAAAAAAAAAAATATATTTAATTTTTTTTTACTCAATTTCTCTCTCCTCTTTTATGGTTTGATTTTGTACTTCTTTTTATTTTTTAAATGTTTCTGTTTAAAATATTTCTTTCTTCGTGTTCTCTTTACGACTTTATCTTCTAAAAAAGAATAAAAAAAATTTGGTTTGTTTGTTTGTTTTTTCTTTAGATAAGATAGAAGTTTTTGTTTTTTTATTAAAAAAATAATAATAATAATGATAAAAAACGACTTTGCCTTCTTTTTTGAAAAAAACAACCCTCTCGTTTTTATTGCTGTTTTTTTTAATAATATTATAATTTTTAAAACTTTTTATAAAAATAATGTTGTTTTAAAGGAGGTCTTCTTTTCAAAAAACGATCAGGGTAAACGCGAGCAAATGTCGTCTTTTGAAAAGACGATCCTGCTCCACATGGATGAAGACGATCTTCTTCGACATCTAAGTTCATTTCATTAAAAAGAATGATATATTTTGACCCAGATATTCAAAAATTTCGAAAAAAGAGCTTCAATTTGATACCGGTTTCACTATTTTTGGAGTTGTGTATCAAAAATAAAGATCATCAAGTTGGACTATAGTTCTGCAAATCTTAGAACTGAAGATTCTTTTTTAGGAGTGTGCATTAAAAAATTGATATCTTTTTACCGAGATATTCAAAAATTTCGAAAAAATGTACGATTGGAAAGCTACACACAAAAAGCTTCAATTTGATACCTGATTTCAATTTTTAGAGTTGTGTATGAAAGAATACATATTGTCGAAGTTTAGCTACAATTTTGAAGTTTTCTGCCATATCTTCAGTTCTGGGTTTAGTGAAGTTTTTTAGAACTTCGACGATATGTATCTTTTGATACACAACTTCAAAAATAGTGAAACCAGGTATCAAATTGAAGCTCTATGTGTTAGCTTTCCAACAGTACCATTTTCGAAGTTTTTGAATATCTCGGTAAAAAAATATCAATTTTTGAATGCCCTCCTTAAAAGAATATTCTGAAATTTGCAGAACTATAGTCCAACTTCGATGATTTTTATTTTTTGATACACGACTCCAAGAATAGTGAAATCAGATATCAAATTGAAGCTCTCATTGTTAGCTTTCCAACCCTACATTTTTTTTAAAATTTTGAATATTTGGGTAAAAATATATCAATTTTTTAATAAAAAAATCTAGATGCGATCGTCCATGTAGAGCAACATCGTCAACATTATTTTTAAAAATACTTTAAACCTACAATAGTTTTATAAAAAAATTTAAAAATTACAATCGCTTTGATTCATATATTATATTAAATTTTATTTGTTATCATTTTTATTATTTGTTATCATTTTTCTTACGTCCAAATGGTATTGAGTTAATATTTTAGTTTTATTTGTAACTTTATTTCTAATAATTAAATAATTATTTTATCAAAGTATATTATATTAAGTTTTAATTGTTACTTATTTAGTTTCCAATATGCTTCAAAGAATGACTAGTGTTATACCAAAAAAAAAAAAATGAACCGGGAATTTGTATAATAGAAAAATGTGCGTGGTAGCAAGATATATATAAGGGCAAGTTGATGTCTTGGATCGGTGTGATGCTAACTACATATAGGCAATCAAATTAGTTTTGAAAGTAGTTTAGCTGATATGAGAATGTCTCTTTAGATTTTAAAAAAAAAACTTACCCTTTCTCCTTGGTGAGTCTCTCTTTATATAGACTTTGTTGTATATAGCGTTTGAAACCAGTAATGATGTGTTCAAGTAGAAACAGTCGACACATTATTGTTGTGCAATCGACTATGGAGGTCGGTTTCTTACGCCCTTTGGTCGACCCGAAGGGGTCGGTGACTCCTGTACTTCGAGTTGGCCCCTTCAGACTTCGATTTGGTTGTTTTGGCGAACCGCTAAGGGATCGACCAAATTTGTCTTGGTTTGGCGAACCGCTATGGAGGTCGATTTTGACTTAGGGCCTTGTTGACTCTCACGAGGTTCGACCTTAAACTGCCTTGGGTCCTATACTTCCCACTTTATGTAGTATGTCCTAGGCCTTAAAATGTCTCTCAAAAGATGTTTTTGTTTTTTTTTTAAATAAATACTTACGTATCATATGATTTGTGTAAAATTATAAGTGTACTCCCTCAATTTTAAAAAAGTATTTAACCAGTTAAGTTTTTGACATATTCGACATCTTTGAAAACACATAAACTTATTGGACATAGAATTCAAAGTTTAATGTCCTATTAAATAGAATTACGAATTCTAATTTATCTATGATTGATTCATTAATTTAAATAAATGTTGAATATATTATGAACTTATTAGACACAAAATTGAAACACTTGTATTTTTGTACATGAAAGGGATATGTAGATTCAAAGACAAAAACAGAGAAAGAGCTGCTTAAGTTTGGAGAGAGGTCGGAATCCGGCGGGTTGGAAGTGGTTTCATTGGTCTGCGGCCTTATCTCCGGCGACACTCTTCATTCTTCCATAGCTGAAACCACCATTGTCACCTTCTCTCAGTTTACAGACCAAGCTCTAGCATTCCAGGCCCTCAGATTTATCGAAGAAGTGGATGGAAAAGTCCCACTCGTTCACATTGATGATGTTTGTGATGCCCACATTTTCTGTATGGAACAATCTTCAATCCATGGAAGATTCTTGTGTGCAAGTTCCTTCTTGTCCTCTTCAGACATTGCCAATTACTATCGTTTTCACCATCCTCAATTGCACCAAATACATGGGTTAGTCTCATCGCCTTTCTTACGTGTTCGGTTAAATAGTCACTACTATTAGAAACCACGGTGAATTGAGTACGTCATAATTATTTATCAATGTATCATCTTTGGAAAATGACAACTCATTTTATAGTTCATACATTATGTCGGCTGTGAGCTATGCTGTTGGGGACTAAATTTTAACTTCCACTAAATCATAGGACACCTTTTAATTTAACATATTTTTAAAAATTTGCCATATTAAGCAGACTTTTTGAAAGTCCAAGAGACCAAATAATTATCTTTTTTGTTTTTGTTTTTGAAGTTGTTAATGTTTGATTGTTGAATGAATGGATTTTTAGGAATTCTGATGATGTGGGCATGAGGAACATCAAAATGAACTGTAGCAAGCTTATTGAAAGAGGTTTCACATACAAATATGATGGTGATATGATACTTGAGAATGTCTTCCAATGCTGCAAGAAGGAGGAGATACTTGTTAACACTGTCAAACTTCCCCCAATAATTTCTGGTTAGTTTTCAACTCTACCTTAGAGCCCGTAACCTCTTAGGCACTCTTCTATACAATATGCCGATTCGACTTTTATCATGTTGGTCTTCTTTGTTATGAAATGAAAGTGTGTTGAGTAGTATGTTTCTGTTTTTTTTTTTATGAATTACACACTAATTTATTTTGACTCAACCCTATTGAGTAATATAATGGTTTGCACACTTAAAAATTACCTAAACTCAGAAGGATTTTGCACTGGAGAATTTGTTTGCTTCTATTCGGTCAGATAAATCTCTTCTTCAATTATGTTTACTTATACCTTACACTTTCGCGGGGATGTAGTTGTAGATACGTTTAGTGGGTCGTCTTTTTTATCCCACAATTTCTTCCAATTTCGAGGGCCGGAATAGCCATTTTAGAACAATCATTTTGTTTGGATTAACCCCTACTATTAAGAAACTGTTCCTGTGATCGGGAAATTAAAAAAATCGGTGGCCCTACCTAGTTGACTGACAATGACCAAGGCTTACGAACAAAGGAGAATGAAAGCAAATAGTTCACTGCCTCCTTTCTTGCCGTCAACGGAGAGTAAGCAAGCGACTACTACGCTTTCTACAAAGGATGGAAGCAAAATTCAGGTCAAATCTCATTTTTGACCTAATATTTTGTATCAAGGTGGTTTCATTTAACGTATGATATTAAAAATAATGTCCGTATCAACTCCACAATTTGATGAGATTTTTTAATCATTTTATTAAAAACATAAAATGATGAGATTTTCAAAAGTTTTTTTTTTTACAACAAAGAAAGAGAATTCAAATTTGAGACTTCTTGTTCATAGTTCATAAGGTAAAATTGGAAGAATCTCATGAGGGGAGATCCAATTTTCTAGTTGGATGAGCTATTTATCAAAAGTTTTTTTAGGACAAATTTCATTTCGGAAAAAAAGTATAGATGTTGTTTGTTTCCTCTGGTATTTTAGTACAAATAGATAAAATAGCTTAACTTCATTCACTTGTCAATATTTCATGCTACTCAATTTTTTTTATTCAATTACTTAATCTTTACAAAAGAAAGAAAAAAGTTTTAAACTACATATAATTAAATGTTAGTTCGATTAAGTATAACTAATTTTCGATATTTTTTTTTTGAATAAATGCATTTATTAACCAATTACTCAATTATGAATGAGGCGAAATTTGATTAATAAATGAATGGATAGATCTTCTTAATTTAGTTGATTAATATGAATATTAAAATTATTTTCTAATCAAGTTAATGTAATAGTACTATTCCTCTTGAGGTCGGAAGTTCAATCTCATGTTGTATTAAAAATAATATTTTTGAGCGAATCTGGTGCGAGACGAAAAAGAACGAGATAAATGAGACGACTAAAGGGGACGTAAAAAACTTGAGCATAAATCAATTTGTTAAAGGCAGAAATTAAGGGTGAAAAGTTCGCATTCCAACCTTCATAGGTTGGGTTCAAAACATATATATTTTCACAATTTTTTTCTCACCCAAAAAAAATAAATTTGAATTGAATTTTATAAATGATTATTTATTTATTTTATTTTTTTTTTTATCGAATTTGGTTAAATAATAATGATGATTTTTTTTATAAAACGTTAACCATAAACTAGAAGTAAGGACCAATAATTTTAAATTTTATTAGGATTAATGTGGAATGAAATTCAAAGAACGAAAATGATATTTTAACTTAAAAATAATCTAAATAGAAATCGGTTAATAAATTGATAGCAATTGCTTCCATAACTATTTATTAGTAGTTATATCTTAGCGATTAAATTAATTTAACTAGAAAAATCGAGAATTGGTGTCCCTTCTCTAAAACTTCATTAATTCTAGATTGATATTTTTTTTATTAGCCAAACAATACGGGGTGTGGAGATTCAAACTTCTAACATTTTACTCGATTGCATATGTTTTATGTCAGTTGAACTATATTTATGTTGACTTGAATCTTTGCTTTCTAGTCCATTGAACCGTACGTGAGAATATGTGGTTCTAACAAAAATTGCAACATATATCAAAGCAGGAAGTTTTGTGTTAGAGTTATATGCAATGTCATTTTCTCACCTATTAATTTTGATTTCCATCCGTTGGGCCTTCTATAAATTTCAAATCCCAAAAATGAGGGGACGTATTAAATTATTGATATAATTAAATTTACATTAAGTTCATAATTTGTAAGCTTAAGCTTTTGAGTCGCTTGGTGATTTAACATGTTTAAGGTTCATAATTTCAAGTAGTGCGAGATAAAAGTTAAACCCACTTACCTTGAATCCACACGGTTGAGAATGACTCACAAAGTCCATGGGTCTTTTGGTCCATTACAAGTCTTTCCTGGAGAAGAACTAAGTTGTCTCACAATAAAAGATTTGAAGATGAGAATTTAGTATAAATACTAGAGTTCTTTGAAAAACTTACAAAATTGGATAGTGTGAGAGTATGGTCTTTCCACCCCACACATGAAGTAATTGTTTTTACAGTAATAATTTAAAAACGTTTGAGATCTGTAACTCTCGAGATTAAAAGACATTTTGGTTTGGGGAGTTTTGTGTTCTTAAAAAGGTGTGTTTGCCTTTTTGTATAAAACAACGATTTTGAAACTTGTCTTTTTCAGAAAAAATCAGATCTGAGCAAAGTTTAGTTTGATTTCAATCCTTCTCTAGCGAGTGGATGTTCGAGTTTGGATGTTACGTTAATCTTGAGGACCAACCGACATAAACGATTCACACCGAAGTCGTGTCGAATTTTGCTTTCAAAGCAGTGGTATTCCACGGTGCAACAATGATTTTCGGTTTTCGACTTCCTAACACACACCACACCCTAATCCACACACTATTACATATTGTTAAACTCAAAAGAAAAGAAAAAAGAAAAAAAAAATGAAGGGGCTAAACGATAAAATTTAGAATTAGAGGGAGCAATTGGGCTGTTTTTTTAATAATATTGTAGTTTTTAAAACTTTTTTATAAAAAACATTGTAGGTTTGAAACTATTTTAAAAAATGATGGTGTTTTAAAGGGAGGTCGTCTTTTCAAAAGACGGTGTTTTAAAGGGAGGTCGTCTTTTCAAAAGACGATGTTCTTTGTATCTACGCTCATTTCATTAAAAAAAAAATTGATATCTTTTTGCTTATATATTTAAAAATTTCGAAAAATGTATGGTTGGAAAGCTAACAACTTCAATTTGATACATGGCTATTTTTGGAGTTGTGTATCAAAAAATAAAGATCATTGAAGTTTCAGAACTGAACATTCTCTTAAGGAGTGCATTAAAAAATTGATATTTTTTTATCGAAATATTCAAAAAAATCGAAAATGGTAGGAAGTTAACACAGAGAGCTTTAATTTGATACTTGATTTCATTATTTTTTTTAATTGTGTATCAAAAGATACAGATTGTGGAAGTTCTTAAAACTTCATTAAACCCAGAACTGAAGATATGGCTGAAAACTTCAAAAATGTAGCTAAACTTCGACGAGGTGTATCTTTTGATACACAATTCTAAAAATATCTTTTGATACACAATTCTAAAAATAGTGAAACCATGTATCAAAATGAAGTTCTCCTATGTTAGTTTTCCAATAGTATCTTTTTTGAAATTTTTAAATATCTAGTTAAAAAGATATCAATTTTTGAATGCACCCATCAAAATAATCTTCAGTTTTGAAATTTGCAGAACTATAGTCTAACTTCGATCATCTTTATCTTTTGATACACAATTCCAAAAATAGTGATACACAATTCCAAAAATAGTGAAATCCGGTATCAAATTGAAGCTTTGTTAGCTTTACAATTATATATTTTTCGACATTTTTGAATATCTGGCTAAAAGATATCAATTTTTTAATGAAATGAATGGTGTAGAGGAAAGACAAAGGATCTCCCTTTAGTTTCAAACCAACAACATTTTTATAAAAAGTTAAAAAAAATTACAATATTATTAAAAAAGAGGAGCAATTGCAAAAAGTTATTTGGAAAAATAATTATGATTATTCTAAAAAAGTGAAATAAAAAGGGCGTCATTCATTATCTTTTAGAAGGAGATCGATAAAAAAAGTGAAAGAAAATGGCGATGGTCTCTGGTTGGTGCAGTGTGTGCGTTACCGGCGGCTCCGGCTTTGTGGCATCTTCGCTCATCAGAAAGCTTCTTCTAAATGGCCACACCGTCCACGCCACTCTTCGCAACCTCAGTAACAACTAATTACGACTTTGATGATTAATATAATCTTGTTTTGATTTGATTAATAATTCATGATTTGTTTTGTAGATGATGAATCCAAGGTAGGGCTTCTCAAGACTCTGCCTAATGCAACTACTAATTTGATGCTTTTTAAAGCTGATATTTACGAGCCTAATGAGTTTGAAGATGCCATTCGAGGCTGTCAAATTGTTTTCCATGTCGCTACTCCTTTACAACACACTCCTGGATCTCAGGTAATTTCTTTTTTGACAGCTTTGATATCGAGGTCTTCGAATTTCTGATTTCACTCGGAATGTAATACTTTAACTAGTTGAGTTGAGAAAAAAAATAGTATGAAAACACGACGGAAGCGTCAGTTGCAGCGGCGAAGAAGATAGCAGAATTGTGCGTGAAATTGGGAACGGTGAGGCGACTGATCTACACGGCCTCTATCTTATCGGCGTCGCCCATGAATGAAGACGACCATGGTTTCAAGAACTTCATTGATGAAACCTGTTGGACGCAGCTCAATCTTTCTTATCCTTTTTCTAGCATATTTTTGGTATTGAGACGCATAATTTCATCTCTCAACTTTTCATCTTATCATTACATATTCAATTCTTCTGCTTACTAGTTCGTGTGACCAAATACCAATAGGAATGTTGGAGTAGTTTTTCCCTAATTTTTTTTTTTTTTTTTTTTTTCATTGGAGTGGGGATTCGACAGACTTCTTGGTAATCCAGACATAATGTCTAATTTTAAATTTGAGCTTTAGTATATTTAAAATTAAAATTAAATAGATGATAGTTAGATGGTTAATACTAAAATAAAGGAAGTAATGCGGTAAACATAAATGTTATTTAAATAACCTCAATTAATGAAAGGAATGTTGTAAATAAGTAGTATTTAATAAACAATTAAGGGTTGATTTAGTGGTAAAAAAGGTTTTGGGACTTCAATACCATCTGGGTACCTACCTAGAAATTAATTTACTACGGGTTTCTAAACTCAAAAAAAATAATAATTATATTTCAGTCTTAAGTAGGATAAATATCTGGTAATATTAATTTTGAGCATAAACTCGACTTAACTTTTATTTTCAAGTTAATAATACTAATAAAAATATAGTCATTTACTTATATATCATAAATCTTCTCATTTTTTTAGTGTAAAAAATTTGGATGTAACCTGAACTACTAGAGGTGATAGTCAAAACCAAAAAAATCGACAAACTGAACCGTACCCAACCGAACCGATCCAATGGTTCAGATCGGTTATTTAATACAAAATTGGACATGTCGGTTTGTATATATGAAAAACTGATTTTTTTTTTGTTCGGTTCGGTTTTCAATTGAAAAATCCAACCAAAACCGAACCGAACCGAAGTATATATATTCTCCTTTTGAGAAACCCTAACCTTCTTTAGTTTTTTTCTTTCCATTTGAAGTTGTCATCCTCTCACCCTCGGTCTCTAGAATCAACCCTAACCCTCTTTAAAATAAATTTCTTTTCATTCCGTCTCTGGAATTCTATCTGCCACCGCACCTCGTCATCGTCGTCGCACCTCGCCATCTTTTTTTTTGTGTATTTTTTTTTTCTTTCTTTCCTGTAGTTGCGTTCTGATTTTGGAAGTGATTTGTTTTTTTTTTCTTTATTTTTTCAGTAGCATTTTAATTTTGGAAGAGATTTGTTTTGATTTTGGAAGATTGTTTTGATTTTGGATTGAATTTGTTTTAATTTAGGAAGGAATTTGTTTCCATTTTGGAAGAAATTTGTTTTGATTTCTGTTTTCCTCACACCATCTCCCTCTTCTCTCAATCTCAGGCCGTTTCACCCACCTTTTTTTTTGGCTTAGGGCAAAAAAAAAAAATAATAATAATAGTTCATCAAATCGAAAACCGAACCGACAAATAACCGAACCGAGCATGACCGAACCAATCGGTTATACACCTTATTGGACATCGGTTCGGTTCTACATTTGATAAAACCGATATTTTCGATTCGGTTCTCGATTTGGCCCAAAACCGAAGAAAACGAACCGATATCACCCCTATGAACTACACTCATATTTTTGCAGCCCACCAAAATTTTCAACCAACACCTTACCACAGTTTATCACGTGACAAATATTTTTCGTTCTTTTTTGTTGTTGTGTGTGGTTGGAGTGTGCTGCAAAAAGATGAGTGTAGCTCGAGATACCTGCTCCTTTTTAATCCATGTAGACGTGATTGTTTTTATTTGTAATACATTCCCTAGCTAATTGTTATCATTATTATGGCGTAGGAGGGATACATAGATTCAAAGACGCTAACGGAGAGAGAGCTACTTGTGTTTGGAGAGAGCGAGGACTCCGGCGAGTTGGAAGTGGTTTCATTGGCCTGCGGCCTTATCGCCGGTGACACTCTTGATTCTTCTGCAGCCTTAACCACCGTCGTGACATTCTCTCAATTCACCGACCAAATTCCAGCCTTCAATACCCTAAGATTAATCGAAGAAATGAATGGAAAAATCCCACTCGTTCACATTGATGACGTTTGTGATGCCCACATTTTCTGTATGGAACAATCTACAATCCATGGAAGATTCTTGTGTGCAAGTTCCTACTTGTCTTCTTCAGACATTGCCAAATACTATCGTCTTCACCATCCTCAATTGCACCAAATACATGGGTTAGTCTCAACTCTTTTTCTTTGACTTCGGTTTAAATCTCATTTTGGTCTATCAACTTTCGAGATTCAATCAATTTTTAGTGCATTTCGATCATTTTAGAGACCAAAATGATTATTTTTTAAAAATTTATAAACTAAAAGAGTAAAACTTACTTTACAGTCGAAGCTACAAATATCTTTTGCAGCCCAGCCACATGTCACAACTTAATTGATTGAATATTTATATTATTTTTTAAATAATAAACTCTTCACCTAGTTTACTTAAATTTGTTTTTTTTAGTAACTTTATCTTTCCTTCTCCATCGGATAAACTTCTCATATTTTCTCTCACTTTCCTCGAATTCCATCTGCACTGGGTTTTCAATTTCATCTCTCACTCGCTCTTCACTCAGTTTCATCTCTCACCGCTCTTCTTTTCCCTACAATAAGTGTATTTTTTTTTCTTTTTTTCGTTAACTATTTTTTAACACTTGCAATACTCTAAAGAATTTCTCCATTCTTTTGGGATTTTTTTCTTAGAAAAATAAAATCCAACCTACCTACCTTTCCCTTTACCGGCCTCTCTCCCCATGTGGTCTAATTTCGTTGTTAGGGTAAGTGTTTTGAAGAAATTGATTATTGAACTCGAAATTGAAGAATATTAATCGCACTACCATGAATACTAATACTAATCGCACTACCATGAGTATGACCTACCCAGATGAGTCCAACAGTGAAATCTCCCACTCTTTCCTTCACTTCCTCTAAAAACCCACTTGAAATTTATGCCTATATAACACTCAGCCCTGCAAATTTCAAATAATTGAAATTTCATGGCCCAAGTTAATTTCAAATAACCTCAATTGAAATTTCATGGCTTAAGTTTGGAGTAGAGAGAAATGAAGAGAGAGAAAGTATTAAGAGTTGAAATTTCATGGCCTAAGTTTGGAGTGCAAAGAAATAAAGAGAGAGAAAGTAGGAAGAATTGTTAATTGAAAAGAGAGAAAGTATGAGGAGTTTTAATTAAAGCGAGGATTGAACGCATGACCTCATAGTCACGGGCACAACCTTATGCCAATTGAGCTATGCTCGGTTTGGCAACTGTAAAAGATACTTGTAGCCCCAAGTTTTACTCAAACTAAAATATACATTTCAAAAGTTTTAAATGGTTGATGATGAGTTGTTGACTGAATGGGATTTTCAGGAGTACTGATGATGTACCCACCAGGAACATAAAAATGAAGTGTAGGAAGCTTATTAAGAGAGGTTTCATATACAAATATGATGGTGATATGATACTTGAGGATGCCTTCAAGAGTTGCATGAAGAAAGATATCCTTAATAACACTGCCAAGCTTTCCCCAATTTCTGGTTAGATTTCTCTTTTGGGAATGTGAAGAGAAAGATTAACAAGTTGCTTTTTCTTGAATAATGTATAATAATGAACTTTGAAATATATACATATACGACAAATGGGGAGATATACAAATGCTATTTGTTGGAATGCCTTGAATCTGTTATGAGACCCTCTACAACCGCTTGGTACGGGGTCTCATTTGTAATCTCTCATATTTCGTAATAATACTGTTCTCCCTTCTGCCCGTGGACATAGCTAACACGACGTTAGTGAACCACGTATATCTGTGACGTTCTTCTTCTGCGGTTACTTATTCTTTGTTATTGATTTATCGTAACACCATTTTTCTCCAACTTTACAACTTAATTGCTTTTTCTTGAATAACCAGTTTGCTTCCTGTTTTTCAACTTTCCTTTCTTTTGCACTTGTGTTCTCTGAAAGTGTTGAGAAAGTTTTAGATTTTCATTTTCATTACTCACCTTAACTTCTTGAAGTATATTCAAGTTGGTTAGATAAAAGTACTTTGTTCAATAGAGTTGTTTGAAATATTTATTACTTTTATGTATGTATATAAAAGTAATAAATAGGTCGTGATTTCATTGTACAACTTTTAAGAGAGAGATAATCAATGGGAGAATTGTAGGATTGACCTGTTATTTTAAGCGGATTCGGATTGTCAAAATGACCGGGATCTGAAAAAAAAAAAGGCAAACTGACCTTCTGACCTTCTGCTGACATTATCAATTTTTTTTTAATATTATTTTCTAGCTCTAGCTGCGGGCGCGGGCTGATCTCGCTCTAGCTACGGGCGCGGGTTGGTCTCGCTCTAGCTCTAGCTTCATTTAAGATCTGAAAATTTCAAGATCATAAGTTTTTTTCAGATTCGAGACCAGCCTGCAACTAGAGCGAGACCAGCCCACGCCCGAGCTAGAGCGAGATCAGCCCGGGCCCGCAGCTAGAACTAGAAAATAATATTAAAAAAAAATGATGATGTGAGCCGAGGTTAATTTGACTTATTTTTCAGATCCGGGTCAGTTTGACAAATGAGCTAAAATAGGGGTCAGTCGTACAATTCTCCCATAATCAATGTTTTGGCTTGTTATGACATAAAAAATCGACAACAAAGACGAAACGAAAAACAACACAGATTTACATGTGGTTAACTAATAACGAAAAACAACACAGATTTACATGTGGTTAACTAATAGTGTGTTAGCTATGTCCACAGACAGAGGGAGAAAACGATTTATTATCTTTGTGCAAAAGTCATTAAGAGAAAGTTTATATATGATACTCTTCGAATGACCTAAGGAATGAGGAGGAGGAGGAGGAAGAGGAAGAGGAAGAGGAAGAGGAAGAGGAGGAAAAAATAAATTATTTTTTAAAAGAATTTTAATAATTAATTTTTTTTAATTAAAAATATGTGTCACGTCAGAAAATTTGATGGAATGAAATAAAATGCACCGAATCCAAACCAGAGATATAATGGTTGAATTTGAAAGCCCAAAATGCTACGAAACTCAAATATGATGGACCATCATGATAATTTTCTCATTATTATTTTATAATATCATATAATTTATAGTAGATTATATTATATTATACATATTTTAATTTTAAAAAAAAAAAATGTATTGAGTTTATAACATAAAATACTTTATTTATTAAAGTTTTTACCATTTTAAATATAATTGTACATTTTCAAATTTCAAATTCAAAATCTGAATTCACTAAAAAAAAAAAAAACAAAAAAAAAAAAGTTTTCAGAATTAGTTTGGATCACATAATCCCAAAACAGTTTTCAAAAACATAATCCAAATTACATAACAAACTGACAAAACCCATATGATAATCTTAGGTTTTCCTCCTGATTTCTTGTTAGAAAATGATGAATTTATACAACATAACTCTAACCCTAACTTTCCAAAATACATATAAATGCTAATTAGATATTAACTAAACTTTAACTAGTTTTTATCAAAATAAAAAAAAAAAAAAAAAAAAAAAAAAAAAAAAAAAACTTTAACTAGTTTCCTAATATGGTAATTCTCTAATACAAATACATATTTTTTTTTGGACGATTGAATCTGAAAATATAATACAAAATCCAAATAATTCAAGTAGAACAAATGGGAGTTTGGATCTCTCTCAAATTGGCTCATGTGGCCACGCGACTCTTTTTTGTTTTTTTTTTACTTCTTCTTCCTTCCTTCTCCTTTTTCTTCATATTCTCTTTTCCTTTTCTCCTTTCTTCCCTCTCCTCTTCACGTTTTTTAAAATATAAAATATAAAATCGTGCACATCTGAACCCAGATCGTTTCAGATTTGAATCGAAAGGAATTTTTTCTTTGTTAATTTGTTTTTTTGTAGGAAAACTTGGATAAGAATAAGAGAAAGGAGGGAAAAAATCGACTATCGAGAAGGGGATGGGATGGGAGGGAAGAAAAATAAAAGAATTTTTTTTTTTTTTTTTAAGTTAAAAAAATATAGATTTTATTTTAAAACTTTATAAAAAAAAATTAATAAAAAAATATCAAATCTTAGAGACGAGTTCGTCATGGATCTGAATGTTACCAACCTCAAACCTTACGGATCAAAAGAGTATTTTCTTTTAAAAAAATTTAAAAAGAAAAAAGGAGCACTTCTTAATCTCGATTTCTTAAACTTTCATCATTTGCAAAACAGTATGGAAATTGAGAGACGATAACGAGCAAGAGTTTATTTGATTGAGTTCAGCGAATATGTGTTTGATTGATATGCAATCTGGATTCTAAAACATATTCCTTTGGAATACAATCTGAATTATTTGTTTGAAAACTGTTTCTGAGTAAAAAATTTGAAAACAACATTTGAAATTTTAAAATGCAGAATTATATTTAAAATAATAATTTTTTTTAATATATATATATAATATTTAAAAACATGAAATACACAACTTTGTTTTTATTAAATCTTTTATTTTTTGAATTTTTACCTTCAAATCACTAACCAAATATACCCCATGTTTTTTTTTTATAGTGGGAAGGGAGGCGGATGGGACAACAATGTGGGTGTGAACGAGGCTATATATATATATAATAGTCATTGATAGACTACTATCATTATAGTCATTGATAAAAAAGACTAATAGACTATTGCAGTGATAGTTGTTGACAAAAATCTATTAAAAAAACAGGAGTATATAAGTAGCTATCACTAATAGTCATTGATATATGCTATTAGTGGTGGCTACAATAGGAGATTATAGAGATAAAAATTGTCATATTTGTAAAAAAAAATTAAAAATGTTATATTTTTAATTATTTTACTCTAAATTGACAAGTGTAATTTCACTACAAAATTTACAACAATTCTTGATTAAAAAAAAATTAAACAAAAATACACATCATCTTTTCTTTACTTTCATGTTTTTTTTTTTAGTACATTGGGGGTGGGGGGATTCGAACCACAGACCTCTTGGTCATCAAATCATACATATGTCAGCTGAGCTATGCTCGCTTTGGCTTCTTTACTTTCATGTACTAGTTAATGGAATGCTATAAGAATATATATATATATATATATTTTTTTTTTTTTTTTTGACAACGATAAGAAAACATAAACAAGTTAAGACCTAATTTGATAATCGATTTTTGGTTATAAATACTACTTTCATCTATAAATTCAATGTTTTTGTTAACAAACAAACCTAAATTTTAAAAAACCAAATCACCTGGCTTACAAAATTGAATGGTAGTTTTTTTTTTTTTTTGAGTACATTGGGGGTGGGAGGATTCGAACCACAGACCTCTTGGTCATTCAAGTCATACATATGTCAGCTGAGCATATTATTTTGGACTTTATTCTTATTTCTAATAATAATAAAAAAAATGAAGGGGCTAAAGAATAAAATTGTGAGATAGAGGGAGCAAAAAGGTATTTGGGAAAGTTGATAGTGATATTTAAAAAAAAAAAAAAGAAAGTTAAATGGGCATTATCTTTTAGAATAATGGGATGTATGAAAGTAGTGGTGGAAAATGAAAATGGGTGATCGTTGCTGCAATGTGTGCGTCACCGGCGGCTCCGGCTATGTGGCTTCTTCACTCATCAGAAAGCTTCTTCTAAATGGCCACACCGTTCATGCCACTGTTCGCAACCCCAGTAATCAACTTTAATTTCATCATTCTTCTCATCTCTTATTATTATTATTTGTTGAACTAATTTCATTTTGTAGATGATGAATCCAAGGTGGGGATTCTGAAGAGCCTCCCTAATGCAACCACTAATTTGCTGCTGTTTAAAGCTGATATCTACCAACCCGATCAGTTCGAAGCTGCTATTCGAACCTGTCAGATCGTCTTCCATGTCGCTACTCCTTTACACCACATTCCTGGATTCAAGGTCATTCGTTTTATAACGTTCTTGTTTTTTGTTTCTTGAATTTCTAAATTTTTAAGACGGGTTTATTCTTCTTTTAAAAAATTCTTACTTTTTTTTATAATATGTGACAAAAAAAGTGTATGATAATTGAGTCATGCTCCTATTCTTTAATATTTTAAGTTTGTTAACCTGTTCATCTGTTTAGCTGTCAGTTTAATACAACACTATAGTTGTTCTCTGGCGATCGTACTCAGCAAAGGGTACGAATAACTTTTCACATAGGCAGGGGACTTGCTGATCATGAGAGAGTGTCAAAAAACATGTGTTTTAAAAATCAGATCATTTGGCATTAAGACTCCGAGGGGGTCATCCATGCAAAAAAATTTATCTATATTTGTACAGATGAGCCCCCCCCCCCCCCCCCCCCCCCTCTCTCTCTTTCTCTTTCGGGAGTCGCAATGTTTTTTGATACCAGTCGAAAATGCATGTGTTTTTTTTGCCATTTGTTGACGTCATCAGCATTATGTTGAGTACGATCGCGAGCACTGAGTACGAGTGCACTATAGTCGTCTCCCTCACGATCGTGCTCAACGAAGGGTATGAATGACTTGAGGGAGATTGTTGATCACGAGAGAAGGTAAACAAAAATATGCATTTTAAAAAAAATCAGGTGGCATTAAGACCCCGAGGTCATCTATGCAAAAACCACATGTTATCTTCTCTCCTTGATTTGGTTAATCTCTTGTTATAGTTGGATTTTGAATTTTGTTCTAAAGTCCAAGGAGACAAGTACAACGTAGATTGTTGCTATGTTAGACATCGTTAGATGTAAGAGAGAGAACAATTCTTTAGTTCAGCGACACATGGGGTGGGGTGGGGTGGGGGATTCAAACCTTTAATTTATTGGTGAAGGGATATATCTTAACCACCGGTGCGACGATACACTGGTGTGACGATACTCAAGTTGAATCCAAAAGTTTAGAGAGAAACGATAGTAGTCACAATGTGGCGAATAAGTTTTGTATGAGATTCACGTTATGATTTTGTGTTGTTTTTGTTTTATTTTGACGGAGGAAATGGTTTATGTGGGAAAAAAACAGTACAAGAACAGGACCGAAGCATCAGTTGGTGCAGCAAGGAAGATAACAAAATTCTGCTTGGAATCGGGAACGGTGAGGCGACTGATCTACACGGCCTCCGTCCTGTCAACGTCGCCGATGAAAGACGATGGCGGTGGTTTCAAGGACTTTCTCGACGAAACATGTTGGACGCCTCTCAATCTTTCTTATCCTTTTTCTAACTCAACTTTCGAGGTACCAAAAGATACAACATCATCTCTAACTTTTAGGTTTCATAATTTCGTATTCAATTTACACTATGTCAGTTGAACTATCTTCATATTTAAGTATATTTTCTGATTCGAACCGTTCATCCGTGCAAAAATTCCGTCACAACTACTTCCCACATTGTGTTCCCACATTGTGGCAGTTTCCTTGAATAATTTCTCCCACTTAGAAACCTATTATTATGTTTTCAGGAATACATAGAGTCAAAGACTGTAACAGAGAAAGAGCTACTTGAGTTCGGAGAGAGCTCGGAATCCGGCGGATTGGAAGTGGTTTCATTGGCCTGCGGCCTTATCGCCGGTGACACTCTTCATTCTTCCATAGCTGAAACCACCATTGTCACCTTCTCTCAGTTTACAGACCAAGCTCTAGCCTTCCAGGCCCTCAGATTTATCGAAGAAGTGGATGGAAAAGTCCCACTCGTCCACATTGATGATGTTTGTGAAGCCCACATTTTCTGTATGGAACAATCTTCAATCCATGGAAGATTCTTGTGCGCAAGTTCCTTCTTGTCTTCTTCAGACATTGCCAATTACTATCGTCTTCACCATCCTCGATTGCACCAAATACATGGGTTAGTCTCATCGCCTTTCTTACGTGTTCGGTTTAGTCTTTATGGTTTGATAAAATTTCATAAATAGTCACTACTATTAGAAATCACAGTGAATTGAGTACGTCATAATTATTTATCAATGTATCATCTTTGGAAAATGACAACTCATTTTATAGTTCATACATTATGTCGGTTGAGCTATGCTCTTGTTGGCGACTAAATTTTAACTTCCTCTAAATCACAGAACACCTATTAATTTAACATATTTTTTAAAAGTTGCCATATTAAGCAGACTTTTTGAAGTCCAAGAGACCAAATAATTCTGTTTTTTGTTTTTGTTTTTGTTTTTGAAGTTGTTAATGTTTGATTGTTGAATGAATGGATTTTCAGGAATTCTGATGATGTGGCCATGAGGAACATCAAAATGAACTCTAGCAAGCTTATTGAGAGAGGCTTCATATACAAATATGATGGTGATATGATACTTGAGGATGCCTACAAGTGTTGCATGAAGAAGGAGATGTTTGTTGACAGCGTCAAACTTGGTTAATTTTCTCTTGGAAATGTGAACAACTTATTGAGATCATGTATAATACACACTCGAAATAAGGGTGCGTTTACTTACCCGGCAATAGGCCCGGGATGAATGACATTTGTCTTTATGTATGTGTTTATAATAATGTGGACGATATAAATAATTTTGATTCTGTCTTGTAACAACATGTGAGATAGAGAGATTCGAAGTATGTAACATTTTGGTTGTGTTGCTATGCTATGGTACATAATCTTTAAATTTTAAAACGTCAAATACATTATAAATTTATTAGTACTAATTAAGATCTTATTTTATAACCATTTGATTTTTATTTTTTTTGTTTTTGTTTTTGAGAATTAAGCTTAACAATATTACGTTGACTGTTCACTTTTTTTTTTTTTTTTCTTAGAAAGTGTTTTCAAAATTATTTCCAAATTAGTAGATAATGCTTCCGACATTGAATTACATTATATAAATGATAGTAGAAAAATGAGATGAATAATTGTTTTGTAAGTATACAAATTAGTAATTAGATAAACATAAAAATCTTCAAGATTATTTCATAATTTAATAGCATCGGTATAACACATGTTTTAATAACTATTTATCGAGTATATCTCAACTGTTATAAAGTATCTGCCTTTGATTAGCGAATTGCAAAATCTAATATGAATTTGAAAAAGTTCATGAAAAATTACCTGAAATTAAAAATGATATTTTTGACCTAATTAGTTAGAAACTTTATTTTAAAAAGTGATGTCAAACCCGTATAACTTTGGAGTTCATTTTGATGTTCCTCATGGGCGCATCTTCAGAATCCCTGAAAATCCATTCATTCAGCAACCCATCATTAATAACTTCAAATCCCTTCAACGTATTTGAAAATTCAAGTACTAAACTTTGACAAAAATTGAATAAAATTATAAAGGTATAACGACTCAGTAAAGTTGAAAATGTGAAAATTCAAGTACTAAACTTTGACAAAAATTGAATAAAATTATAAAGGTATAACGACCCAGTAAAGTTGAAAATGTGAGACAGTTGACCAATTTTTTTTTTAATATTTTTTTCTCTTCCTCTCTCCTACCAATGCACCGGTGGCTACTCCTAGACGACTGTTGAGTGATATTTAGACTTATTAAAGCGAGTTGTTTTTAGAGTTTTAGTTTAGTAAAAAGACGTTTATGTCCCTTGTTTCTGTCTGATTGTTGCTTATTTTGCGTGTAGGTGAAGAAAGGAGGGAAGTTGGAGAAAGATCGAAGGTAAGAGTGAAAAGGGAGCGAAGCAGCTTGAAATTGCTGGAAAGCGCCTAGCGCCTAGGCGCTACGAAGTCTCAAGCGGTGATCCTCCTAGCGCCGAGGCGCTGTAACTGAGCGCATAGGCGCTGCGACGACAAATGACCTAAGTTTATAAGGAATTTTTCCTTATTTGATGAGAGGTTGAACGTGGACGGGAGAGAGAGACGAGAGAGAGCGGGGAGAGCACTTCTTGACATCCGGGTATCCAAACGAAGCGAGAGCTACGCTAGGGAGATCGAGGATTCATCGTGGCTTGTTTCTTTTCCTCTATTTCATCCTTTATTTCTCTTGTAATGAATATGCATCCGAACATGAACCTTGTTGAGATTTTCTCCATGAACTAACTTCTTTATCTAGAGTATTGATGTAGTCGTTGTTGAATTTTGTTTCTCATTGATCAATAGTTAAGAACTTGATTCCTTGTTAGATTGTGAAAATTCTTATATGCTTACTAAGTACATGTTAGGATTTGGCCAATCTTAGTGTGATATTTTATCAATACGTTGAAGTCGATAGACAATTCTCATTGACGAACCTTAATTGTTTTCCCTAACTTAGATGAGCGATAGACATATCCTTGTAGGTTTTGTGGCAAAATTTAGTTCTACCGTCTTAATAATTGAATTGTTCTGATTGTCATAGAGATATAGACAATTGTTCTTTTAATGAATATTGTTATTACTCGAGAGAGAGTAACAAGTCTTCCGAGTAGAACTTGTCAACAATCATAGGAGTCAAGCGTTTTTAACTAGAAATTAATGAGGAATAGGATGAGACAACGATGAAATCTTTGCTTTAGAACCTCCACCATCTACATTTAGCATAATTGTTCTTAGTTTTCTGCATTCTTTTAATTACTCAAGTCAATAGCATATTTAATTTTCGTACAACTCTGATAATTGATTGCTCAGATAAAACTAAGGTTTAAAATTTTGGTAATTGATAGTTTTCATTCACTGTGGAGACGATAACTAGTATTTACCAACTATATTACTTGGGACGATTCGTACACTTGCGAAATCGGACAACAACGACGCACAAGGCTAAACAAAATTAAGATCTAAAATATTTCATGTTTGAAGTAGAGCTCGAGCTAGAGTCTGAGCAAGCCAAAGTAGCCCGAGCCAGATATAGTGCAGCCCGAGCGAGAGAGAATAAAAAAAATTGATGATTCTACCAAAAGGTTTAAAAAACCTTGTTTTAAACAACCAAGTCAAATAAACAAAAGACATATATTTGTAGTGTAGGTCATATCTTACAAAAATCTCATTTTTCTCCGACCATGTTCCTTTAAGAACTTGTTGGCTTCCTGTTTTTGAACTTTATTCTTTCTTTTGGTATTGTTTCTCAGAAAGTGCTATTGTTTCTCAGAAAGTGCTGTTGAACCGAGTGGAAGCTGATTTTGTAGATGAATTATACTAATTTTGACTCAACCCTATGACCAACCCACCAATGGTGGTTTCCTTGTAAACTTCATAAGATTGGTAATAATTTGTTTCTACTTTTTTTTCATTTTAAGATTTTAAAAATTTAAACCTACGACTTTAAAGAGATGAGTATATTGTGTCCATTACCGCTAGACTATAATATTTATCTAATATCTTCAATGAAGTTTCAATTCAATTATTTTTTCCACTAACTAGAGTGGTTTAATCTTTGTACTTTTCATTTTGTAACAATCTAATCATTGAACTTTTTTATAATGATAAAAGATAATTGCATATATACAATCTAACACAAAATAATAGCAAATCTAGTACAATCTAAAAATATTTGTAAATATAGTGTACAATTTATCTGTGATAGTAGTTCATCGCTCATAGACTATAAAAATTGTCTCAGTGATAGAATATCATTGATAAATCAAAAATGACCTATCATTAATGATAGAACTCCTAGATTTTTAAAAAATGTCATACTTATCATTCTTTTCTAAATGTGTTATATTTACAAATAGGAAAAATATAATAGTTTTTCAGTGCAGTATTCCTAATAATTAAGGCCATGCACTTTCAAATTTATACCAATTTAGTCTCCATCCTCAAATTAGTATAATTTTTTATTATATAATGACTTAGTATTTGTAATTTATAAAAACAGTTTATTCCAAATCAGTTTATCGATCTGCATATATAAGAAATTTCATTAAATCTTAATAATATTTTTACGATAGAGATTAAATTGCTACATATTAAAGTTCATAGACTAAAATTATTACAAAATTGAAAGTAAAGGAACTTCATACACTAAAATTATTATTTTCCATGAAAGTTTAGGGGTGAAAAGTGTGTTTAACTTTTTTTTTTTTTTTTTTTTTTTTTTTTTTTTTTTTTTTTTTTTTTTTTTTAATTGTAACAATTAGATTCTCAACATATTTTTTTTTAATAAGTCATAGGAAAAAATAAATAATTCATCCAATTGTACATGTGGCATGTCACATCACTAAAAAAATTAATCAATAACTCAATCTTTATATTTAAAAAAAATACAATGACTAAATCATTACAAACAACGCCTAGATAACAATTTAAACTACATAATTTAATCACTCCCCAAGTTATTTTTACATGGTGAGAAAAATTTGCTTCCCTATCTAAAATCCTAAATGGACAAAAAAAATAATGATAATAATAAAAATGAAGAAAAATTGGTACAAAGTTCAAAAATCTAGACAATCAAAGGGGAAATTCTGGTCAAAATCAAGCGAGAAATCCCATTCCCCATTACAAATCGGCGAATTGGTCACTGAAGTTGTCGCCGAGATAATCTCCGTCAAGTCCGATTGCTCCGACGACTGTACCCTCTGAATTCCTCCGTCGTCTCCGCCGCCATAGCTACTCCAATCCCAGGCCGTCTCCGAAGCCGCCGGCGACAGCGCCACCGCAGACAGGACGCCGTCGGCAATGAAAGCTGGCTCCATCACCGGCTCGTAGAACACATTTTCGTCGGCAATTTCCGATCCGATCGACGGCGAGGAAAAGGAAAACGGCGGGAAAACAGAGTCAAAATCCTCTGTTTTGACATTATTGAATTGTTGTAGTTCTTCGAAATTGAACCAAATTTCAGAATTTGGGTTTTGTTGATTTTGATTGGTTTCTTCAGGAATTGATTCGTTCTGATCATTTGAAACTGAAATCATTAATCCCAAATTAGAGGATTGGTTACATGTGTGTCTTCCTCTGTATGTCACCTCGAAAATGTTTGGATCATTGTCGGATCTTTGAACTTGCTTTGTCGCCAAACATCCTCGTACATTTCTATGAGTGCATCTATAATAGCATCTGCAAAATTTGAAAATTACCAAAAATATCAGAGACTATATTTTATCCGCAACTTGGGTGGTAGATTCGAATTTCAAATCTCATGTCGAAGCCACTATTTTTTTGTCAATTGATCTATGCTCGGTTTGACTTATGAGATGCAACTTGTAGTTGATAATTAAGGTTAAGGTATATTGTAAAAGAAAAATAATATTAAGGATAAGATTTATTTAAAGGAAAATTGTAATATACGTCAATTTAGGGTAAAATATTTAATTAAAAACATAACATTTTTTTAAAAAAATTGCGGATATAACAATTTAGTATGGTATATCGCGATAGTCGTCTATTACCTCAATTTTTATTTTTTTATAGAATTTTGTAAGTGACTATCAGTGATACTCATTTATCAACGATAGCAGTCTATCAGTGATAACTACTGAGTTTTTGCCATATTTGTAAAATGTTTTAAATTTGGTTAAATTTAACGTTATTTTGGGTATGATTATTGTTGCACCCTTATTTAAATGTATAAAGTATATTAGGACACATATGAAAAGAATAATTATAATGATGTCTTTTCAAAGTCATTTATTTGGGAATCAACATGTGCTCCACTTGCAACCCAAATTGTGTTGACTATTCTTCAAACATGTGGAATTAATGGTAATCTCATCAACTTAGTGTTGTAATTCAATCACAAGTTGTGATTAATTATCTCTCAAGTCTTAACCCAATTTGACTGCATTAAATAAAAACCTAAATGCCCATTTAAGGTTTGATTTTTACTAATTATTTATTAGTAGTTCATCTCAATATTAATAGCATATTTAACTAGTTAAACATAGCCAACAAGCATGATCTAACGACTAGAGATTAAAAAGTTCTAGGTTTGATCATTCACCCCACATGTTGTAAAAAAAAAAACTAGTTAAACATATATATTATCGACCAAAAAATTATATGGTGAATCTTTTATTTTTGCATGTTGTTGAACTAAAAATGAGTTCTTCATGATTTCTATATTTGGTTGGGTTAATCATTTCAATATTGAATTATGTTCAAGCTGACGTGAATGAAATTATTATTGGTCCATGCAAATGTAAAATGGTTTTTTTTTTTTTTTGGTTTTTTTGGAGTAATTGATGAAATGATATTCACCTTGGGAAATTAGCACCATGGATATCTTTTTGGCCATATTTTCTCCAACTATAACCATCATTGAGAGGACCTTCAAGAGCAGTGCCACTGCAAACCTTAACCTCCTCGGTCCATCTAGGCATCAACTTTCTGCAAATAATCCACCAAAATTAATTAATATTAATTCAAATATCTCAAATTATCCTAATTACAAACTAACAAAAAGAGGTTAAAAATTAAATAGACAAAATAGATTTGAAACTTTTTTAAATAATAACTCTTAACTCGTATCTGGTTTAAGCTCACGAACAACGATAAATTTAATTATATCAAACATAGGATTTTCGTCGAATTTAGGGTTTAGAGGTTGAGTACGTTAAATTATCAACTAATTCAAAAGCTTACGTCGATAGGTTACGATAAATTTAATTAGTTAATTTACCTCTTCTTCAACACATCTCTGCTGCCTTTCCTCTTGTTCTTGGTGGATTCTTGTTCATTCACCACAGCAATTCTAGGTGTTGGATCTGCCATTGAATTAGAAGGTGAGTTCTTCCAATTGAGAAGCAAAAGTGCTTTTTCAAAAGAAGACTGAATCATTTCAGTCAAGAAAAAGCAAGCTTCTGCAGGGGAAGCAGAAGGCTGAAGATGAGTTCTGAGTTGAATCGCCAGCTCCTTCCCTTGAGTCAACTCGGTGATCAAGCTCTTGTTTTCCATTTCCATCACAAATTTGCAATTTCAATCCCAAACAAGAAACAGCAGCAGCGGCGGTGGTGGCGGCGGAGACGGCGGCCCAGTAGTTGAGATCAGCCAAAACCAAAACTCCAAAAGTTACAAACTTGAAAGAGTAATAATCTAAAAGGAATGTGGTCATTCAAGAAAGGTTTGAAATTGGCAAAAACCCAGAAAGAAAAAAACAATTTTGCTAAAATGGGTCACTCCCAAATCCCAATTTGTATGAACCCAAATGAACAAAAGTGAGAAAAAAAAAAAAAAGTTCCAAACTTTGAGAGAATTGAAGAGGTTAAGGATGTTGGGGTTTGAATGTTTGAAGAAAAGGGGATTATAAAGAGGTCATAAATTGAAGAGAGAGAAAAAGAAAGGACGTGTAAGAAGGGTTGTGAAAGAATGAGAGAGAGAATGAGAGATTAAAAAAAGGACAAAAGGACTGTTAGAAACCGAGTAGGCTGTCAATAGTTTAATAAATATTAAAAAAAAAAAAATTCTATAAACGCTACTCATGTTCTACTCATGTATCTTATATTATGAGTAACTCTATTTTTTTTAATGTAGGATTCTTAACCTGTTCTAGTTCTTTGATTTGTTGTATAGTGTTTTCAAAATTTAAATCATGTTTAGGAAATTAATACAACATTGGACGGTAATAATGATTTTAAATAACATAACTACATAATTGCAAGATCAAACTCCACATCAATATTGTAACTAAGAGTGTTCAGTTTGTACCAACATGAGTATAACTCAACTGAAAAATAATGTATGAACTATTGACCAAGAGGTTAGATGTTTGAATCTCTTACCTTGCATGTTGTAACAAAAATGTTTTGTTTGTTTTCAAAAAAAAAAAAGTGTTCAACCTTTACATCCGGTATGGACTATCTCATATAGGTGGTTTTGGTGCACTAGGGCTAATTTCAGGTTGTGTGATCAGTTTCAACCTTTTGTTTGGTTTTCGATTGGTGATGAGCGTTGTTGCCTCCTCTTAGTGGATTATTGGCTTCTAGAGGATCCTATTATTCAGCGGTATGGGGAGGAGATCATTTATGATCGATGTTGAAAGTTTGTTTAATGATGGGTCTCGGCACTAGACACGTGTCTTGTGGGAGATGTTGGAGCTCTTAGATTTAGTCCACTTTGTTTGTCTGTGTCTCTTTAGGCAGGATATGATTATTTGGGAGTATGATAATTCGAGTTGTTTCTGAGTAGCTGGTGCTTGGGAAGCGATTAGTCCTCGCCGATAACTAGTTCCGTGGAGTAATGTTATGTAGTTTCGTGGTAATAATTCATCATCACTATTGGATTTTTTTTCAGGAACAAAAAAAACATATGGGTAATTTGGTGGGGTTGCCCTAAATTGAAGTGTCATGACCAATTCAAAAAGCCATCAAAAAAATGGTTTTCCATTTTTGTGATGATGAGAACAACGCGGAAAGAGGATTGAAAATTCTAGCATCCTTCGTGTTCTGCTGACTTGGAATTTATCGGGAGAGTGACGTCATATAATGACGTAACACATTAACCCTTTGGTTACGTCCACACTCTCATGTGGCCCTCTTCTAACTCTCTATACACTCCATTCAAACCGCATTTGACTTCTTCAAAATTAATATATATATATAGTTTTTAAATAATATATTCTACTCGCTTCAATTTGAACCCGCTAATATATCATAACTTATCAATTTAAAATCGTACTAATAGGAAGAATATTTGAGTTCTAAATTTTATTGTATGTTTGTTCCTTACAGGTAAATCTCTCAACTTTAAAAAAATGTTTAATAACTCCTTAAAGTTACAATTTTATGTCCAATAGATTCTTTATTTTTTTTTTTTATTTTGTGTTTGATAGATCCTTCACCTATTCAATATTTTTTTAAATTCACGACTCTTCATGTACTATTTCTATGCAACGCATAAAATCAATCTGAAAATTGATCCTCCCTTCGATGGTGTGGTTGGCTTCGACCCATAGGGGTATTTATGATGTGTTTTTGGGGGCTTTCAATTTGTTGTTTGTTTATGATCTTAAACTTTTCTTGACTACTTGTTGGGCTCTATGGTCGGATTGGAACAACAAGGCAACGGTGGCAGGAATGAGAGAATGGGTATCACCGGAGGTGGGGGTGCTCAAGATCAATGTGGATGCGTCCTGCCATCCGTCGGCGAGCAGTGCGGGATTGGGTGTTGTGATACGTGATTGGCGGGGTGTGTTGGTCGTTGCCCGTTCGGAGCACGTGGCCGGGAAGATTGATTCTTTTTCGGCGGAGGCATTGGCTCTCCTTAGTGGCTTGAAGTTGGCGGCCGCGATGGGTCTCACGAGTTGTTGGGTTGAGTCAGATGCTCAAGGTGTGGTGAAGGCAGTTAATAACAATTCTTTACATTTTTCTCCCTAAGATGTTGTGTTGGGTGAAATCATAGCGTTAATGCTCTCTCTTATGGTGAAATGACTGATTTTTGTCCCTTGATCCATGAATAAGGTGGCTTATAGTTTAGTTGGTCATGCTTTTACCCATGTCGGGTCATGTGATTGGATGGTTTGTCCACCCTCATGGTTGTTGAGTTTACTTTTGCTGTATGGTTCTGGTTCATCTTGTAGCCCTTTGAGCAGTTCTTCTCGTTGATGACAAGTTCATCTCAAACAAAAAAAAAGTGTAGGATCTCATTAGACAAAAAAAAAATATATATATATATATATATATCTAATAGGTCAAAATTGAAAGTTTAAGATCTATTAGACATTTTTTAAACTTGTAATTTATTTTTTCTTCTATGTCAATAGTCTGCTCGTTAGGTTTTGCGTTAATTTACTAATTTATAAATGAAGGGAGAAAGAATATGTGACATTGTAGTCACTAGGTCGTACATTATACATGTTGAGTTATGCTCATGTTGGCGAGTAAAGAAGTTTTTGATGAGTATAATTTTTTCTCAACTTTATATAATATAGTATGTCGAGTCTTGGGCTAATTTTAACGACCACAAGTGAGATGGATGGATTTCGATAAATTTAATATTTTATTAATATTTTAACTATTTTATTCTCGTAAGAGGTAAGGATGGCTTATTTTTTTTTTTTTTTTTTTTTTTTTGTGGTTTGGAGGAGAAAAAGAGAAGGCAGTGACATGTCAATTTTGAATTGAGATGTCTTTTTTGGTTTGTAGCATATATTATAATCAGTAACCGTGTGGGACACTATGATTCTATCTTGCCTATAATTTTATGATTATTCTACCAATTAACTAAATATATTTTAATAACGTAATATATATATATTATATATATATATAAAAAAAATCATTTTAAAACTAAAAGTAAATTTAATTAATGATTAAAGTTGGAAGGTTTAAAAGGGAAAAATAAATCTAGTAGATATTAGTTTAAAAAAGAATCCCTAGTATTTGTTTGATTATGTACATAATATCTAGTAGATAAAGTTGGAAGGTTTATAAGTGTACATAATCAAACAAATACTAGGGATTCTTTTTTAAACTAATATCTACTAAATTTATTTTTCCTTTTTAAACCTTCCAACTTTAATCATTAATTAAATTTACTTTTAGTTTTAAAATGATTTTTTTTTTTTTTTTCTCAAAATTTTATATTAGCCATCTCTTGTAGAGAAGAAGAGGTCGTAGTGTAGAGTAAATGGATAGTTAAAAAAAGACATTGATGTGGTAGGTTTGAAAATCCTCCACTTGTTTGAATTGTGATATTAGATAAAACCAAAATAAATATATATTATTATTATATATTATTATTATTATTATTATTATTTTTTTTTTTTTTTTTTTTTAGCCTCTAATAATTTGCATCATGGGAATATTTTTGACATAATTAATTAAAAATACTTAGTTCATGGTCAACAAATATTTTCTCACGCCAACATAAATATAGTTCAATTGACATAAAACATGTATCATCGATTGAGAAATTAAAAGTTAAATCTTCCATCCTACATATTGTGAGAGAAAAAAAAATTATCACTCAAAATCTTTATGCATGTGGAGAGTAACATAAACATGTTTTTTTTAAAAAAAGAAGCATTTTTAAGAATGTAAAAAAAGTAAACATCCAAATGATTTGTTATCAATTTTTTTATTAAAATGTTTTTTTATTATTCTAAAACCACTTATTCTTAAAACATTTCCAAACACATTATTGGCATACAAGTTTAACGGTAAAGGAAATTTCGCCCACAAAATTGGGGTGGGGCTAGAAAGAGTAAGTGTACTTCTCGTTTGACCCACGTAGTTGTTGAATTTGAGTAAAAAATATTAAAGGGATTGTAAAAAATAATTAAAAATAAAAAACTGAATTTAAAAATAGCTAAGAAACTTTCATATTTTCATCCAATGACTACCACGATTTTAGGGAATGGAGTTGACAATTTTCATGATTATACTCTTGGTATATACGTTTATTTACGGACAATTCTAACGAATTTTATTTATTTTTTTGTTTTAGTTTCTAACAACTAGATTCATGGTCTTGAAAAAAAAAATTCAACAACTTATATTTTAAAATGTTTAACAGCAAACAAAACAAAAAAAAAAAATTCAATTAACAACACTCAAATTCATCCCATTAAACCCTCCTAGATTCATGCATTTTGAAATGAGGGGTTTCTTTTGTTTTTCCCAAAATTGAGAAAGGTTGAGGGAGATGAAGATCCTTACTCACTCCGAAAATACGTCATAGAACGTTTTGGGAGTCCAAATTTTCAGCTCAATTCAAGCGTTCAACGATTTAGAAGGTTGAGGTAGATAGTTTTTTCAAGGTAAACGGTTTCAAAGTTGAGAATCGATGACTGTTTCAAATCGATTTGGAAGGATGAAAGATTTGCAAATCTCCTAATTGGAGGTAATGATACATTTGATTGAACGTTTTCCTGGGTAAACTCAATATGCATACCAATTTTAATTTTTTTTTAGTATCATTTGTCCAATGCTCACGGATTAATGGCTTATGATGTATATACACGCATATACTTCATATGATATACTTACATACACATTATTATAGATGTAACTACGAATATATACTCACACTAGAAGTTATCGAGGGCATCCATATTTATAATTTTCTTACAACCGTCTATGAACATTTTTATTTTTTTCTAGTATCATTTGTCCAATGCTTAGAGTAATGGCTTATGGTGTATATACGCGCATATACCTCATATGATATACTTGCATGTACGGTGTTATAGATGTAACTACGAATATATACCCACACTATAAATTAATATCGAAGGCGTCGTTTTTATAATTTTCTTACAACCATTTATGAACATCTTAGTTTTTATAAACATTAATTTTGCTAAAAATTTAATTGTTTTTGTAATTTTTTTACTGTCTATGTTATACTTGTGCATTCACCCATTAATTTGTGGTTCTTATCATTGACCATATCTTAGTTTCTTATTATTTTTCCATGATTCTCTAGAATAAATTTTATTTTTCTCAGGATTCTCTCTTGGAATAAATTTTTATTTTCTACAGATTCTCTCTAAATAAATTTTTATTTGTTTCCATCATTCTAATAAATCTTCTTTTTTGCTAGGAGTTTGAGTTCAATGTTCAACGTTTCAGGTAGTTTTGTCCAAACACATGGTAAATATTATTCTAAATATAGATCAAGTTAGCTATTTTTCAACAAAATGATTGAGTTACCTATTTTTCAATCTGCATTTCTCAATTTCAGTTATTCTTGTAGTTGACCTAAATATTAACTCCTCATACTTCAAGAGTAATTAGTATTGAACTCTCATTCCAATTAGTATTGAAGTCTATCCCATTTTATAAGGTAGTGCATTTCTCTCTCTTCTTCTCACCCCCTTTCAATATTTTTAATTATTTTAAAAAACGTAATTTAAACAAATGTGTAAAATGACTAAAAAATGCAATTCAACCCTATTTTTATTATTTTAAATATAAATTAGGTTGTCAATCAAAATTGGTACTTAAACAAAATTCAAAATGTAGTATTCCAAGAGAAATAAAAACATCAGCTTATTTAGATCTGTTTAAATTAATGGATTAAAATCTTTCAAATTCACATGAATATTTAACCCACTATTGCACGACTCTCTTTTATTTCAAAATTATCCAAATAAAATGAATAATTAATGTAAGTGATATTGAAAAAAGAATGTAAAGTATTGTGGTCAAAATTACTTTATTATCTTCAAAGAAATTTGTGAAAGATACATGCAATCAAAAGTAAAAATCACATTCTTAAAATTTAAGTAGGTGGAAGCAGAGAAGGATGTAGGCGAGGGTAAGACTATACTCATGTGTTGTCTTTTTTTTCCTTTAAAGAAGTGTAAAATATACACACATTAATAAAAACAAAACAAATCTCAATCTTATAATTCATAAGATTAAATATGAGTCCTAACAAATATATATATATATATATATATATATATATATATATATATATATAGGGCTGGTTACACAAATAACAATCAGGCTCAAACTAATTACAAATTTAGCAAACTTTAAAATGTTTTGCAAATATAGCAAAAAAATCTGTTTCTATCACTAATAGACTTTATCATATCACTGATAGACTTCTATCAGTGATAGACTATTATCACTGACAAAAATCTATAAAAAGTTGAGGTGATCAACGATAAACTTCTATCAGCAATAAGATATCAGCGATAGAAATTGTCATATCCGCAAATTTTTTAAAAACATGATATATTTTTAATTATCTTATTCAAAATTGACATCTGTTGCAATTTTCCTATATATATATATATATATTTTTTGATAATAAATAATGGATGTATCATGCTTAAAATTATTTTGTTTACACAAAAATTGGTAATGGATAGATAAAATAAAAAATAAAAATAATTCATTGTTAGAATTTATTAGAAAGAGTAATGAAATTTTGAAAATTTGTAGGAAAAAATTGTGCAGAAAAAAACAAAACAACTAAAATAAATTCAGATTTCAAAATTTTAAGTTCAACAACTCTCTGCCTCAAACACACAAATTTCAAAATTTCAGACTAAACAACTCCTCAAACAAACACACAGACTTCAGAATTCTCTAGACTAAAGAACTTCAACTCTATGCAACACCTTGGTCCAAACGCTCCCTAAATCAACTATAATTCTTAAAAAATGTTCTTGAATTGAAATGGTAATTTAGGCTAGGCCAAGTTTTTGTTTTTTTTTTAAATGAAAGAGTTGTTTGTTGTTGGTGGGTAAGAAAAGGACATAAAGAGAAACCTAATTAGCCGACCAATGGTGTTCACAAAAAGATTTGATTTTCAAATTCCAACTCCCATTTTGTGGACTGTTTGGTCAAGGATTTGAATTCCATCTTCAAATTAATTCCTTATTATTTCTTTTCAAATTTTGATTTGAATTAATCCTATTGAAATTTGACCAAATGACATTAGGGGAGAAATAAAAGGAAAATAAATGAAAAACATTCACTATCTAAAAACAATTTCAAGAACATCTTTTTTAATTTTTTTTCTTATTTTTGTTAGAAAATATATTAATGGTCAAAACATAACCAAACAAATTCTAGATATTTAATAAAACAATATGCATGAATAGATTTCACACCTACAAAATGGTCCATGCTTAATTAATTACTTTAATTAAACTTCCCACCTCCTAATCAAATTCCTTAGTCATCACAAACCTAAAATTTGCTGTTTTTTTTTTTTTTTTTTTTTGAAAAACATTTAGCTAAATTAGTCATGAGGTGTAGATTCAAATCATACTCCTCTTATTTCTTATGTAATAATCCCTTGAAAAAAATTCATATAATAATTCATTTTGCCTTTATCAATTAAAAAAATATAGATTCAGTTTTATATATGTTCTCCAACATTGCTAATTGTTTTATTCATTTTAAAGATTACAGGCGGAGAGAGTTAGAAGCTAACGGAAGCAAGAGAAATGAACTTGGGTGGGTCGTTCGGGACCACCGAGGTTAACCAATCTCCTCCTACTCGTTTTCTGATAGTTTCTTCATTAGAGAAGTTCTAGACCTGAAAGAGGAAAGAGGTTGTGGTTGCTGATGATAATGTCTTGGCACATCAGATTGCCTCCAAAACGTCTGAGGCTTTGATTACGGCTCAGTGGGAGGATCTTGTTCCCTCAAGCTGTTAGGGACAACTAACATCCACATTGCAATGATATTGTCCACTTTGGGCATGACCCATTTGCTTGTGGTCACCCCAAAAGGCTTCGTTACAATGGAGATGGATGTTGTCCCTTACTACCCATGATCTTCCCCTTTCCTAACCAATGTGGGACTTTGTTTGTACTCACAACACGAGTTTTCTCTCTTTTAGTGAGACTGGTAGCCTTAGGGGCTCTTTTGTTTGAGGAGATATGGCTCACTTATTCAAAAAAAAAAAAAAAAAAAAAAAAAAAAGTTTCAATTTTATTGTTCATACTATCATAGGTCAATCAATAAGTTATCTATTACCATCCTAACATCATAAAGATCAATACTTCCAATGATGTGAATGGTTAGAATATCTTGTTGTCTACAATTATTAAACTAAAAAAAAAGTTTTAATTTTATTCAACACAATTAAACAAATTTTAATGTCGTTTTTTCTTTAGTTGAACATGTAAAATGATCACTCAAACTTTCATATTTTTTTTTATTGAGGATATAGTATTCTTAACCAGTTGAGTTATATGTTCATAGCGATTTTAATATTACTTCGCTTAGAAGATTAACTATGAAAAGAAAATGAACTTTCCTTATGTCCCACTTTGAAGACAATCCTCCTTGAATCTCCCCACCCACTAGACACATACTTATGAGACCAAATTATTATTATTATTATTATTTATTATTATCTTTTTTATTTTATTTTTTTTGAAGATTTTGAAATAATATTTTTAATGTTATTTGGAAACAGTTGATTTGACATTTGAGTGAGGGTTTCTTCAATTCTCCTTCGGAGAATTTCTAGTATGGAGTTTTTTCATGTGTCATTCGAGATAATTTCTACTAGACTAAATAGTGGTTTAGTTAGAACCCACTCTATTAAATATATATTATTTTTTTAAACCATTTCGTCATGTGTCATTCATTTAAAGGTCGTGGTATGGAAAAATTTTATACCACCAATGTACTAGAAATTCTTCCATTCTCCCTCAACTACTAGACATATATAGTTATGGCACCAAATGATTTTGTATATGAAATTCAACCAATTTTTTTAAAACATATGAGATTGGAGGATCGAACTTAAGACATCTTGGTCTCTAGTCGTTAGATCGTGTCAGTTGAACTATGTTCTTGTTGGCTATGAAATTTAACAATTATTTTAATTTGTTTAAAAAAAATATATGCATACAAATTATCAATGTACTATGGTCACTTTACATTATTATATTTTATTAAATATTAACAATATTTCCGATAGGAATGAAATTGTTACAAATATAAAAATACAAAAACTTGTGGTTACAAACTAAAATTTAGGAACTAAATTATTACCTCAACTCAAAACACAGGACCAAAAATATTTTTTAACATGTTTTATTTTTTAAAACAAAACATATTAAAAAGTATATTTAAATAACTATTTTTCCTTCTTTTAATGTGCATTACAAGTATATGAGAATTTAAAAACAACGTGAACCTAGTTCAAGGTCAATGAATTTAATCATTCTGCATTGGGAGGTTCAAATCTTATTTTCATATTTGTTGTTAAAAAATAAAAGAAAAAAAAACTATATTTTAGACTTGTATATCCACAACAATATTAACAATATTTGGAGTTGGGGATTCAAACATCTTACCTCTTGGTCGAGGATGTATGTTTGATGTCAATTGAGTTATGTTCATATTGACACGAAGCAACAAATTATTTTTAATACAACACGTGGGGTGACGAGATTTCATAACCAATTGAGTTTTACTTAGAATAGCTAACACAATTATTTTTATTTTTATTTTATTTGTGAGAAAGTTGAACAATTTTTGTATGATGCTGGTGTCAATTTACTTTTTTGAGTTCAACAATTGCACTAATGAAAAATCAAACTATTGAGTTTTAGATGATAATTGATGTCTTATCCACTAAATTATGTTCAGATTGACACGTGGGTGTCGATTGTTGGAATTAGGTTACGATAGGAAGTTTGGAAGAAAAAAAGTAAACCCTAGAGCATAAAAAGAACAAAAATAACAGGCAAGAAAACCCTAGAGAGAATGCATGGAGGATGTTCAAATTCCCACTTTGGCCCTCTGTTATTTCTCCTATTTTAGCACTACTTTTCTTTTTGCAAAGTATTTTACCACTACTTAATACTTTTCATTATAAGTAAATTATCAGTCATCAAAATGCAACAAAGTCAACAAGTGCAATGCTTAGAAATAATCATACAAAATACAAATCAAAATCAAAGTTGAAGCTCTACTAATTGTCATTATCTATCATATTGTCAAACAAAAAAAAACAAAAAAAAAAAATTGTCATTATCTATCATTGTTCTTGATCTTTTGAAGTAAACTAAACTCGAAAGCTTGAGACCAACAACAAAGAATTCTCATTGATGATGGTCTCCCATCATCGACTTTAAAAAGGAAAAAGAGAGTTTTTTTTTTCTTTTCTTAAAAAAATATGAAGTGGTTATGGATTTTGTTTGATCATTAAGCTCAAAGAAGACTTCAACTCAAGCAGATGTGCTCAACAACCAGACACTCCAAGCAGAACACTCTCATTTTTCTACATGAATGGTTCCAGCTGTTTTGAAAGATTCAAAATTTTAAAAAATCAAAAAGAAACTCAAAGTTAGGCAGAACCCATGTTTTTTTAGAACTACTTATGCAATTTCCACTTGATTAGTTGCAATTACCAATTCATTCCTAGTGATTCATATAAGAGATGGGATTGCCTGTATTCCACCTGTTCCTCATTTTGTTATCTTTAGTGAAGCTGAGAGAGTGTGAGTTTTTGAATTTGGAACTAATTCAATCTTTCTTTAGAAAAGTTTGAGGTTAAAGTTGAGAGAGACTCAGCAAATAACTACAATTTCATTGACTTATAAGAAGAAATGCAAAGCAAAGTAAAGCAACATACTTTTTGGTGAAGACTTAAGAGCATTGACCCAGTCTGTCATCTCATCCATAGACATACCTTCTTTCAACACTAAAAAATATGAACTCACTAATATAGACTCTGGAATTCCCAGCTAAATTACTCTGTAATTACGGCTGCGATGGCGTAGGAGACGTCGGAGGCCTGAAATCTGGATACTGCAATCAGAAGATAAAACATGGAGAATTAGAGGTAGTTTGTATCATGAATGTCATTAACAGACAACAAATAACTTGATAAAATGACTAATCCAAGTTGGCAATATTGTGCCTAGAGTTGAGTACTAAAGCACCCATTTTGGTCTTAGAAACCATAATATTTGGTGTAAAAAATATTATCAAATTTTGAAAACATGGCTTGAGGTACTGCTAAAGGGGAACTATAAAAGATATTCTGTTGGAAGCCTTCAAGTAGATGGCCATATGATCCAAGTGTTTTTATGCAGTTGACAAATTCTCCACCTTTCTGAGATGCAATCTACAACTAGAAGCTTGGGAAGAAAAAAGCAAAGAAAAGAATTACTCATGGACGTGAGAATTACATAAGGGTATGGAGAAAGCGGCCTCGAGATTCCAGGCAATGATTCTGCCTTTACTTCTTGTTTCGAAGCCAAATTTATCTCGGGAGCAGGCTCTGCAACAGCCTCTGCTTTTGGCTCAGAAGTCAAGACAGGAGCAGCTTCTGCTTTCTGTACAGTGTCACTGGATGTTGCAGTCTCCACAGCAGACTCTGCTGGTGCAGGAAGTGATTTGCTAGTAGCTGGTAATGGTAACAGAGCCTTTCCTATGTCCTGAAATTCATAGATGGCTTTAGTTGGAAAATGGTAAGGTAGCAGCAGTCTCAACATTTAGTACTATGTAAGTTTAAAGGAATGTACTTCAAAAAAGGAATGTACTTCAAAAACTTAAGTTTGTGATAATAAATTCAACAGAATGTGTCAAGTACCTTCAAATCATCGACAAGCTCTTGCGGGGCAACCTTGGTGTTTAAGAACTCACCAACTTCTTGTAAAGTTTTCTTCCGTTCCTATTGCCAATGGATTGAGGTCAAGCATACTTTAGTGACCAATTCCAGTGTCACAAAATGGAACAACAACAAGGTAGTGACTAACACAAAGTACTTTCTTCTAAAACCCGAAGAAACGAATGACTTCACACTATAGGTGGATAATAAGTAGATGATCTGAAAAAATGTATAGGCTACATAGCCAACACATCATAACATTAACCACATGATGATGATGATGTCTCCGAATTATGTGTTCGACGTTATGAAATGTGTAATCTTTATGGTGAACAATTCTAGGATGCACACATCATAGAAAAATTTGCTTTGAAATGTCATCTGGCTAGTTCTTGTTCAGTCAAAAGGATGGACATCTTTCTTTTTTTTAGTACAATCGAAGTATGGGGATTTGAACCTCCAACCTCAAGAAAAGGAGTACATGTCAATGACCGCTGAACTAAGTTCACTTTGGTGGATGGACATCCTTCTAAGTCATCTTAATGGTAAACACAGCATTAGGAAACATACATCCAACTCACCTCAGCATATAGAAGCTTCTTGCTCACAAATTGAATAATTGCAGCTGATCCCAGAAATTGGAGAACCGTTTCCATCTGTTGAAAGAGGTAGCCTAAGACTTATTATTATTAATTCTCTTGTTACAGTTTTATAGGCAAAGGATATGAGCAAACCTCAGTAAAAGCCAATAAACCTAATCCAGCAGCTGCTGCAGCAACAGCAGGCAGAACATCAGAATCCTCCTACACGTAAATTTCAATCAAGAATCTTACAGAAAGTCCAACCGTCTTTGGCCAAAGCAAACGCATACCACCAGAAAGATAACAAATAAAGAAATTTTCATTTCAACCTTAAAAGCAACATTATATTATGATTTCAGACGGCATTGGATCGGTAGACAGATCGTGTTGGTAATATATTAGGTTTGAGGAATTCTATGATGATGCAAATGGAACTAAGTTGAATTACATGGAGTGTGAAATTATGGTTTAATATATGTGAACCACATGTGTATTAGGCAAATGAAACAGAGAGAAGCTAGAAAGATTGTGATCATTCACCAAAACAAAATTTTCACATTGAAAAGGGAGTTCTCCTTAGATTTATATGTGATGAAACGGGCATGATTGCTCTCTTCTCGTCATTATACTTGACTACGGACCTGTTTGGAATGACTTTTCAACTGATTTTAAAAACTATTTTTAAACACTTAGAAAACATTCAAAACAGATCCTACAGATAGTGGTTAGCCTTCTTCTAAACCCCATCCTCAAGAAAAGTTTAGTTAACAATTCCACTAGTTCAAAGAGTTTGAGAAATAATTTTACCTGAGTTTTTTAATTTGTCTTTTTCATGTTTTTTAGAACACTTTTGAGCAAAGAAGATGAAGAACATTGTCTAGATATGGAGTTTAGCTACTACAACAATCATGCTTTTCATTGTAATCCCGACAATGTACCATGATCTTTCAGAATGCTGGCTGCTTTCCATATTGTATTTACATTTTTTCACCAACTAAACGTGCTGTTTCGAGCCGTGAGAGAGACATCATGATGGAATCTTATTGTTTCTCATCAATTTAAGCATTGCTATATAAAAAACAGAGTAAAAATAAATTGAAATAGAGATACATACTCCAAGTACACCAGCAATAGCATCTGTTAGACTGCTAAAACTCAGAGGTGACTTTGGTGTTAACCAAGGAAGACTACTATTCTGCAAAAGACAAAGATCCAAGTGAAACCCTCCTAAAATATACTGAAAAAAATCCTTGAACGCAAATATGGAGACAAAGAATAATGATGATAACTGTCCATCCTCGAGGTCCTTCTGCACCATCTTTAATTGCAAAAGCAGCTTTGAATCCATTGACAGTGACCAACTCTGCAACGAGTTCGGAGTTCCCATCATATCTGTCTTACAACAAAACTTTATCATTTTCATACATTAGCTTTCAGAAATAACTATGATTCTAGACTACCAGATGATTTCAGTTTTCCATAGATCACAAAAGATGCTTACATTTGCTAAAAGTAGTTTATTAGCATATATTGTTGCTTTCACTATCCAACTGATATATTTCGCTATCTATTCGGGTTCACCAACAAAATTGGCGGGTAAATACATCATGATTGATCTGTGAACTAAAAGAACAATTCTTATCTTCAAATTAGTGATATAGCTAGAGGGTATCTGTTAAATCACCACTTAACTCAAAAGCTTAAACTTATAAGTTTTGGTAAATTTAATCTTATATCAATACTTTTAACACCCCTCACTTATGGGCTTGAAAATTTGTAGAAAGACCCAACAAGTGGAAGTCAATATTAATTGAGAAGGAAATAACGTTAGAGTTGTTTGAACGCAGGACACCTCCGACTCTAATGCCATGTTAAATCACCACTGAATCCAAAAGCTTAAACTTATGAGTTATGGTAAATTTAATCTTATATCAATACTTTTAACCGCATCTATTAGACCTATCATTGTCTTTCCAATAAACACCCATCAAAAGGAAATACATGATTGGTAGTTTATGTAGTTAACTATAACAAACCATCAAACACAGCAATAGGCTGAATTGGTCATTGGCCAGCTCTAAACTAAGTTTACAAAGATGAACACTAATGTAAAAGAGTTATGCAAAGTCTTACTTGTCTAAGATGAACAATGTGGTCTTTTGTGGCTCCTTGAACTTCAAGGCAAGCTTCTTCAAGAAACCTGATTTATCTTCACCATTGTAAATAATGGACACAGGCTTTTTACCCAAACCCTGAATATCAGGGCTACCCACTTTCCTAATTTCAACCAGTGCTCTAATATCAAGCAGCTGAGCATTAGCATCCTCACCCAATTTCCCATAAGCACTTTTGGCGGATTCAACACCCCATGGCTTAGATTTCCCCACAAAAAGAGAGAAGATTAACGGGAGTGCCAAAATGGCAGCACCCCCAACAACGATTCCAGGATTCTCTGTTCCAAAATTGATAATCCCATCAAGAACCCCACTTAAATCCATGTCCCCAGATGAAGAAGTGCTTACAGATTGTTGGAGAGCTTCCTCGTATGTAAGAGCTCCCGCAACCCCAGCATTAAGTACTGAAGATAACAGCACTAGACTTCCTTGTAAGCTTCTTGATGAACAAAACCCTTGTGGGATTTGTGAATTTGTGGTAAAACTAGCAGAATTTGGCAATTTGGAAGAGGAAGGAGATGGGAGTGAGGATATTTTTCTGGGTTCTCTTTTTCTATCGGAAAGAACAGCCAAAGGGCTTAAACTTGCTGCATTGAGGGCCTCCATGGCATAATTTTGTGCAGCAAAGACTGACTCTGTTAGCTCAGAAAATTGATGGGGTGGCTTCAACAACCATATCAAGTGAAGGGTTTATGCCAATTTGGATTTTTTGGTGGGGATATGATTGAATGGAGGACAAGGCTTAGCTTGAGAACTTGTCTATCGTAAGAGACCGTCACAATGTAGTTGATAACTCTGCACGGTTAAATCAAAGGAGAGAAAGAAATTACAAAAATATTTTGATTTGGTATTCAATCATCTCCACCATCACATTGTAGCGACCTCATTGAATTTTAACAGTTTTAAAGATACAGTCACATTATAGTCGGTCTGAAGTGAAAGAAAGGGTAGATCATCTGTAACCAATGAGAAGATGACATGTAGCAGGAAGAATTGGTTTGGAGAGATGTGTTTGTGTGGCTGAGAATTAGTGTAGAAAGATGTGATTTGCTTTAATCCCATTGGAACTTCTTTCTCTTTCTCTCTCTGTAGCAGTATCAGTACAGTGTAGTACTACTACACAATGAAATTACATGGTGGGAAATGAGGAATGGGAAGAAAAAAGAATGCACGTACACCATTTTGTTAGTACAATGTTCAAATAGAATAGTGAGTTAGTTTAGTTATAAGATAAAACCGAATAATTAAAGCCCGTTTCATAACCATTTAGTCTTTGTTTTTTGAAAATTAAGCTTATAAACACTACTTTCACACATGTGTTCTTTTGTTTTGTTATCTATCTTTTATAAATGTTTTTAGAGGAGAAAGTAGTTTTTTAAACTTGTTTTTATTTTTTGAATTTGTCTAAGAAATAAGAGTTTTAATGCTTCCTCAAGAAATATGAAATAAAGAAACGGTGAGAAAGCCAGCCCAATTTTTCAAAATTAAAAAATAAAAAATGAAAAATGGTTATGAAAAAGGGGCTTAATTAATCTAGTGTGTTTAAGATACAGTTGTTTGTATATTTTTCTTCTGCTTTTGGAAACAGTCAAAATTCAAGAACAAGATGGAGATTTTTGCTTTCTAAAGCTTTTAGTTTTCAAGTTTTGACTGTAATTCTAAGAATAGGTTTGAATGTATTTACACAACAAAGAAATCAAAGGGCTTTGTTACTTTTTAAGCTTCAAAAATGAAGTCAACTTTCTAATGTACATGCAGTGTGGCCTGCACTTTGGTTGGGACACATGACCTCCTTTCACAGAAATGACCCAATTTCCAAAAGTAATTTTAGACGAAGTTTCCTTTTTTTTTGGCTTAGAGAAAAATTAATAATAATAAAAAATATATTAGTTTAGTCAATATCCAAGCCCTGTTTAATATATATATATATATATATATATATATATATATATATATAATAATTGGTGCAATCTCGGGAGTGACAAAGTGGATTGCTCCTCTCCGGTAGGTCGTTGAGGGTGGTGACAAGATTAAGTGGAGGAGAATGTCACGGTCATACTAGAAGAGGATATGTCGTGACCTTCACTGTGCAGACAGTGCAGCGACGACACGCAAATGTCGCCCGTCAGGCAAAGATAAAGGTCGGTTAAGAAGTGTAATGATGTGACCGAGGAGGACGGTGCATCATCTAACACACCAAGAAAAGTGTCTAAAGGAAGCTATTATGAGACGTATTTAAGGAAGTAGATTTCTCTCCTTCAGTATGTCATCGAGGACGATGACGAGATTTAGTGGAAGAGAATGTCACGGGTCCTCATAACCATCTTGTTTTTAGTTTTCTATAAAAAATTAAGCTTATAAACTAAAGTAGTAGTTTAAAAAAATATATTTTTTTTAATTTGGCTTAGAACTCGTGTATTTAAAAAATGTGAAAACAAATTAAAAAAAATCAAATCCCTATTAAATTGAGCCTCGTAATATCTATTTGAATTAAAATTTTAAATTAAGAAGAAAAAAACATTTCCATCCCTCATTCAATCAAACATTTTTTAAAAAAAAACTTAAAAAAAATAACTATTTTAGCTTTTGCTATTATTCAATCACTTAATATATGTTCACTCCATTTATAAACATATTTTGAAGGCACACTGTCTACCAAACAATTAATAGCAAAATAGTGGTAATAACCAAAATTATTGTTTTTAAAAGTTCAAATACTATAATTAGATAATTTAAAACTTCGTGAACCCAAATATAATAGACATTTAAAAGTTCAAGAATTAAAATGGAATATTATTTGAAAATTCAAGACCAAAAATGAAAGTTAAAATGTCTAATCTTTACTGGAAAATATTAATCAAAGTCGTAATTGAGCTCACTAAAATACAATATGATAGCAAATAGACAATTATTACTCCTAAAAGAAAAAGGGACCAACAAAAGTATAATAAAACAACTTCTAGAACATGAAAACCATTCCAGCATCTCGACAATATGGGTCTCCTTTGTTACATCAAAACATGTCATTGATTTTCCCTTTTTTGATGGGTAAAAGAAGATTCTGGTCACTCGGGCCTCTTGCGAATCCGTTCATGATCCTGTCTTAGCTTACACGACATTTGTTCACTTATTCTCAACATAAACATAACTCAACTGACATAAAATATCTATTCTCGGCCGAGATCATAGGTTTGGGGTCAAAAGAAGAAAAAAAACATTTGCTCACTTACATTATTGTCCCCCCTCAGCTCTTTTAGTATATAGTTTTGCATCAGCCATGAATTAATTGAAGCACCACAAGGGTGGAAAAGTGAACAAAACTTTATAGTGGTCGCTCAAGAAATGCTGCAAATTTGAGACTTTTTTTAGAGAAGATCAAAAAAGTAATCCAAACCTTGCCCGATTTCCCATATCGAGATGCCGGTACCTAAAGAACGAGCTTCTTCGAGACGGATGGAGATTGACTTCAGTGATGGATAAAAGACTGCGTGCCTGTTTTGATGGTTATCAGTGTACAAGAAGTAATGTTCGGCACTGATCTTCTCCCACTGCACCACAGGCTTGTACTTTTCCAACACAGATAGATATTCTCTTCCAGTGATAGCTCCACCTCCTATTAATTGCAGCAAAATACAACTATTGTTTAAAAATGGGAATTCCTTGACAAACAAGACAATCTCCAGATGTCAAATTATGATTCGTTTATTCTTCGATAGATAAATGTTAGAAAATGATAATTACTGCAATTACTAGAGGATAAAGAGGTTGAAAATCTGCGTTCATACTCAATTCAATTAGAGTATGAAAATTCTGAGAGAGAGAGAGAGGAAGAGAAACTGCCTTATGTGCTATTGAGAACAGTGACAACAAAGAAAAACCAACTAGGCTCACTGCCTTTACAAGCTGTTGACAGTCGAGAATGAATGTCAGAATCCATGGCTATTTTACTGGTAAAATTGCACAAATATTCTGATTTTGTAAAAACTTCAATTCTTAATAGATATTGAATCAAATATATTTCTTGTTAGGTTAAATTACAAGTTAAGTCTTAGAACTTTCAAGTTTAAGTCTATTTGGCCCTTGAACTTTCAAAAGTGTCTAATAGGTCTATGAACTTTCAATTTTGTATCCAATAGATTCCTGAACTTTATGCAATGAAGTGCCTAATAAATTCTTAAACTTTCAATTTTATGTCCATTAAGTTCGTGAACTTTAAAAAGTGTCAAATAGATTCTTAAACTTTCAATTTTGTGTCCAATAGATCCCTAAAATTTTCAATTTTGTATCTAATAGGTCCTTGGCGTATTCGACATTTCTTTAAATTCACCGAACATAAAATTGAAATTTTATTATTCCATTAAACATAAAATTCAACTGTGTATCTAATAAATCAATTGTCAATTAAATTTTAAATTTTTTGAATATGACAGGAACCTATTAGATACAAAATTTTAAATTTAGGGGCCTGTTAGACACCAAAATTAAAAGCTTAGGGGCCTATTAGACACAAAATTGAAAGTTCAGAAACTTATTAGACACTTGTGAAAATTTAGGAACCAAATAGACACAAATCTGAAAGTTAAAAGTTAAGGGACTAGAAAATATACTATTGTGAAAAAAAGTGAGCATCCATGAACTTAAAGGTGCAGTTTATCCTATATGAATCCCTAATTATACCCAATAAAAGGAATATAAAAGATAGAATGGTTTCTACCTCCTGAAAGACTGAAATCATAGCCGTAGAAGTTGATTCCAAGAAATATCTTGCCAGCCTTGAGTTGAACAAGGCTATTGTCCTTGATACCAAGTACTAGCCGTAACGCTGAACGAATCCAATTCAATGGAGCATTGGGGCCTGGGCTATGAGGACTGGAGTAATCATAGGTCATAAGTGAGAAACCATCCACAGCACCATCCAAGCTCTGCATATCTTCTGACCCAAAATCCTGAGTTTCTAGGTTCTCTGAATGTGGTGCACCAATGACATACACCAGTTGCAAATGTTTCTTAGATCTCCTGCTCTCAAGCTCTGAATGCAGGGCATTTCCAAGCTGCTTTATAAATTGCAGGGCCTGTAATAGGGAATCAAAACAGATCCCTCAGTTATCCAGAGCTTGGAAAACCTCAACTAGATAACAAGAAAGCCATATTACAAGGTGCATATAAGGAAAAAGATCGAGGACAAAAGCTCAAACCCCATGTCTCTAAAGTCTAAACTAAATTAACTTCGTGTTGAAAAATTGAAAGAAAGGACAAATAATAAAACCAGAAGATAAAATGGCACAGGTAAGCCAAGAAATAAGCCTTTACTGAACCAAACAGAACCAAGAATAACATCTTGACAAACGTGAAACAATATAGGTCATTTTTAAATGAATACATTTTTCATTTCTTATGCGGCAAGTAGTATAGAACATCTTCAAAACGGGAAAGGAAATTGGTTACCAAATTCCTCAGGTCTGGGTCACGCAATATCCCATGAGCAGCCCACCTTGACCAGGATTCTAGCACAATACCATCATAACCCATTTCCCTGGACAAAAGAAAACAAAGATTGTGAGAGTTATCTGCAACTGCAACATGCAAGCTAAACAAAATCAACTCTGTGACTACAAAATATACATAATTTTACACCAAAATGATCCAACACATCAAGTTGGTTGTAGTATAAATTTGTGAAAACAACCTTGACTCTGAAATTTATAAGAGCATCTAAGAGTCTGAGTCTAAACATGAATCTCCCTCTTCGATATATAAGAAATCCAAAATCACATACGAAAGTTACGCAGACCATCCAGTGTATTCTTACTTGCATTCTGTTACGATTAGATCAATAGCTTTGTCCTTCAGCTTCTTCTTTCTAAGCAGATCTGTTGGAACTGCTTCAACAACCACTCTAGGCAATACCTACTTTAGAATTCCTGAATAAATTAAATGGCCCATCGTCTGTCCAAGCTCAAATAAAATGATTTAAGATTACTAGTTAAAGTCATGCATAAGAGGTACATTCAAAGGTGAGGCTTTAATCAATGCTCCAGATTCATTAAAGCTTCTTTGAATGAATCTTTTCTATTATATTGTTAGAACTAATACAACCATCTCCTTGCCTCCAGTGCTACATGAATAATAAAAAAATATACATCCTTCATTGTACCAGTGCATCTCCAGACAGTCTTAGCTCTGAGATCCATCCTAGATCAGCATTGTGTCTTCCCTCCAACACTAAGCGGGAACCATGACTGTGCCAGAACAAAGATACAAGTATAACATAACTCTTAGTAACATGTAAAAGGAGGAAAAACAAAAAGAATGTAGAAAGCAAACTACAAAATTAAAATTAACAAGGAATGTCACTATCACGAGTTTTTGTGTTGTGATTACACTCACACTCAGCTGTAAGTAAAAAATGTAAGTAGAAGTGCGTTGAATGTGCTCCAGTATTGCTATTCTATGGAGGTGTGTCTTGAAAAGAATAGAAATCTTTTTAAAGGTAAAAGAGTTAAAAGAATGATCGACATGATTTGTGTACCTCTTCAAATCATACCAGACCGGTGATATATGTGTAAATTTGGAGTTGAACTTTTTAGCCATATCATAGCCCCTGGAGTTCCTGCACAATTTAACATGTCAACTTCGTTAAAGTTTAAAGCTGGTAGATTAAGAGACTCTTTAAATCTGCACATAAAAGAACATGTGGAAATAGTTGAGAGATGTGCAGACCCCCATGACATGACAATCAGAAAATGCCCCAAAGTTTAAAGTTAGAAGAAAGGAAAAGAAAAGGGAAAAGGGAGAAAAAGAACATGACGAAATAATCTGAAGTGTATTTAGCATCTTCGTGAATGGTATATGTCTTAATAACCAGTTGAGCTATGCTCACGTTAGCTAAATTCCACAAATAGTAAAACCATTCAATTCAATAGTACTAATGCAGAGAGCTTCATACAACTTCAATCCCATTTTCCCATAGTCGAAAGTTCAAATGTGATTCACAAATTATAAATCAGAACTTTTCGCCTATAATTTTTCAAAGATATACATTCAAACCCAGTCATCAAATACACTTCCCTTTCCCAAAATTACAAAGAGATAAACAAAAGAGTTTCCAGGCGGATACCACGGAGTAATATAAGCAAGCACAGGATAATCATAACGACGGCGAGAGGCATTTTCTGCGACATTAGAGTGTTCCTGCATCAAAAAGAAGACCCTTAATCAACTGAAGAACCTACTTGCAGAATCAAATTCAATGAACAACGCTATCCTCTATCAGATTATTCGTTACATCAAAGAAAGTGTGATACATAAGCCAATCTCTCGAAGCCAGCCAAATTTCTAGAAACCTAGTGACCAAAGCATTTTATCGCAAATTCATAGTAGCTGAAAATTCAGAAGACGGATTAGCATTTAGCAACTCCAATTATACTTACAGCTAGAATTTCTTGATATTCGATATCATTCTTGACGAGGCCCCGTTCATTTACAGATGCGCCAGGAAATTGTTCACTGGAAGTGTATTTGTAATAGACGAGAGCGGAAATGGCGGGAGAAATGACAAAAAAAACGATGAAAATTATGATGAGCCTCCGGTCAGAGGAGGAATCGGCGACGGTGTCGGGCTGATCGGAAGAGACGACTTGGTTTTTCCGGCGATTCGAGACGGCTTGGCGATCCCGCTTCTTGGCCATGGTGGCGCGTCGGAGCAGAGGAGCTTCTGTGGCAGTTTTGTTGACCGAGTGAAGCTGATAAAAGAAATGGCTATTTTAGTTATTATATTTTTAAATATTTAAATTTTAGGCTGTTTTTTTTTTAATATTGTATTTTTTAAAATTTATTATAAAAATATTGTTAGTTTGAAACTATTTATAAAAATATCCACATCTTGCTCCACGTGGAGGAAGGCGATCTTGTTCCACATGGTTCCTCTATGTACTTCTTTCCTTAAAAAAATGATATCAATCAGATATTCAAAATTTTCAAAAAAGATATGGTTGGAAAGCTAACAGCGAGAGGTTCAATTTGATACCTGGTTTCACTATTCTTTAGAGTTGTGTATCAAAAGATAAAGACCATCAAAGTTGGACTATAACTCTGCACATTTCAGAACTGAAGTTTGTTTTGAGGAGTGCATTAAAAAATTGACATCTTTTTATCCAGATATTAAAAAATTTCGAAAAAGGTACGGTTAAAAAGCTAACACAGAGAGCTTCAATTTGATTTCTAGTTTCACTATTTGTAGATTTGTGTATTAAAAGATACAGATCGTCGAAGTTTAGCTACAGTTTTGAAGTTTTCAGTCGTATCTTCAGTTTTGGGTTTAGTGAACTTTTCATAACTTTGACGATATATATCTTTTGATACACAACTCCAAAAATAGTGAAACTAGGTATCAAATTGAGGTTCTCTGTGTTAACTTTCCAACAATACTCTTTTCGAAGTTTTTAAATATCTGGCTAAAAAGATATCAATTTTTTAATACACTCCTCAAAATAATCTTCAGTTCTAAAATTTGCAGAACTATAGTCCAACTTGGATGGTCTCTATCTTTTGATACACAACTCTAAAAATAAAAATAGTAAAACCACGTATCAAATTGAAGCTCGCTTAGCTTTCCAACCATACATCTTTTGAAAATTTTGAATGTAAAAAAATATCAATTTTTTAATAAAAAGGAGTATATACGGAGGGAGGTCGTCTTTTGAAAAGACGACCTCCATCCACGTGGAGCATAAAAGACGACCTCCATTTTAAAGTTGCTATATTTTATAAATAGTTTCAAACTTACAATATTTTTATAATAAGTTTTAAAAAATTCAATATTAAAAAAAAGAGCCTAAATTTAATCCCTATACCTTCAAGAAATTTTAATATTAGTCATTATCATTATTTTAAAATTAAATTTTTATTTAACTTGACAAAACAACGATAATATTTTTTTTTTTATCTAACTTTCCAAAACAATAATAATATTTTTAAAAAATTTCATTTAAAAATAAAATAGTGTGAGTATATTTTTTAAATTTATTAAAAAAAAATTATAGATACTAATTATTAAAAAAAATTAATAATGTCAAACCGAGCATAAGCTTCAATTGGCATAAAGTTGTGTCCGTGACTATGAGGTCATGGGTTCAGTTCAATCCTCGCATTAATAAATACCGTTGTAAAAAAAAATTAATAATAATAAAAACTAATTTTAAAATTTATTAAAAAATATATAAAAACTTAATTTAGATATTTGAAAATATATAATTGTCATTTGTCAATGACTCTAGCTTATGAATAATATCATGGCTCAATTGTCAAAAAAAAAATTTATTAAAAAATATATAAAAACTTAATTTAGATATTTGAAAATATATAATTGTCATTTGTCAATGACTCTAGCTTATGAATAATATCATGGCTCAATTGTCAAAAAAAAAAAATAAAAAAAAATAAATTAATTAATTAAATTAAATTGATCAAGAGTTATACATCACCACATATTAATTAAATTTTACTTTTAAAAAAGGAAATAAATTAATATCTTGATTATCTTGATTAATATTTAAAAAAAAATGTTCACAAAAATGAATAAGGTTGTGTTTTTTTTTTTTTTTTTTTTGGTACATTAGGGTGGGGGATTCGAACCGCAGACCTCTTGGTCGTCGAGACATACATATGCCAGCTAAGCTATGCTCGCTTTGGCAATGAATAAGTTGTGTTACCTTTAATACTAACTACTAAGCCAAATTTTAGGGATTTTTATATGAATGTCCTCATATTTTTGCCCCTTTGTCAAACCGAAATTTGATCTAGAAAATCTTACCAATCTACAAAATATAAAAATTTCAGATCTCGAAATTTTCAAATCTGAAAGGGAACTAGAGCAAGCAAAAATAATATTAAAAAAATAAGTGATGATATCAGCAAAAAGTAAATTTGACTTGTTTTTAAAATTCGAATTATTTTGAACAGACAAAAATACTGAGTCATTCGTACAAATTTCTCAAATATTTAACTAGTTCTAATAATATACTACATCAACATAACTCAAATGACATAAATGTGAACTAATCACGACCAGGTGAGAAATTAAATTCTCTCCCCATTAATTAAATATTAAAAAAAAAACAATTCACTACTCATCTAAAAGTAATTATATTTACCTCAATTGAATCTTATATACATAATTAAACCGTTTCTAACAACAATTTGACATTAAGATAAGAGACAAAAAGATGTATGATTAATCAAAATTAGAAAAATGTGGGCATTTAACAAAACAAAGCTCCTCGATACAATGAAAAATAGTTACAATCCAACAATAATTATTTATAGTCAAGCCAAAGCGAGCATGACTCAGCGGGCATATGTATGTGTTGAAGACCAAGAAGTCTGTGGTTCGAAACCCCCCACTCCAATGTACTCAAAAAAAAAAAAAAAAAAATTATTTATAGTCAATTAACTCCAACTCATATAAAATTGTTTTCAATTTCATCTTCTACATCGATTAGACCAACACTAACCAATTTATTTCAGATTTTAATTTTAATAAACCAAATGTCTCTTGGTTAAATTTAGTTTAGAATTATGAAATTCAATCCAAATCTGGTACGTGAGTTTTTTTTTCTTTTAATCTCTTAACTTTCAAAATGTTTATTTTAGTTACCGAAGTTAAAAAAAAACTAATCATTTTGATAATTATTCTCATTTTATTTTTAACAAATTAATGACGTAGATTTAAGTATGTGTACTAACATATTAATATGACCATGATTTTAAGTCATGTAGGTTAGAAACGAATATTGGGTCCGTGAAAATTACTTGGAAAAATAATATTATAACGACCAAAATGGTTGTTTGAAACATTATATGGACCAAAATAAAACAAACATGAATATTTGTTTTTTTATTTTTAATATAAACAAACGTGAATTTTTTGTTCTAAAATTAAACAACCTTATAAGTTCACAAACCAAAATAAAATTTAAACCTTCTTTTAATCATCTCACTCGCTTGATTTTATACATCACTGATAAGAACATTCAAAATGCTGACTTGGAAGATGACAGGGAAGTCTAGTTGGAGGAAGTTTCTTCTGTTATTTTCTCTCCAATAGTTTGTGAACACGTTGCCTTGTATATTTTGTTTACGAGGGCAGTCTAGCTGGAGGAAGTTTCTTCTGTTATTTTCTCTCCAATAGTTTGTGAACACGTTGCCTTGTATATTTTGTTTACCAGGGCAGTCTAGCTGGAGGAAGTTTCTTCTGTTATTTTCTCTCCAATAGTTTGTGAACACGTTGCCTTGTATATTTTGTTTACCAGGGCAGTCTAGCTGGAGGAAGTAGTCTAGCTGGAGGAAGTTTCTTCTGTTATTTTCTCTCCAATAGTTTGTGAACACGTTGCCTTGTATATTTTGTTTACCAGGGCAGTCTAGCTGGAGGAAGTTTCTTCTGTTATTTTCTCTCCAATAGTTTGTGAACACGTTGCCTTGTATATTTTGTTTACCAGTGCAGTCTAGCTGGAGGAAGTTTCTTGTTATTTTCTCTCCAATAGTTTGTGAACACGTTGCCTTGTATATTTTGTTTACCAGCTGTATTTTTTTTTTTTTTTTGTCTCTTCTGCTCCTCTATTGTTTTGTACATCTATATAAAGGAGGTCAGGGTTACTAGCCTCCATTCTTTGAATAGTTATTCAAAGGGAATTCCCCAACATCATTACTCTGCTCCTTTTCTGCCACTGTTTCTTCTTTTTATCAAACTTGGTATCATAGCAAAAGGTATGACCAACGTCAATCCTTTTCAGTCTTCTTCTACCCCTAGCGCCTCTGCTGGCAGCTTTAATGGCCCTCCCCCCAACCAGCTGCTCAACTAAATCACCTCTATAAAACTTAACCAAACAAACTTCTTGCTAGGCAAAATCTTGTCTGGCCGATTCTTCGTAGCTATCAGCTTGAAGGCCATCTCACAGGGACTGATTCTTGTCTTACTACTCATATTGAAGCTTCCCCAGAGCCCATCACCACAGACACTTCGGATGCAAGCTCGAGCACTCCTGGACCTGAAAATGTTGTTGTAACACCAGCTATTGTTGCACCGAAGCGCATTCCCAACCCTGAATACACACGATGGGTCACAGTCGACCAGCTACTGCGTGGATGGCTTTACAACTCCATGTCACCTGAAATTGCAATGCAGGTAATGGGGTTTTATACTTCACAGAGCTTATGGGAAGTTGTTCAAAACCTCTTTGGTATTCACTCCAGGGCTGAAGTTGATTATCTGAAAAGAATGTTTCAACAAACAAGAAAATGATCCATGAAGATGAGTGAGTATCTTGTAACTATGAAGAAATACTCTGATGGTTTAACCCTTGCTGGTAGTTCTTTGTCATCAGGTGATCTTATCTCTCAAGTGCTTTCTGGTCTGGATGAAGACTACAATCCAGTGGTGATTATGCTCCAAGAAAAAGCTGGCGTTGGCTGGTCTGAGCTGCAAGCTGACCTCATTTCTTATGAGAAGCGTTTGGAGTACCAAACGACATTAAAAGCATGTCTAACCGGACTGTCTCTTACTCCCAACCTCTTCCAACTTTAATCCCAATCATTCTGGTGGGAACAACTCCCCAACCTCGGGTGCAAGCTGACCTCCTTTCTTATGAGAAGCGTTTGGAGTATCAAACGACATTAAAGGCCGGTCTAACTGGACTGTCTCTTACTCCCAACCTCTTCCAACTTTAATCCCAATCGTTCTGGTGGGAACAACTCCCCAACCTCGGGTGGTTCTTCCAATTCATGGTCTAGAGGTACTCGTGGTGGCAGGGGAAGGGGACGTAGTAGCAACGACCCTGATTATCGATAAATGCAGTGTCAAGTGTGTGGGGAAATTGGTCATAGCATAGTGCAGCAGTCTGCTACTCTCGTTTTTTACCTGATGTTAATAACCCACGCAACACTCATCAGAGAGAAAATCAGCATTTTGAATGTTCTTATCAATCACAAATCAACATTACCCAACATGTTGTTAGAAAAAAAAAAAAAAAAAAAAAAAAAAAAAAAAAAAAAAAAAAAAAAACTATTTTAATTTGTTCATAACTCAGTTTTTCACTTTTAACTCGATCAATAAAGATGTTTTGAACCATAAATAATTGACCTAGTGTTCATAAAGAGCCTTGAGATTATTAAAACCCTCTTGAAAAAAATGGATTCAATCTTTGGTGGTCACCCATTTAAAAATTAATTTTGCTCGTGGTTTCGTTGGGAGTCAAATGTTGTAGGATCATGTGTCTGTCCCGTGAATTTAGTGGAGGTACGCGTAAGCTGGCCCAGACACAGAAAAAAAATGCTTTGAAATCTTCCCATGATATTAAGTTTTTTTTTTTTTTTGAAACACCCATGATATTAAGTTACTACATAGCAATTAGCAATCTTATAAATTTCATTACATTAGGGCTGAGTGTGTCAATATGCTGCAGTTTTTTTCCACAAGAACAGACCTAATTGTTGTACCTGGAGATAGATATTCGTTCATAGTCAAAGTCTGAAGCAAGATAAATAAGTCCCTGAATCTTGACCATTCTACACTTTTATGCTTTTTCATATAGTATTCAAAATGAGGTCGTAAAGCACTATAGTTTGAGTCATCCATTCAAGATCTTAAAGCAGGAAAGAAAATAAGAATCTAGTTTCAAAATTATCCAGTCATAAATAACATAACAAAAGTAGAAGAGAACAAATTCTCAGGAAAATTAGTCAATAGTCAAGAACTGACATCTAAACAAAGCGATATTCTAACTTATTTCATGACTAATTAAGTATGTACATACCATACATAGCAGTTACTGCCTTTAAGCTACAATGCATATAGGCCCTAAATTTCTGCTACCATGCTGCACAAATTACTGAAGTTAATTAACATAAAACAAGAATTTCTAAATTTCATCCATGGATATGGATATAGCTAGCGTAAAGGAGCGAGCGGAGGAAGACTTGTCCTCGTTGCCGCCCTTCGAAAAGGAAAGAAACGAGTAACGAACAAGAAAAAACATGTAAAAAACCAACCAAATGCATCTCCATCTCCATGTGATGGAACACCAGACTTTACCCAAAACTTCAGAGAATGTGATAATAGGATATAGCTCTGAACAATCTTTACATGGCACAGCACACAAGTGGGAGCTAAAATGGCATCTGGGTCTACCATGGAAACTATTCACATCATCAATGTTCAGTTTGCTTCCTCCATATCCGACTATTTCTCGAGCGGTTCAGTTTGACCCTGCACGGCCATCCTCTCTGATACATCCGCCAACGATGTAAGATTGCATCTGATTAACGCTTTAACAAAATAACACGTCTCATCTTTCGTGTTCCCTTTAGGCACATCGACGACGAAAGACTCGACGACAAGCGTCCCCGGTCTTCCATCAATAACCTTAGGATGGACAGTCATGACGGAAGAGTAGTTCTGCATAATTTAGCAGAAATCGTTTCAATTTCTAGAGATCTTTTGAACAGAAAGGACACTTCAATTATCAAAAAGCCTATTAAACAATCGAGTTAGAGAATAATCATACTTTGAGCCTGTGATCTCCACCGACGATTCTGATTCGGAGAATGTGTTCTTCATCATCAAGAAGCTCCAACCTCTCAGTACTGGTGGTCGCAGGAAGACCAGATTTCACATTCACTTCCCGGACACTTCCAATTCCCAGGTCTCCATTCATCACACAACGAGTAACAAAGGGCTTATACTTTTGAGGCTGATCGAATCTCCTCACCAGTGACCAAACCTGATATAATGAAACCAATCAATTCATTAGAAAATCAACTAAAAGATCGCAAGAACAATTCAACAAAACTTCAAGAAAAATAAAAATCAAGAACTCAATGAAGCTATTCGCTGCCTAGATCGTATTATTTCACTAGAAACAAAGAATACTTATCAAAGAAGCTAGTAAAATTGATGAACAACGTAGGCGAACAAAATTAGATTTATTCGGCAAAGAAAAATGTTCCAAAATAAAATCACAAAAAAGAAGAAGTAAAATCCGTAAGCCATTAAACCACAATAATTGACATCGAGAGTAAAGTCAATAACGAATCGAAAAAAGTAGCACAAAACCGCACCAATTTAAGACAGAAACGGAAAAAGTAAAAAAAAAAACGAAGAAGCTAAAACAGGCAAGTAGATGAATAATCGAAATCAAAGCAAAATCCATCACAAAACGAATCGATCCACAACAAAATCTGAAAAATCCAGGGCACAGAAGAACGAGCGTTGACAAATCAAAAGAAAAGAAAAAGAACAGTCCGATCGGAACGGAACTCACAAGAGGAACCGGAGCTCTAACGTTCTTGAAAACAGCAGCGGTACACTGATTCTGGTTGGGATCGTGATGATGATGCCTGCGTATGTACTGAGCTTCCATAACGCCACATGCATCGTCGTCGTTCATGGTGGTGGATTGAGTTGAGTTCGATTCCACGGCGGCGGCGATGTCGCCAGAAGAGTACAGAGAGGTCTGAGCTGTGAGAAGATGGCGATAATGGAAGTTGTTCTCCTCCTTTGATTTGCAGGTTTTTGTTTATGCAGACGGCACATTTCCCCAACTATTTTTATTTTTTTATTATTATTTAATTAAATACCACTTTCAGTCATTCACCGACAAATTTATTGTTTATTTTATTTCTTTTTTATTTCTTTCTGGATTGCAACTTGCAAGGACCACTTCGCAATTCGCCAATTACATATCTTCCACTTTTTTTTTATTTATTTATATCTTCACTTTTTTTTAATATTTTCTCTCGAACTGTCCATTGTGTATGCTTTGCTACCTTTAATTTTTTTTTTTTTTTTTTTTTTTAATATTACTTTAGTCTCTTACAACTTTTGCTCATTCTATTTTAATTTTTATATTATTAATATAGTTTAATTTTAGTCTTTCCATAATTAATTTTAGAGTGAAACTTTCCTAACCATGAATGATTAAGGCTTCAATCCTAATCAATTTACTTTTGATAGTATTTATTAAGGTTAATTCAAATGTAATATGAATTTCATTGATGTGTTTATTTGCACGAATCATTCGTGAATTTACCATAATACTATTTCGCTTTAATCGTGTTCAGAATCGTGTGTTGACTCGTTTTTCAAGCGTTACTCGTGGGATCGTGTGTGGACTCATTTTCCAAGCGTTACTCGTGAACCCATTTTTCAACATGAATCTTCAATTCTCTTCATTTATTCTCTCTTATTTCTTCGTTTTTCGTCATTGTAGCTTTCATATCTTCTCTCCTCCATTAACTCATTTATGTTTCTTCCTCACAAAAGAAAACCAACCCCCAATTTTCAAGGGTTTCAAAATGAGTTTCTCTTTTTTTTCTCCACAATTTGTTCATATTTTATCCAATACCAACAATTTGTTCATATTTTTATCAAAATGAATTTCTCTTTTTCTCCACAAATTTTGGATTAAAAACTTGTGGAGAAAAAAGAGAAATGAGATTAGCGACCAGTCGTGAAAGGATTTGTTGAAAGAAAAATAAAGCTCACTTATTGGGAGAGAAAGAAAAATAAAACTTATTTCTTGGAAGAGAAAGAAAAATGAAACTAGTTGCTTGAAAGAGAAATAATAAGAAAACCCACTTTTTTTAAAGGAAAAAAAAAAAGAAACTCTAACATATGGGCGGCGACGGCGGGTCGGAATGAGGTGGGCGACGACACGACAAGGAGATTGGTCAGAGGAGGGAAGAAGAAGAGAGGAATAAAGAAGGTGGAATGAAGAAGATGATAATGAGAATTTCAAAGAAGAGAAATAAATGGACAAACTTGAAAAAAAAAATAAACAAAAAAAAATGGTGGGACTCTGTATAATCTTGAATGGTAATCTAGCACCACAAGGTGGGGATCCTCTTCTTGCGCCAAGGTGGTTCCCGCCGTCAGCATCCATGCATAGATCCGGGATGGGTGCAGTCATTTGATGTCCTTTTGGGGGGCTTATGGTGGCAATGACTGAGTTTCTCCCCTCCCGGCTTGATCCTCTTTCAGCTGAAGCTTTGGTTGTGCTCCTCGGAGTTCAATTGGCCGCAAATGTGGCATCTCTTCTCTTCAGATTGAAACGGATACCCAAGTATTGGTTAGGGCTCTTCATTCTAACCGCCTAGATTTTGCTCCTCAAGGAGCGTTGTTGGCGGAAATTCACAGTTGGATGGCCCAGTGTCGTTTCAATGACATCAAGTTCATCCCGAGATCTATCAACAAAGTGGCCCACAATCTGGCGAGCTGGGCCATTGCAAATGAGTGTTCTTGTGAATGGGGTGAGGTTGGGCCGATGTGGCTTACTGAACTTTTAGTTGCTGATTGTTGTAGCTCATTGGACAATTCATAGTTCTAATACAGTTTGGTTGTTTCAAAAAAAAAAAAAAAAAAATGGTAGAGAAAGAGTATAATGGGATTAGTTAAATAATAATAGTATTTTTTAGAGAAAAAAGAAATGAATATATTTTCAAAATTTATAGAAACGATTAATAGAGATTAACTTATTTTTAAAGGTCGACAATAAATCAATAATATGGACTAAATTTAAGATTTATTGAAATGATTTGAAAGTTAGACTAAAATTAAATATTTGAAAGTATAAGGACTAGAATGAAATAAATGTTTTTTTTAAGTACATTGGGGTGGAGGAATCAAATCACAGATCTCTTGATCATCAACACATACATCAAGCCATACTTTGAGGAAGGTAATAGAATAAATGTTAAAGGGATGAAAATAGTATTTTTATCTAAAAAAAAAAAAAAAAAAAAAGTGTATTTACTTTAACTTTAGCATCTTTGTACGAACTATTAATTATATAGGTTAGAGGATAATTTTGATTCTTGAAATCTATTTTGTTTTAAATTATGTTTTGTTTAAGTTTGAAATGTTTTATTTTAAGTTTTTTGATTTCAATAAATACCAATATATTCTTTAATAGTCAAATGAACATAACACAACAGTAATTCATATGAGATATTCTTTGGTCTACATATGTACATTTTTTTCTTAAGTTCAACAATTGCGAAGGTAGAGAGTCCAATCAAATCATCCAATTTTGAGATGGCAATTTATGTCTTTATTGATCGACCTATGTTTGAATTCACACGTATTTACATTTAAAAGAAAAAAAAAAAGTTTAATTTCATTTAGTCATTTTTTTTTTCATTTTTCAATTTTTTTTCGTACAAATCCATATGATTTCAATAAAAAAAATATATAAAAAAAAACTTAAAAAATATATATAAACATATATTCGCAAATGTTAATTGACAATGAAATATAATGGTGTGGATGAAAATTTAAATTTGGTAACAATTTTTTTTTTTTTTTAAAAGTATTTTAATTAATGTGGAAATTGAACATGATTTCTTAGTCAATAAGACAACTTTATGTCAATTGAACAATGCTCGATAATTTGGTAACAAAGTCGATGAATTCAAATATAACTTTTTAAATAAATTTTAGAAACTAAATTGAAAATGAGCATTTTATAGATCAAAATTATATCTTAATCTTCTCTTAAAAAAAAAATATTATATCTTGAATCTTGAATATAAAAAATAAATATCAAATTAGCAAAACATTTAATGATTGATTTTTTTTTTTTAATGATGAACATGAATATTTAAATCAATTTACACGTAACATTTAAGTCTCTATAGTAGTTTCGAAATTTTGTAAAATATTTAATATTATTCAAACTAATAGGCTTAGGATCAATTCATCTCCACCGAATGTTACACTTTTTTTTTAGCAAAGTAAAAAAATTTATAATATGAGAACTCAACTAATATAAAGTTTGAAATATTAAACATATGTCCAATTTCGAATCTCTTAGTTGTATATTATATTGTCAATCTATGATAATAAATATATTTTTAATTAAGTGGTTTTTTCACATATTTCATTTATATAGTTAAATATGACGAAAATGTATTTTATAAAGGTAAAAAAAAAAAAAAAAAAAAAAAAAAAAAAAGCACTGAGAAAAATGCAAAGAGCTAATTCGAATCCAAGTTTAGTAATTATTTAAAAAAAAAAATCAAGATCATCGATCTAATTTAATCAATTGATGTTTATAATATAATTAAAAAAAAAATCAACTTTTAATAAATTATTATGGAAATTTCGCCACCACCAATTTCTCTTTAGAGGATTCACATGCATTTAATCGTGCAAGGTACAACTCATTGCTAAGATTGCTCAATTAAAAATTAAAAAAATTAAAATTAAAATGTCAAATTTACCTAAGATTCTTCAATCCTTTTTTTTAATAAGAAAATGTAAGGATTACCCTAGCTTTTAATATTCTTATTATTATTATTTAAATATATGTGTCACACTACAAATATAGGGTAAATATAGGGTAGATTCAAAACTTCAACAATGTCTTTATTAGTCACATTTATTTTCTTTTGAAGACTTCATTTCCACACATTATTAAATTGTTAATATAAATATTATTTAATAATATTTATTAACACGATCATAACTTAACTTACATGACATGATGTATTCTCAGTGATTAAAAGATCACAAATTTAAATTTTTCTAAAAAATCTAACATAAAAAAAAACAAGTTACTCTAACTTTTAATATTTTTTTTTATTATTTAAATATATGCACATTATCACTATAGAAATTTTTTTTTTTTAGTATATTAGGGGTGGGGGGATTCGAACCACAGACCTCTTGGTCATGAACATATACATGTGCCAGCTGAGCCATGCTCGCTTTGGCTTATCACTATAGAAGTTGATTAACCAACAAGATAATTCAATTGATATGATGTATGAACTAGTGATTACGAGGTTTTAAGTTCGATCTCCGTCCCACATGTTGTAAGATGTCCAACAACCACTCATTTATTTTAATACTTCTTAATTAGTTGCATTTATTTTCTTTTAAAAGACTTTTCTTCACACTCATTTATTTTAAATTGATATTATAAACATATTATTTGTTTAATTTTTTAATGAAAAAAAAAAAAGTAGAACTCATATGATATTAATGACCATCGCATGTAATAATTCTAAATAATTTAATAAACTATTCACGAATTAGTGGTCGAATTAGAAAGAAAAAAAATTAGAGGGTTTGAAATGTAATTTTAATTTATAATTGCGTACTTGAGAAGTACAGTTTGGCCCATGTAAAAAATAAAATAAATAAAGTCATCTCCATTTTTATATAAATATATTAGAAAAAATAATTTAATTTCTTAATAAGGAAGGAAGAAAAGAATAATAATGTAAATTGTCAACGTGCATGCCACTCCTCCGCGTTACTTCCACTCTAATACTTAAAACCACTTTTAAAAATTGTAATATTTTGTGTTTTGAGTCTTTTGACGAATTAATATAATAAATTATTGGTTTAAAAAATATGTTTCAACTTTTATGAAAGTACTAATTTAAAACGTATTTGGATTCACTTCATAAAGAAGTATTTGGGAGACTAATCGGTGATTATAATAATCGATGGATTATAATAGTTATGAATAGTAAATACTATTGGAGTGAATGCAATACGCTAAACGTAAAATTATGTTATAATAACCTAGCCACCCAACTTTAAGTTGGTGTGGCTTACGTAATTGGGAGGAGTAGAGTTGTGGGAAATAAATTGTAATGACATTTTGAAAGTTCGTAAAAATAAATTGTACAGAAAAATAAACTAAGACTTCATAACTCCAGGTTCAACAACTCGATGCCCCAAACACACCATATGCTTCAGAACTGCAGACTAAACAACTCTCTGTCCCAAACACACAGACTTCAGAACTAACTAACTCTCAGACTAAACAATTTAAGACTAAAGAACTCCAACTCTGTGCAATTTTTTGGGCCAAACGCCCCCTAAATATTTAATTTTTTGAAAAAAAATCATTTTAAAAAAATTTGTGGTGTTTGCTAATCATCCAAAATTGATTTGTTGAAAAATGAACTTTGAAAATAAATCATTTTCGAGGAGGTGAAACAGTTTACATTAACTTTTAGATTATTTTTATTTTATTTTTTTAGATTTCTCTCTAATTTTCATAATATATTAAAATTATCAAAATACTTTTACACTACCCTTCTAAATTTTCTCCACCCATAATTGTTGTCGATTATCACCACTACCCACTTCTTTTGGCACCGCCGCCGGTGACCATCGATCTCTAGCAACACTTTCGGTGACCACCTCCGACCCTCACGTCGATCTTCAGTGACCACTTCCGGCGACTACCGTCATCGGTGACCTCTGATCGACATGGCCACCGACGGCGACCTCCGACAACTACTGATGACCACCACCACGCTTACCTTGTCACCGACCATCGACAATATTCAACGTCGGTCATAGTTTTTAAAATATAAATTTAAACTTACTAATTCATATTGTTTATTAATAGTCGTCTTTTATACTAATTTGACCTTATGAGAAAACATTTTTAGTGTAGAGCAAACTAAACAAACTTGTGAATAAAAATATTTTTGAGAAAATATAACCAAACATGCATTCTTGAAAAACATTTTTTTTTAAGTAGTCAAGCCAAACAAATTCTTAGTATGTGAACCTTAGATTATAACAATTTAGTCTATGAACCTTCAAATATGTAACAATTTAGTCCCTAAACTTTCAAATGTATAATAATTTAGTATCTACTTTCAAATTGTAACAATTTAGTTCTTATCTTGAAAAATCTCATCAAAATTAAGTGTTGTTTTTTTATTACGTAATGACGTAATTTTTGTAGTTTATAAACACATTTGGTCCATAATCAATTTACGAATCTACATGTGTAAGAAATTTCATTAAATCTTAATAATTTTTGTTTCAGGCCCATCTTATATCAATTAAAATGTTCTTATTTATATGTTTAGGATCTTCCCCATTTCTAACTGATCTAAGACTATATTTGTAACATCGGATTAATATATATAAATACCCAAAATAGGGTTGATATGAATTTGGATACCCATGTGGATTTGAGATAGGGTTTTGTGGAGCCAAAAAAGAGTAGTTGTAGTTCATTTGACTCCACAAATAATAAGATAATAAACAAATTAATGTTTAAAAATGATAAATATGAACCGACCAAACCAATTTAAAAACATAATTTGGTATAAAACTTTACCCATATTTGATAAAGAAAGAAAGCTAAGGGACAACCAACAACAACTTGCCTTTAATTTATAACACTTATAACAATACTATATCACAAAAATCAAGTAGTGGATTACATTATTACCACTAATCTACCATTTTTTTTTTCTTTAATAATTAAAATATTTTGTGGAACATAACTCGACTCTCATTATATAAAAGATAAGAAGTTCAAATTTTTCGAGTACTCGACAGTTAATGTAAGAAAAAAGGGTGGTTAAAATATTTTTACTCCACCTCTTCGAAAGGTACAAATATTTCTATTTTACTTTATTATTGGTTAAAAATGGCTAAAGTATAAAATATTGGTTAAAATATCATTTTGATTATTGTACTTATCATTTCTATTTTAGACTCTTTGTACTTTCAATTTCAAAATTTAATTTTCGTACTTTCAATAAAATTTAAAATTGATGTTTAGTTGAAGTTTGAAGTTAATTTTTATCAAGATTGATTGAATAATAATAATATTTTTTTTATGCAAGAAAAGACACAATGTAGACATATTTTTAAAATTTATAGAGAAAAGACTACTAAAAACCTTTTTTTTTTAAGTTAACAATAAACTAACCATATATAAACAATTTTAAGTTTTATTGAAACTATATTAACTAAACTCGAAGATTTAAAAATGGAAACACTATAATGAAATGAATCTCAAAATACAAGGATCAAAATAATATTTTAACCTAAAAATATAAGCTAAATAAAATTAAAAAAAAATCTTAATTTTACCGTCGGTTTAAAAAATAACTTTATCCTTTTAAAAGTTGCGAGAGGTCTCAAGTTCGAATCTCTCTATCATAGTTGCAATATTACGGATTTTCTATATTAATAATGTGGTTTAAATAACTTATTACAGAAATAAGGTAGTTTTCAAAGTATTTACAAAACTATAGTACCTAAATCGTGTACCATGGACACGGGTTATGATCTGTCACGTCACATGTAACTTGTGTCCATCGTACACGACTGAGGAGGTAACTCGTGTCCATGATACACGATTTAGGTTGTAAATTGTGTCTATGGTACACGAGTTACTCCCTAAATCGTGTACCATGGACACGAGTTACCCCTTAAATTGTGTACCATAGACACGATTTAGGAAAATCATATCCATGGTACACGATTTAGGTACTCTAGTTTTGTAAATATTTTGAAAATTACCCTATTTCTATAATAAGTTATTTAAACTACATTATTAATATAAAAAATCTCAATATTACCTTTAACTTTTCATAAACGTTTCAAAAATATTTTTAAAGTAGAAAAATCATTAATTTAAAATGATTTATCCTTGGGTTGAAATCTTGATTTTATATTCTAGTAAGGACCAAAATGATATTTTAATCTAAAATATTCTAATAAAAAATTTGTTGTGTTTTAAATATAGGCTAAATTATATACATAAAAAAAATACTCCAAACTTTATCATTTGTTTAAAAGTAATATCTACCCTTTTAAAAGTTGCAATATATTATCCTTAGCTTTTCATAAACGTTTCAAAAATATTCTTGAAATAGAAAATTTGTTAGAATATTGGCAGAAAAGTCGACATGTTTAAATGTCGTTCTTTCAGACTCAATTCATGTAAGCTTCTAATCACTGTCATATTATTTGATGTCACCAACTTTAATGAATTTATATTTTAAAAATATTTTTTAAACGTTTAGAAAAGATCAAAAATAATATTGTAGCTTTTGAAAAGATAAGTATTTTTTAAACTAATGAGGAAGCGTTTGAATATATAACTTAAAAAATATCTAAATCCACAACTTGTGGTTTTGACCAATTAATCAAATCCGTGATGGTTGTTGATTAGTGACACTTTTTTATGTGCCAAACAAGTTAAAACTAATGGTTATCCAACCGACTCTAATTTTGTTGTTATTTTTTTTTCTTTATTTATGTGATGCCTTATAAGTTATAGCTAAACTTAACTTAAAATGAACTTAAAGATTAATTAAATAAATAAATATTCAAATCAACCATAAAGTATTGGGATGAAATAAAAAAAAAATATATATATTTATATATAAAAGGTTATTGTCACAAGTGGGGTAAAGAAAATGTGGAAGTTGGCTTATTTTGAAGATAATTTTGGAATATGCAAAGAATATAATATAGGATTGAAACAAAATAGTGTGTCACATAATTCTCAAGAAAAGCTAACAGTCACGTGATGCACCTCATCCCCTACCCCTCAAACCTGGCCCACCATTTAGGCCATTCATATATAGTTGACTTTTGACCTTAAATTATTGGAGATGTTTTTTTTTTTCTTAAAAAAAAAAAATAATAATTTCCAAACAACAACCCGCCTCATAGACAGAAAAAAGAATTTAGTTCGAAAAATTCGAACGCGAAAAGAAAACATTTTCTTCTTCCACACAGAAAGAGCAAAACATAACAAAAGAGTTCTCAAGAGCAACATACGCTAAACAGTGAATAACTATATATATGTTCGTATATATACCATACATTCTAATTGTACCAAACAATTAAGTTTTGTACACATTTCAATTCATATAGTCGCCTATACATATGAGTTTAAAATAATTTATAACCTATATGTATTAATTTGAGATGTGAGTTTTGAAAGTGAGATTTTATGAAGTATATATTTATATAGTTTTAGATTTATGAATTTTAAAAATTAAATTTTTATTGAATTTTATAATTACTTTTGTTACTAGAGTTAATACTACTACCTAGCCAATATTTAGATTCGACTCTAATATACTTTTAATGATTTATCCCACATTCTATTATCTTGTGTAATTTATATTTGGATTATATATATTGTTTTTTAGATTGAGTCTAAGACCTCTTAATCACTAATCGATACATCATGTCAGTTGAATTATGCTTTTGTTAGTGATTATATAGACTTGTTAATTTTAAAAGTTAAGATTTCATATAGAATGTCGATTTTATAATTACTCCTATCATTAGTTTGTAGTTTTTTTTTTTTTTTTTTTTTGACAACATGTGTGGAGGAAAATTCAAATTTGAGACTTTTATTCATAGTTATACATTATGCCGGTTGAACTATGCTCAAGGTGACCTAATTTATAACTTTGTACTACTAGATATTTACCTGGGCTAACATTTAGATTCGACTTTAACGATACTTTTAATGATTTACCCCACCTTAACATTATCCACTTGGTTTGGTTGTTTTCAAGTAAATATTGTTGGGTCTTTGTGATTTTCATAATATTTTACGTACATATATTCGTTTTGTAGGAATCGAAAATTTCAAAAAAAAAAAAAAAAAAAGATTTAAGGAATTAATGTGATATATCGAGAAATTCAGACATGCAACTAAGTCTCGTTTGATAACCATTTGATTTTTTGTTGTTGAAAATCAAGCTTATAAACACCACTTCCACCTATGAGTTTATTTGTTTTGTTAGATACTTTTTATCAGTGTTTTCAAAATTCAAGCTAAGTTTTAGAAAGAAAAAAATATATAACTTTTAAAAAATTATTTTTGTTTTTTTTAGAATTTGGCTAAGAAATCAAATGTTTTCTTGAAAAAATACAATTTATTGTAAAGAAATTATGAGAAAACAAGTATAGTTTTTAAAAACATAAAAACAAATGATTATTAAACAAGAATTAAAGAAGTTTATTAAAGTAAAATATTCGAAAAAGTAGTGTTGAGAGACATTATTCATCCCCGTCCTTGTAGTTTATAAAGTTATGAAAGCATCCAGTTTTTTAGTACATTGGGGTGGAGGATTCAAACCACAGACCTCTTAATCGTCAACACATACATATGTCAGCTGAGCCATACTTGCTTTGGCAAAATCATTTATTTGAAATTAGTAAACTCGCATATTAAATATAAGCTCGAGTTTTTGTGAGTCGGGATATGGTAGTTGGTTAAGTGAGAGATGAGATATGCAAGTTAAAAGAAGATAGTGAAAATGATGGGAAGAAAAAGATGTGATTTTTGGGCAGAGTTGGGAGAGTGGAACTCAAAATTCGTCTTTATGTGTAACATTCAACGTTCCTTATCATCTTTCTTTTCACTTCTAGAAAAAAACCCTAACTCTTTAAGCACTTTTTTCTCTTTTTCTATGTTTAACATTATTATTTTAGATCCTTGTTTTGGCATTTCTCAAATGCAATAAAAAATTAGGGTTTGAAAAGACTAGAGCCTCCTTCCACTTAACATATCCCTTTTGGAAAAAATAAATATTGTACTTGTGGCTCCTACCAATTTATAGGGGTAAAATTAAGGTTAATTTACACATGTTTTTAAATATTATATGATTTATTTAATTTTTTTAAGTTTAAAAATTACGCTTATCTTATCCGTTCGACTTCGAGCCTAGTTTATTAGAAACGACTTTACTTTTTAGCTTTGACGCACCTGAAAAGATTTTGAAAGATGTGGAGGTTAATATATACTAAACCTCACTTTGTGTCGTTGCAAAAGATGCATAGGGTGAAGTTTAAATATATCCCTACGTGCGCGTCGTTGATATTCATGTAGAGGTCGAATAACCGCACTTGCACAAATTAAATAATATTTTTTTTATTACTTATTCTTCATTTTTTTTTTTTTTTTTGACATCATGTTGGGGAGGGAGATTGAACCTAGGACCTCATGGTCACTAGGCCATACATCATGTCGTTCAACTATGCTCTTGTTGGCACTTATTAGACAAATGGGTTGCTCCTCAAAGTTACCACAACACTCTATTGAATCGTGTACTTGAAAAAGAAGGGTTGGAACCCAGAAAAGAAGAATTCGTTTAATCCCGATCCACTAATCACACACATCAATTAAGGAAGAAGAATGTGAGAAGTTCAACTTATTCTTCATTTTTAGTTGAACTTCTCACATTCTTCTTCCTTAATTGATGTGTGTGATTAGTGGATCGGGATTAAACAAGTTCTTCTTTTCTGGGTTTCATCCCTTCTTTTTCAAGTACACGATTCAATAGAGTGTTGTGGTAACTTTGAGGAGTAACCGATTTGTATACGATTTAGCACCGCGGTCACGTCGAAATTGCTTTCAAGACAATAATCTTCCACGACAAACAATTGTTGTTTTCTGTTTTTTGAATTTGTTTAACATAGTTTCGTGACTAATAAGACATCAATTATCACCTGATGATTATTTAACTAAAAAAATGCTTAATTTTAATCATTATTATTAACTCGAACCCAAATGTGATGGTGGGGCTTCATTTTGTGAAATTTTAATGGGGGCAGATAGTTCATTAATGTGACCAATAAAAAAAATAAAAATAAAAAGTTGGATGGATTGATTGATTATGAGGAAGATGACTCTTTATAAATAAATATGACAAATACCTACCACTACCTTTTTAAAAAATAAATAAATAATAATAATAATAAAGTATAACCTACCACGTCATTAACTCATTAAATGAACTTATCGAGGCTTGTTTTTTTTTTTTTTTTTAAAAGGAAATAAAATAAATTCATATGCCACTTTATTGAAATTTTGTTATGATGTATATCGATGTTTAAATGTGTCTTACAGTTGCAGTGTAAAACTATATTTTAGACCACAAATTTATCCAACTAAATTAGAGAAAAAAATAAAGATGTTGTGAGGTATAATATATTTTTCGAACATATTTCAACAATAATATATATATTATAAAAGTATTTAATTAATGTAAAGTTGAAAAATTAAACATTTGACATTCTCCACATTTGTTGTACTAAAAAAAAATCGCTACATATATTTACTCTAAAGGATATTTTTAATTAATATTATTGTATAAAGCATTATTTACAAATTTGTAATTTTTTTTTTTTCAATGAATAGTAATTATATTTGGATTGCATAATAGGAATTTAAATTATTATTATATAATCTCTACATTTTGTCACGCCATTTGATAAAGTCCTCTCCTCAAAAAATGATACTAGATAATGTCTTCGATTAGAGACCACCTTAAATCATTGAATGTTATAATAACTATGATATTAAATTTTCGTCATCATGTCGACATTTCCATCATACCGTATAAAATTGATAAAATATTTAAAAAAATAAAAAAATGTAACTTAAAGTAAATATAATATTATAACAAATATATTTTAACTTATTTAAAAGTATAAAATGTTTATTTAAATATATTTCGAAAAATCTTTCACAAATATTTTTCACCACATTTTTTTTTTTTTATATTTTCATCAACATTTTTATAAAATAGAGACGATATTTTTGTGGAGATGGACATTTAAATTGTGAATAATAACAAGTTTGGAAATAATTAGCACTAAAAAAAAAGAAGGGAAATAATTATATTTTAATAATAGGTTTTAAAAAAATACAATATTAAAAAAAGAGGTCAAATTAAAGAGCACCATTGTTTTTTCTTCTTTTAAGTATCTTATAAGTTAGAGATAGGCTTTCAAATCCATCGCCTCAATTGGACACCTTTTTATCATAAAGTCGGTCCATTTAATTCTATCTTCAAATGGCCCATCTTTCTAACCTTTCCACCAACTGCACCATCATTAAATATTTAAATCTTTTCTCGAATCAATTTTGATTTAAATCTCGTGTTTTTCTTTTTCTCCTAAATTAATTTATGACTTCTGAGTCGAACGTATATACTTTATGCAAGTTGAGATATCTTCATGTTGGCGTTTTGGTTCTTGAACTTGTAAGTTTGTTTCATTTTAATTTTTAAACGTTTATGTTTGTTTGTTCCATTTTAGTTCCTAAATTTATGTTTGTTTCATGTTGATCCTTACACATTTAAAAATATGATAGATTAATTTCATGTATTCATAGAAAGCTCGCCCACACAATACTATACATCCGTTAAAATAACTTTTCTTTTGGACATTGTTTGACTCTTAGGGCACAATATAACTTATTGGATAGTCTCAAAATAGGTGAGCCAACTCTAAACATTTTTAATGGGCCATTGTCTTCTTCCTTATTTGTTATTGCTTGCATCATTAATCACAAATATTTGGATATTAAAAAAATTCCCCCAACTTCATGATATTTTAGTATATATATATATATATATATTTTGATGCAAAATATTTTTTACTATTAACTATTTGTTATCCAAAATATTTAATTAACCAAATCATAGGATAAAATAGTCTAAAATATTAACTACTTTTACTTAAATTTTTTTTCTTTTCCAAACCTTCTTCTTGGAATCAAGATATTAAATTTCATCCTCAAGTCGACATTTTTATATATCTATAGATTTGTCATCGAAGTAAAGAATGAACCAATGTTTTCGGTATAACATAAAAAAAAAAAGATTAAATATTAACAAAAATAACATCAAAGTAGTTAATGTGAGTAATAATATTATAATAATTATTTTAATTCATTTAAAAAATATATTTTTTTTATTTTTTATTTTTTTATTTTTTTTTTAACATTGAATTTTTCATAAAATTGAGATTAAAAAGTAAATTTCAAGGTAGCTTTAAAGAATCTAAATTAAAAAGTAAATTGAGAAAATAAAAAGATATTGCAAATTAATTTCAAGCCACGTCACGACAGCATCATGCGGAAGACAAAATATAGCGGGAATTTTGAAAGTTGTTTATCTCTCCATTGACTTGGCTTCCCGCCCTTTCAACGGTCATTCTATTGCCACGATTCCTAGTTCTCTTAGCGACACGTGTACGTCCCAAATTGATTCCATCGGGCCCACCTCTGACAACCGAACTTTGTCAGCATCCGGCTTATTGATTGGGGGCAGCATAGAAAGGAAACAAATAGAGCGACACGTGTCAAATTATAATTGAATGCTTTTTAATTATCTTAATTCCATGGATTAACTTTATTAATCAAGAAATCATTAATTATAATCAAACAGAAACCTCAAAGTTTATGGCTTTAATTCGATCACGTGTCAATCACACTCCACTCGTGACAGCTTGCCGGCGCATGAGCCACAGCCGCCTAAGCTGTAATTATCAGTGGATCAGTACAAAACAATTCTCACTTTAAATTTAAATAAAACAAAACACTTTTTATATATAAATAAATAAATATTTGGGGAGAAATTACAATAAAGTGAAAAGTAAATATAATAATTGAGGATTAAAATGAAATTTTGTAATATATATTTTTTTTGCAAATGATATCTTGATTATTTTTATCTAAATACTTTTAAAAATCATAAATTGTCGAAGAAAATAGTGGAGGATGATCTATATATTTGAATTACGAATTTTGGAGTACTTGTAGTTAACATGTTTTAAAATATTATTTCAACCTCAAACCTATAAATTATTAAGATCACACTAACAAATGAACTACATTAATATTTAATTAAAAAAATTTAGGGTAAAAATCAATTTATATCCTTAAACTTTTGAGATTGTATCAATTAAAACCCTAAACTATTAATTGTATCAATCTAAACCCTTAACTTTCAGAATTGTATCAATTTACACCTTCTGTTAGAATTTTATTTTAAAAACGTTAATTTAAACACATAAAAACTTATGATTTTAGCAATTAAACCCCTAAAGTTTCATAAGTGAATCAATTATATGAAAGTTTAGGGGTTTAATTGATAAATTATAAGTCTCTACACGTGTGAAAACTAACATTTGTTTTTAAAATAGAGTGTAAATTGATACACTTATGAAAATTCAGAGTTTAAATTGATACAATCATTAGTTTAGAGTTTTAATTGATACAATTTCCAAAGTTTAAGGGTATAAATTGATTTTTACTCAAAAATTTAATTATGCAACAATGTAGAATAGTAGAAAGAAAATTGTTGATATTTGTCGTTATTGATTTTCATAATTAAGAGATGAAAAAGAGTGAGATTGTCATTTTAGACAATGACCAATTTATATATTGGTTATAAATTTTAAAATTGAGAGAAATGATTAATCCGATCATTTGAGCTCCCACGCGACATATATCAAAGAAAAAAAAAAAAAAAAAAATCAGAACCTAACAAAATAATGAAAAATCTTAATACTCTTTTTAAAATAAACATTAAAGATAAGAAATAGTAGCCACATAATAAACATAAGACATGTGATATGATACTTCATAATAAATATTAAATACAATCTAATTAATAATAAGTCTCATTACCTAACTAAATTAAACAAAAATGTTTTAATTAATGGGAGAAGAAATTAAATTAAAAATAGAATTGAGAGAAAAATGATTTTGATTGAAATGATGGAGTGGCGTGCAAATATTAATTTTGAATGGACTAATTAAAAATTAAGTATTGAAAAGATTGAAATTGATAGAGCAATATGGGTGAGAAAAAAATGGCATGAGACAAATTATTGGCCATAAAGTTTTTCTTCAAAATTTTAGGACACAGAAATTTTTGTTTTGGTGTGCTTTCTCTCTCCTTGACGCGACTTTGTTTGGCATTGTATTAAAAAAAACAAAAAATTAAATATATACACGTAAATATATTTTTAAAATAATAAATGCATGGCTAGCATTTTAAATTCAATTTTATTTTGGTTGAATTTTATTTTGGTTTAAACTTTAGATGGTAATTTGGTCTTCTTAGTTTTAGGTTCAACTTTACCTTACTTATTTATGTCCTATTTGTATATTTTTTTTTTTTTTTCTTTTTCTTTTTTAAAGTTGAACTTATAAATACTACTTTCACTTATAAATTTGTTATATTATTTACATATTATTTATATTTTTAAAAATCAAACCAAAATTTAAAAACTAAAAAATGTAATTTAAAAAAAAAGATGAAATCTATCGTAAGAAAATGTAAGAAAACAAGTCTAATTTTTAAAATAAAAAATAAAAAACCAAATAGTTATTAAACATAAGCTTAAAATTTGATTAAGCTTCATAAATTATCTCTAAACTATTTATTATTCATTACGACCTAAGGGTAGAGATTTTTTGTTAAGTCCACAATCATTGGATACTTGCAGGTATGTGTGATGCATCGCGCGTTTGCTACAATTTGAGTTGACCTGCAAAGTTAGATTTTAGTATATCGATGTGGTACTATGCCCAACACGCTCTGGATGCTTAAGTCAGTACTGAGTATGGAGTAGTGTCAAGGCGAGCACAAGATCCTAGCTAGATTGCATACCTCTTAAGTGGGATTAATCCCTTGATTTATGTGGTCTAAAGTTTTCATGACGTCATGGTCATACGAGATGTCGACCTAAATCGTGGCGTGTTTGGGTCGAGTGCTTGCTTGGTGTCGTGGGTCACTTAGTGGGCTTTCCCCATTATCCATGGGTCGGGGGTAGAGTCCTCGACTCGACTTCACAGGCTCGGGCGATGGGACATCCCCTTCTTAGACCTCACAAATGCAGCAACCCTTGGGTCCAAGGCCCTCTACCGTGTTTTACCTCATAACATACCTTATGATTTAGACCAATAAATTCTCAACCCCACAAAGAGATGTCCATTTAGCCCGCCCTGTCCCGAATGAGGCGGAGAATCCTCGATTACACGGAGAATGAAGTAGAGAGCGAATATGTTTTTTGTCCCGTTAGCTATACGGGGCGTGGACGGGGACGGGTAATAACATACCTGTCCCGCCCCGATTACCCACCCTGCTTCGTATAATTTTGTATATATATATATATATAATATTCATAAAAAAAAATAACCACATCCTCATTCCTCGGTCTAAGAAAAATAACCACATCTTGTAAATAAAAGTTTATTGAATTAAATATATATAATATTAATTAATTAAAAAAATAATCACATCGAATAAATAAATAAATAAATAAATATATATATAATATTAATTAATTTAACAAATAACAAAACATAAAAATAATTAGTTAAAAATAAATTAAAAGAAAATTACCGGCGGTAAATACTAGATTCCCCAAATTGGGAATTCCTCCACCCTGTGAAATTAAAATTAAACGGAGAATTTTGCGAGAACGGGTAATAGAATGGGGGACGAGGGCAGAGAAGGCATTACCCGCCCATGGACATCTCTATCCATACCAATTACTTTTGAACTATGCTCACTTTAGTATTAATAGAACCACTTTCGAATGTAATGTAGCCAAACAAATTTAAAAGCACTTTAAAAAAATGTATGAATTTGTTATGGCAAAATCAAACAACAAAGAATAAAAAATGTGATAATCATTATCAATACAGAATTTAAGTGGTTCACTAGCGTTGTGTTAGCTACGTTAACGGGCTGAAGAGAGAGTTTGTATTGAATAGGAAAGATTACAAAATTAGAGGGCGATATAAGTCATTATAAAATTTATATATGACACCCTTCTAATGACCTAATACATAATGAGTCAAAGTCCAATACAAATACAAAACGGTAAAATCCAAGACAAAATTTGGTTTGGGGCATTGCCTCCATACTTCTACCGGGCGTTTCGCTCTTGGACCCCGACATACTGCACGCTGACCGGTCAACGAGACTCCCGTACTGAATCAGTCATAGCTGATCATAACAGATTCAAGACATTCCAACCTAAATAAATATTTTTTTAAAAAAAAATAGTTAAATTAGAAGAGTATATCAAACATGTCAGGATGGTGTTAAAATGAGCCTAATAGAATAAAATATGGCAACATTTTTCTATAGCTTGAAAATCTAATTCTCATCCATACATTTATAATATCATATTAAAAAAGAAAAAAAGAAAAAAAGAAAAAACAAACAAGAGAATTGAGAAGAAGTGGTCCATGGGAGAAAATGGAATAATATCTGGCAAAATGTAAGGCATAAACCAATGAAGAATGATCAAATTTATGGGCCAATTTTGATTTTTGTATCTGGACCACACTCTCAATTGGACCCATCTCACATGATTTAATCAAATTTTTATCATTCAAAACTATATAAAATTAAATAAATATTATATATATATATATATATTTTTAAAAAACTTGTTTTGAAAGATTTGTAGGCCTAGGAGATTGTAAGTGATAATTAAATCAACAACTTGTATATTGGCTCAAAGCCTCCTCTCCCTTTCAAACATACCTCAAAACTATTAAATAAATTGAAAAAAAACTCTTTTAATTTCTTCTTTGTTGCATCCTTCTCAAACTTTAACTACATATTTAGGGATGTCGAAAATCAAGTTGCAAGCGAACATACTTCAATCATCTTTCAACTTCAACTCGGGTGAGAACAAGACAATACAACTCTCTTTGTTTAACAAAATTCTGCATAGAAGAATCGTAGCTCTTTGATTTTGATGGAAGATTAGTTGAAAGAAATCGTACCCGAGTGATTTTTCAAAAGTATTTGAGAAATATAATATATCTTTTATGGAATTTCATTTATAACGTATACACAACAACAAATCATGTAAATGGAAAAGGACTTGACAATCGACACAAGTTGTAAATATGTTACTTTCTCTATCGATAGCAATAGTATAGCGTATCTTTGATATACCATTTTTTATTGTTACATTTGCAAACTTAAAGTCACTCAAGTACAAAACTAGCTGAAAAGTTAAATAATTAATGTAAAAAATCTAGTATAGCTAAGTTTTTTTTTTTTTTTTTTTTTAATTATTTTATTTTAGAAAGAACAATACACTAACGCAAACAAAAAAACAGAACAACAACAACTAAATAGAAGACTTATCACGGTCGACAAGCGCCAGTAGCCACGGTGGAAAATCATCCCACCACTCATGAGTGACATCTTCAGTCACAACCCAATGTGCAATTGCATCAGCCACCTTGTTTTGAGGTCGCCTGATGTGTTGAAAGCCCCTAATTGACAAGGTCGATGCCAACCGAAGCACATCCCTCGTCACCGATTTAATAGTCGTGAGATCTTCTGCTTCCCCATTCAGCAAACGGATCACCTCAAGACAGTCAGATTGGATGAACACCTGTGGAAGATTCAGTGCCTCAATCCGCCTCAACCCCGCCTCAATCGCCATCACTTCTAATAACCCCACATTGAACCGTCCAACAATGACTTTACCCCTGCACGCCCCTACCATCACCCTCCATCCACGCCTCATCACATGTCGGAGACCAGCATGGAGGCTCAGGAGGTCGCCACGTCAGGCGCTCAACCACAAGCAACTCCTTTGCCAAGCACCCATCGCTGCCCCTGTCCACCTCCGTAACAAACTGCTGAAGATCACCAACAACTAGCTCTTGCAGCACGTCGGTCGACACAACTAACCCCTTGAAGACTCGCTGATTCCGCGCATTCCAAATGCGCCACAACACCACATGCAAAGTTTCCAGTTTATTCGCCTCCTCGGACCTCAGAAACCACGCAAAGCGGTCAAGAGCCGACCAATTACTCCTACAACACAACGTAGCAACAAAGTTAGAATTAAAGAAGTGAGACCAAAGGCCCCTAGTCACCTTGCAACACCAAAATAAGTGCTCAGACGTTTCATAATCTTTATGACAAAAAGGACACCATAAGTCAGTAGCAACCCCTTTACTACAAATATTAGTACGAGTAGGCATGATAGCTCACCAAATGAGCTATCTTAAGGACATATTTTATGCTAGTTTATACACTTACACGGGTAATTTCACGTTTATATTTGATTATTTTATAGATATCGAGCATTTGGAGCAAACCGGAGCTTTTTGAAGATATATGATGAAAAATAAGTTAATATGATGCAAATATGAGGTCCCAAGTGAAGAGAAATGATGAAAATAAGCCAAAAACCCGAGGGGGCAGCGTCTAGACGCTATTAATAGCGTCTAGACGCTTAAACAAAAATAAAATGTAAAAAGGACGCTAGCCAGTTTCGAACTCGGGCCATCAGGCGTGCCTTTAAATTTCCATTGAGCAATAAACCAACCCAGCCAACTCACAAATATGCTAATAATTCTCACCGAGTATTATTAATCTATTACAGTATCCTGATATTCAGCCCACTCTGCACCTCTATGAAGCCTCAAGTGCGTGCCACACTGGATCGCAGCCCCCATACTTGCCATATTTGCTTTATACACGATTTTTGCCCTATTTTACCTCATAAATACATCTTTTTGGAGAGTTTTCGAGGAGCCAATTTGGAGAGTTATTCCCAATTTCGAAAATACATAATTTTAAGAGTTAGAGAAGATTTTTGGGAGCAAAAAGAAGACAATTACATGCTCGGGATCGTGACGATTACAGCGGGAACGTGGAATCGACACTAGTTTTATTTCTTCTTCCCTTTTAATTTGTAGTTTCGTTATGAGTTTAATTTTGAGTTTAGATTTTATAATATTGAATATGTTTGGCTAAACTCATTTATCTTGGGGATTGATGTAGTCTTTTAGTTTTGATGTTTTAATTAATTGAAAGTTTAGATTGATTGTTTATTGTCCATTCGTGCTTTTACTTTCTTAATGCTTATAATCTTTTGGCCAAGGGTTGTATGTCTTCATGGTTTAAATTATGCTTGGAAGAGAATGATTTAGACTAGATCTTAATTGCATGACTAAGAATAGTTCTAACATGGGAATGATTAGGCTATCTTAGAAGTTGTTTTAAAGAAGAGTTCTTAATGCCTTGCATGTCTTTAAAAACTAGATTGGAAAATTAGTTTTATTACATTGCATGAGACCAATTGCGCTCGGAAGAGGCAATTGTTATTTGTGTCCTTCTAGACTTATGGAAATTTGCATGAATAATCTAGGTATTTGATTGATTGAAGCGTCAATCTAATTGGCGAAATCAACTCCCTAAGATATCTCTCTCCTTGTTGTTCTCCATCTTTTATTTTATGTTTTTATTTTATTTCAATCATATCATTTATTGTTTTATTTCTCTAAATAAAATTGGGTGATTGTATTCGCGGTACTTAAGTGAACTAGAAAACCAATCCTGAGGACGATACTCGTATTTACATACACTTTTATTACTTGACCCGTACACTTGCGGTTTTGCACTGCATTAAAAGTGCGCAACAAGTTTTTGGCGCCGTTGCCGGGGATTGGTAATTATTTAGTTCACTTAATATTGTGAAGAACTCACTTGATCTTACTTTAGAGTTTTATTTTATTGTTTATTGTTTATTTTTCTTTGTTATTTTATTGTTTTTCTTTTTTTTTTAGTCTATCTGAAGTTTGTGAGATAAGGAAAGAAATTGAGCCTATAATGGAAAAAGAAATTCAGGTGATAGAATATGAGGCCGAAAATCCTCATCTTATTCTATTTTCAGAATTTCCTTTAAAAGTTGATATTTCTTTTCTTTATTCTCACGATTTTTTTTATTTTGATTTTGATTTTATGTCTTTTTCTTCTTTTATTTCTATAAACAAAAATTACAAAAAAAATTCTCTTTTAGGTACCCATGAGAAGAACGTGATCCTACTAGACTTAGTAGGATACATTGATTCAAGCAAGAAGGGACCGAAGAAAATAGAGGAGTTTTATGTACCTTGATGCATATATTCCTCTCGTCTAGCTAGAAGACGTTAAATAAAGCGCTTCTTGGGAGACAACCCAAATTTAATTTCTTAAGTTTTTCAGTTTTTCAATTCTTTTCTTCTTTATGTTGTGTGTCGTTATCCTTATGTTTCTGTTGATTTTTTTTTATAGGAGCAAAATCACCATTATTCGCTTCCACAACTTTGAAGAAAATGTTGTCTCCCTCATTAATCAGGGCAGTATTATTCACTCTTGTATTTTCTTTGTCCATTGCATGCGTTAGTAGTTTATACATTGAGGACAATGTATTCTTTAAGTTTGGGGGTGAGTTTATGCATGTTATGCATGTTTTTAGGAGAAATTTAAATTTTTGAGCATGATCTTCATAGTTGAATATTTGTTGCATCGCTTGTGATTATGACAACCTAGGAAGTGTTCTAGTTTTGATAATCTGTATTTGTTGGACTATGAGACCATATCTGAAATTTGAGTTAAATTTATTTTTTTAAATCCCTCTTGATATCTTTGATTACTTTCTAAGCTAATGGTACATCTTTGTTTTGAGTTTTAATGCATGAGAGAGATAAGCATGATTGATATTTTAATTGAAAATTTATATGATGGTATCTCATTGTTTTACAAAATGAAGAATGTATAAGGTTTGATGCCAAAATACCCTGCTTTTCTGTGAGTTTTTGAGCCAACAAGCACTCTCATTACAAAGTGCTCTATTTTCTTAAATTGAGAGATTACCATGCATGATTGATTTTTCTAGAACTTACTTTGTTATACATGTCTGGAATCTCTGAATTTGACTTGAATGCTTTAATTTCACAAGGGCCATTAGGTAAAACCACTTTTAGCTTTCTCAAACAGCCTACCTTGAAATAATCTTTAGAAAGCCAAATTTTGAGCCTTAGACCTTTTCATTGGAAAATTGCCACATTACAAGCCTTATATCAATTCTCTTGTTGTTTTCCTTTCTCTGAACCCTGAATTGAAGATTTATAAGTGTTTACCACACGATGTTTCCATTCATCAAAAGGAGAGAGTTGAACTGTGTCAACAAAGTATTAAAAAAAAGAGAAGAAGCATTCCTTTCATTAGCTTCTTTTAGAGAAAAAGAGAAAAAAGTTATATATTGGAAAAAAAGAAGAAGAGCAAAATAGTACACTATGTGAAGGAAAGTTAATGTTTCAACAAAGATCATAAACGGACACATTCATCAAGAATCAACTGAAAAACTGAGTTTCATGTGGTAAATATTTATAATTTCTTCCAATCTAGTAGCTTAAAATTTACATCCATCTACCCTTACCTAAGCCCAATTACAACCAAAGCAAGCCTTGAAATTTTGCAATCATTCTATTCATTGATGATGAAGATGTGATATATTAGCAAGCTTATGGTTAAAAATCATCTATGCTTTGGTTTGAGCGTTTATCATATATATGCCCTAAACAATTGAGCGTTTTGAGTGGAATTTTGTGAGGGTATCAAGTCTTGTGCATTCAATTTTGGTAGCTTAATGAGATGCTTGAGTTTTGTTATAAAATTGTAGTCTATTAATGTTTAATCTCTTGATTGCTACTATGACTCAAGTCATTGATGTTTGTTTAGTTTTATTTGTATTCTTAGATATCAAGAGAAGTTAAATTACACATGAGACACATATTTGTTTTTAATTGTCTTGATGAGTTGTGGTCTAATATGTTCTTCAATTGTAGATTATCTGTCTTAAGAACACTGAGGTTTGAGTCACGTGCATGCTTTCATTGATTCATTTAGTGGTCTTGTTTTATTTTGCTCGAGGACTAGCAAAAGCTAAAGTTTGGGGGTATTTGATAGCTCACCAAATGAGCTATCTTAAGGACATATTTTATGCTAGTTTATACACTTACACGGGTAATTTCACGTTTATATTTGATTATTTTATAGATATCGAGCATTTGGAGCAAACCGGAGCTTTTTGAAGATATATGATGAAAAATAAGTTAATATGATGCAAATATGAGGTCCCAAGTGAAGAGAAATGATGAAAATAAGCCAAAAACCCGAGGGGGCAGCGTCTAGACGCTATTAATAGCGTCTAGACGCTTAAACAAAAATAAAATGTAAAAAGGACGCTAGCCAGTTTCGAACTCGGGCCATCAGGCGTGCCTTTAAATTTCCATTGAGCAATAAACCAACCCAGCCAACTCACAAATATGCTAATAATTCTCACCGAGTATTATTAATCTATTACAGTATCCTGATATTCAGCCCACTCTGCACCTCTATGAAGCCTCAAGTGCGTGCCACACTGGATCGCAGCCCCCATACTTGCCATATTTGCTTTATACACGATTTTTGCCCTATTTTACCTCATAAATACATCTTTTTGGAGAGTTTTCGAGGAGCCAATTTGGAGAGTTATTCCCAATTTCGAAAATACATAATTTTAAGAGTTAGAGAAGATTTTTGGGAGCAAAAAGAAGACAATTACATGCTCGGGATCGTGACGATTACAGCGGGAACGTGGAATCGACACTAGTTTTATTTCTTCTTCCCTTTTAATTTGTAGTTTCGTTATGAGTTTAATTTTGAGTTTAGATTTTATAATATTGAATATGTTTGGCTAAACTCATTTATCTTGGGGATTGATGTAGTCTTTTAGTTTTGATGTTTTAATTAATTGAAAGTTTAGATTGATTGTTTATTGTCCATTCGTGCTTTTACTTTCTTAATGCTTATAATCTTTTGGCCAAGGGTTGTATGTCTTCATGGTTTAAATTATGCTTGGAAGAGAATGATTTAGACTAGATCTTAATTGCATGACTAAGAATAGTTCTAACATGGGAATGATTAGGCTATCTTAGAAGTTGTTTTAAAGAAGAGTTCTTAATGCCTTGCATGTCTTTAAAAACTAGATTGGAAAATTAGTTTTATTACATTGCATGAGACCAATTGCGCTCGGAAGAGGCAATTGTTATTTGTGTCCTTCTAGACTTATGGAAATTTGCATGAATAATCTAGGTATTTGATTGATTGAAGCGTCAATCTAATTGGCGAAATCAACTCCCTAAGATATCTCTCTCCTTGTTGTTCTCCATCTTTTATTTTATGTTTTTATTTTATTTCAATCATATCATTTATTGTTTTATTTCTCTAAATAAAATTGGGTGATTGTATTCGCGGTACTTAAGTGAACTAGAAAACCAATCCTGAGGACGATACTCGTATTTACATACACTTTTATTACTTGACCCGTACACTTGCGGTTTTGCACTGCATTAAAAGTGCGCAACAAGGCACAATATCCTACAAAATTTTCCAGCAACATAATTTAATTTTCTCCGGTAAGTGAATCTTCCAAAAAGAACGCCACAGGTGAGCAAGACTCTCTGGTGAGGAAGACGACCCAACCCGATCCCCCGCCAACTGCACCCCCAGCTTGTTCGCACTCTTCACCGAAAAGACCCTTTTTTTATCAGGGGCACAAATAAATTTCATCATCCTCCTTCTGGCCAGAGATAGGTAGAGAAAGAATTCGAACAACCTCCTCCACCCCGAACCCATCACGCACCACCGTCTCATTCTAGCTCCCATCGGACTGAATAAGAGACGCCATCGACTCCCCCCGAATTGATTCGGCGGCCTCCCAAACAAAGTTGTTTCCCTCCCCGGGTAACCACAGGTCGCCACTAATCTGAATGTTGTGCCCAGTCCCCACCCGCCACCTGTACCCTGCTCGGAATAGATCTCGCCCCCAAATAAAACTCCGCCAAGGAAAAGAAGGGGCATTCCCCACCTCAGCCCTTAAAGGATGACTTGTACGAAAATATCTTCCACGCAGCACCTGAGAAAGTAAGCTTTGTGGTCGACGTAACAAACGCCACCACTGTTTCGCCAACATGGCTTGATTAAAAATCTGTGAATCACGAAACCCCAGACCCCCCGCCGCCTTACTCCGACACATTCTCTGCCAACTCATCCAGTGAATCCGCCTACGGTCCTCATTCGAGCCACCCCAGAATTTCGCACACATGACATTAATCTCGCGACACAAAGCAGCAGGAAGCCGAAAACAACTCATGGTATAAGTTGGAATCGCCTGGGCCACAACTTTAAAGAGCACCTCTTTCCCTCCTACAGAAAATAGTTTCTCCTTCCAACCTTGAAGCACCTTCCAGACTCGATCATTCACAGACTGAAAAAGAGCACACTTACCTCGAGCCGTCTGAAACGGGAGACCTAAATATCTACCAAGTGATGCGGTACAGGTAACCCCTATCTCGGTTTGAATGAACTCTCACATATCCTCCTTCGTGTTCCTGCTGACCATAAACATCGACTTATCATAATTGATCATTTGCCCAGATGCATGTTCATAAAGTTGAAGAATCCTTTTGATCGTCCAAACATCCTCCTTTAAAGCCCTGAAAAAAATCAAACTATCATCTGCATAAAAAAGATGCGAAATAACAGGACAATACTTTGTTATCTGCAAACCCATAAAATTATTCAATGACAACTCTCTATGGAAGAGAGCGGACAACCCCTGAGCACATATGATAAAAAGATAGGGTGAAAGAGGATCTCCCTGACGAATGCCTCGTTGAGGTTGAAATTCTCCAGTCGGCTCCCCGTTTAACAAGGCTGCGAACTGTACAGTCTCTACACAACTCATCACCAAGCTCACCCAACGCTCCGCAAAACCTGTCGTAAGAACACCCACTCAACCCGGTCATATGCCTTGCTCATATTTAACTTCATAGCCACATTCCCTATCTTCCCTGACCTCCTATTGTTTATCGCGTGGAGACATTCAAAACCGACCACAACATTATCAGTGATGAGACGCCCCGAAATAAAAGCAGATTGCTCCTGTGAAATAACGGAATCCAAAACCAACTTGAGCCTATTAGCAATAACCTTTGCAATTATCTTATAGATCACATTACACAGACTGATCGGCCGAAACTCCGCCATTCTCTTCGGCCCCACACACTTTGGAATTAGCACAATATGAGTACGATTAAGCTCACGGACCATAGTTTTGCCATTAAGTACATCCAGACACACCGCATAAGTCTCATCTCCTACCACATCCCAGTGCTTCTGGTAAAACAAAGCGTTGACCCCGTCTGGGCCTGGAGCCTTTGTGGGATGCATTCCTTTGAGCGTCGCCTCCACCTCGGTTCTCGTATATTTCCAGAGGAGACCCGTGTTTTGTTTGTTTGTAACCGTGGTCGATACACAACCAACCACCACATTTGTTTCCTCCTGAGCCACAAAGGACGAAAACAACCCGGTAAAATAATTCACCGCTATATCTTCCATCAAGGTCCTACACGTATGCCACCGCCCCCCATTATCCTCTAGTCCTCGAATTTTGTTCCTCTTTCATCGTTGGCTAGCTCGCGCATGGAACCATTTAGAATTTTGGTCCCCCCATACTAATCATTGTTCCCGCGACCGTTGCCGCCAGTAGAGTTCTTCGTCCCCTAGAAGTCCCTCCAAACACTTTTCAGCCTCCACCCACAGTAACATTCCAGGGCATTCATCTCCGCCTCCTTACGTTTTATAGCTCCAGACAACGACCCACCCATCTAGCATGTTGTGGTTCTATGCCCTGAGTTCGTGTAAATATGTTGAAACCTTTCGTTGACGTTCCTGTAGTTTAATTTGTTTAAATGGATAAATTAATGAAATTTGTATTAAATAAATATGATATATATATATCAATAATATTATTAGGAATCAAATGTAATTATATATAACAACTATCTAGCAGTATTGTTTTTTTTGCAACGGTATTTTAATAAATGCGAGGATTGAACCCATGACCTCCTAGTGACGGACACAACTTTATGCCAATTGAACTATCTAGTAGTATTGTTAGGTATTTAATTTTAAGAGAATTTGCATGCATGAACCTAAGCAATATAACACAATTAGTTAAGAAATTATATCTTCGATTAAAAAGTCTTCATAAATCATACTCCCATAATTATTAAACTTAATAATAATAATAATTTCACATCAACATAATAATAATTAAAAAAAAAAACAATATAAAATTTTCAATTTTTCTTCGAACAAAAAAGAAAAAAAAATTAAATCCTCTTGTTCGGACTTACTAATTACTTTTTTTTTTTACACCAATCAATTTTATTCCTAAACTTTTAATTTTATCAAACCGAGGCTTAGAACAAATAATTAAATTAATATATTGTCAAAACTAAATGAGTACCCGTAATCAACCAATGAATTAAATCACATAAAATTCAACAAATTGAAACGTCAAAACTAAACCATATAAAGAACTTGGAAAGAAAAAAAAATTAAAAGTCATAAATACTCAAATCTAAAGTTGAAATGTTAGCTAAAGCGAACACGACTCAATTGACATGTGTATATGTCAACGAGCAAGATGTCTCTGTTTGGATCCTTTCTCCCCTTGTAATATATATATATTTTTTTTTTTTTGAAAATATTCAAACCTACCTTAAAAAAAAAACCAAGCCACTAAATTAAAAACCACCATAAAAAAACGGATAAATAATTAAAAATCAAGTAAAAATAATATCCATCACCTAGTAGTAAAAATAATAAATTTTTATTTATCATAAGCAGCAATTACTGAAAAAATGAAGCAATTAAAAATAAATTAAAAAAAGCAAAATATGTATAAATATAAATACAATAAATGACAACGACAGTGATTGGGCGTTCGCTTACAATACGTCACCGTTGTCTGCCCGTGAATCGAGGCCCCGAGATGATTCTCTCTTCTCGTCGCCGTCAAAACCAAGAGCCGAGCCGAGCCGAGCCGCCACTCCCAAAATATCAGCAAGCCGCCACTCCTAAATATTTTTCCTTTTTTTTCCATATTTTCTCTCCAATTTCATTTCCATTTCCAATCTTCCTCATGAAAATCAGAGCACCGTCATCATTACCCAGCAAGATTTTTGTCTTCTTTTTTCTCCTCTCTGCTTCGTCTCAGCTTCCTCTGCTATCAATAATGTCGTAACAAATCCATACCCAACAATTCCCATCTTCCAATTTCCTCGTTTCTTCCATTCGATTTCAATATCTTTCGTTCTTTCTCGCACTTGCGGTTACCGATGGATGATTTCTTTTCGTTGTTGTCTTCTAGCTAATAAGCTTTGAGTAAATCTCAACTGCGAAGTTCGAGTGGCATTTGTGTTCATCAGACCATATCGACACGGGTTTCCGGAGCTGAGGTTACTAAATTTGTCGAAATCACGCAATTTTACCGAGTGTTGGAATCTGGGTTGCAGGTAATATTGCCCAGATCGTTGATTTTTTTTTTTGTTTTTGTTTCTGGTTTGTTTGTATCTGTTTGAAGAAGTGAGAATTGAAATTGCTTAGCTCTAGCAGGATGTTTGTTAGTTGTAATTTAATATCACTGCTGTATTCGTTGTTAAACGGTATTGAAGGTGTAACTCACAATGTCCACGGAACTGAGTTGAGATTCAATTGAGTTTAAAGAAATTGTTTTCTTGTTTTCTGATGCTGTCATGTTAAATCAACAATGAACCCAAAAGCTTAAGCTAATGGGTTAGGGTAGATTTAATTATATCTAGCACTCTAACATTCCCCTCAATTATGGGCTTGAATAATTGTAGAAGGTAGAAAATATTAATTGGGGAGAACATGACATAAAAGGTGCTCGAACTTAGGACCTTTTGTTCTGATACCAATTAAATCACCGGTCAATCCAAAAACTTAATCTAATGGGTTACGGTGAATTTAATTATATCAACACTCTAAGTGTGCGAAGTTATGATACTTTAATGTTTTGCATTATGAGTCCATAATTATGTAACATGTGCTATTGGTTTGGAATTGAGTTCGTTCTGGGAAGTGATTGTTTCTCTCAATTGAATTTTTGGAGAATGGATGTTTAAAGTAGGAGGGTTTTGGATGTTGTTTGTTGATGAACTCTTGCAAGCTGGCAAATATAATTATCTCTCTTTGAATTCAAAAATCAGTCGTAGTTGGATTTCTAGCTTGGAATATCAGAGCATTGTCTTCAAAGTGTGTTTTTTCTTTAAATGAATTAGAAAATGGGCGGTGGGAGTTATGTACTGATTTTTAAATAGTCTAGAAATAAAGACGTGGGAATTTTCGTATGAAAATTAACATCTGGTGAGATTACTCTTTGGATTTCAAACCATCATCCCTGTTCGCTAGGCTTTGGATGCTGGTGTAATTCTCTCTGTTCTACTAAAGGAAAGGCCTGAAGCACATTCACTACGTTATTCTTTTTCCTATTTGCCAATTGCCATTGCTCATTTTGCAAAGAATTTAGCCAATGAATTAGCAATGTTACTGGTTGTTTAAGTTTTGTTTACACTTCATCATACTTGTACTATTGGTTGGACTAGATGACTGAATAATTAGTATTCTGGTTTCAGGTGAAATAATCAAGCCTACAAGAGCTATACCTATGTATATAATCACATTTGTTTCTGCAGCCTTCGCTGTACTTAAAGAATATCTTATTTGTATAGAGAGATGTGATCATTCTGCTTTCAACTGATATGAAGACCGCACAGGTTTTCTTTTACAATTCGGTTGTTACTTTATATGAAAAGCTCCATAATCCTCAAACTTCACCTTTTTCACTTGTTCTTTGCTTACAACCAAAACTTCTCCATATTCCTCAAACTTCAAATTTTAGAATGATTTTTTAATGTTGTGGTGCTAAGGTTTTACTTCGAGTATTGTCTAATTGAAGGAAAAATGAATAAGAAACGACTTTGGCTATAAAATTTAATAAAATATGGAGACATTGTTTCTTATCTTACTTGGCAGTTGGCCCTTATCTGCATGACAAATTTCTGCCATTGCTATTCAGGAAGTGTGTTCCAGTGCTTCATATGATATTTGATGTCGGATCATATTACTTATGCCTGCAAATATGGTAGTTTGATAAGACTGTTGGACATCAGTCTTTGTTGGCATTCTGGCTCTTAGATATTATATGTTGTATTTTCCCCTGCATCTCATTTATAGCATTTAGTTGCCCATTTGGTTACTAGAAATTGATTACACTCCACACTTGTATATCTAACTGCCATGCTAAGAAATACTCTTCTTGGCATGCATAGAGAGCTCAAGATGCAAGAAAAGCTTTGGATGATACCGAAAATGACGTACCAAACATTAACAAAACTGAGGCTCCTATAACAGACGCAGGTTCAATTTCTGCCTCAAGCAATGATGGCAAAAAAGTTTCTCACCAAGATATTGAATTTGTAAGCCCAAATTATTTCTAATTACAATGACCATTCTTTTCTATATTTATTTTTTTGTCTTCCTGGTTCTGTTGTGATTTCTTATCTCTTTCTTGCTGAATGAATTGGAATGCTGCTCTAGGTTCAGAATTTAATAGAAAGGTGCCTACAGTTATATATGAATAGAGATGAGGTGGTTAAGACCCTACTGAATCGTGCAAGGATAGATCCTGGATTTACGTCATTGGGTAAGTATAGAAGCTCTGATTAAGTTTTATGTTATAATATTTGTATTCAATCGAATAACAATGCCAGTAAACACTTGCTATTACTCCACATTCACTGAGATAGGTGATTGGGCTTATTACTTATCTATTATTGTTTATTAATGTTTTGGACTTTCATCATTCAGTTTGGCAGAAGCTGGAAGAAGAGAATGCTGATTTTTTCAGAGCCTACTACATAAGGTTAAAATTGAAAAAACAAATCCTTCTTTTCAATCATTTGCTCGAACATCAATACCGTCTCATGAACTATTCCATACCTCCCAAAGTTCCTTTAGCTCCTATGCAGAATGGAATTCATCCTATGCAGAATGGAATTCATCCTATGCCTGGTAAGCTCTCATACAGAGTATGTAAATATCTAGCTCAGTTGAAGCAGTTCTTAACCCCTGTTTGCAGCACTGTTGTTGTTGTAAGCTGCAGTTTGTAATTTGTAAACTATAGATGCCGGGGATCTGCTAGATAGGAAGATTGATAATGGAAAAATATTTTCTTGTTTGAACAAATGGGAACAGGGAGTGAAAAGTTAAGGATGTCAATTGATTTCGTTTATCTAAACTCAATATCGTGCTCATAGAACATCGAGTAGAATGCTAATCTAAACTTTAATAAAGTTGTTTGAATGTTGAATTTTTTTACTCGTTTACTCATTCCAGTTTATGGATGGAGAAAAACCATCTTCTGCAGATAGTGCCAACTACCATGTGGCAGGATTAAAAACCTCGCTCTGATTTAATAGACTAGAGTTTCTAGTTCTACTAAAAGCCGGAAGAAGATATGGCCTCATATATGATATGAACTTGGCGGAAGGCAGGAGAGTATCTTCTCAGTCTGCATACTTAGTGCAGATACAATTCTAGTGCTTAGTTTTGCTAGGCTTCAATACTCCTTTTAAAATTACCTCAATATTCTTGTCCATGGTGGCCGTGCAATAAAAATGAATATGAAGCTGCAGAAAATAAGCTGGTGAATGGCTTTTTTTTATCCTGCTTATTTGTTTTTGGCACGTGGAAATGAGAAAAAGAATTTTGAGCTCGGTTTTTGTGTGTGATTTGTAGCTCTTCTCATGGATAGCATAAGTTTTTTCCCTCCCTCATTTTTCCGTTTTCAAATTTGTGGGGCTGACAGGATTGGAGGGGGGGAGAGAGATGCGATGCCAAGCCTAATTGTAGCTCATCTTATAGATATCATAAATTTATATATTGAAGTAAGAGAGTTACATGTTGCAAGATACTAGAATTTCATTGTTATTCATCACTACTTGTTTTCAGTGCAGTTAACAACTTACCAATGGGATATCCAGTCCTTCAACAACCTCCTATGTCAATGCCAGGTCAACCCCATCTGGATACCATGGGCTCTGGGATGCCAAGCTGCCATGTGGTTAATGGAGTTCCTGCACCTAGTAACTTCCATCCTATGAGGATGAACTCTGGGAATGAGTAAGAAAACTGCCCTAGTAAAGTCATTACTAGCATACATTCTAAAACATTCAATGCTGTGTTCTTGATGAAACAAAACAATAGAAGAGTTATAAAATGGTCAATAAGATTGCATAAATGGGATATATGTTTAAACTTGAAAGAAAAATTGATACAGTGGAAGAATTTGCCATGTCCATCGAGTAAGCACCCTTGTCAATATAGTAACTATTACCTCTTGAGGAGTCTGATAATTATGCACAAGTACTAGCACGAGGTGTCATGGCTCATGCTGTTTGTCTTGTGATGATATCATCTTATCATTACAATTTAGCTAAATCCACCTCAAGAAAAATCAGCCATGTTCATGTGACTGTGGTAGATTTTGCATGGGACAAACTTTTGCTGGAGTTTGAGTTCCTACAAGCAAAGCAAGAGAAACTGCACCCAGTGATACGAAACTGTACTAATATTCATGGGACTAATGACTAGTGGTTAAGACATGGCCTCTAGGATAGGATTCATGTGCTGACTATAAGAGAGGTTTTAAGAATATATATGGGGGATAGTAATCCAGTATTTACATTCACTGGCTTCATAATTTTTACATGATTTCATTTTTCACTTGAACTGGTAGTTATTTTATTGCATCTAATACTTGTCCTTATTGAAGTATGTTGATGATCAGTGAGGCTGATATGGCTCCTGTCATTCCACCAAACGGTACTATGTCCTCCATGTCAGAGATGTCTATGAGTCCTACATCGGTGGCGTCCAGTGGTCATTTCTCGTTCACTGCTCCAGAAATATCCGGAATTGGAGTAGATACTTCTGCACTTGATACTGCATTTACATCAGAAATGGTAAGTTCAGTTGGTCTGCAACTTTCACAAGACGGTGGAGCTGGAAATTCTAGGGATTCTCTCAGATCACTGGATCAGATTCAGTGGAATTTTAGCCTGTCAGATCTTACAACAGATTTATCAAATTTGGGAGGTAATTTCTAGGCATTTAGTGATTTGTAGATGTCTCTTCTTTGACTCTTATATTGACGTCTATAGAACTCTGAGCTGCATCATATCACCTTTGCAGGTCACAGTAATTTTTTTTTTTGGAATCTTACTTGACAAGGCTAGAATAATATCGTTGGTAGTTTTCACTCCTCTTGTAATAACTTTAAGCATATTGATGCAATCTCTTCAAATTGGTGCAGATTTAGGACCATTAGGAAACTACCCTGGTTCTCCTTTTTTGCCCTCCGACTCGGAAATTTTGCTTGATTCACCAGAGCAAGATGATATAGGTATGGGAATTGCACAGACTCTTTTCAGCTCTAAATTGTTTGATGTAACCAAAACCACACTTTTCCAAAGCATACATATGCCGAGTATATATATATTTTGGTCTGTAAGATGTCATCATTTCATGACAAGCAATATGGCAAATGTTAATTAGATTTATATAGTTGGTACTTTTTACATTTGTTCGTTATTTTTTTCTTTCTTCAAGTATGACTCTTGCGAGTCAGAAGTACCTGGGGGTCGTCCATGCAAAGTTGGATGACATAGATATAACACGTCACTTGCATATCTAAGAAAGCCCAGAAATCGAGTCTAAACCTGTATGTACATGACCTAAGAAGCACAAATACTTTAGTTTGGCTAACGTGTCTGTGTCAGACACTTGGACACTCCGACACTTGTTAGCACAATATATATATATGTTAGACCCTAGTTATACAAAGTCAATAGGAGTCCAACATTTGTTAGACACATCTTGAATACTTACTAAGCATACTAAATGGACATATAATAATACAGGACACCAATAATAAATTTTGAGAAAAAATTGCATCAAGTTCTATATATATTTTAAAATAATAATAATGAACGTGTCATTGACGTGTCCGTGTCCTAGATTTTTTAAAAAATGATGTGTCAGTGTCGTGTCGTACCCGCGTCTCGTATCCATTCCGTATCCGCGCTTCTTAGTACATGACTTATTATTTGGTCACTCACTAATGTCTCAAATTTATCACAGTGGAGGAGTTCTTTGTTGATTCTGTCCCTGGGCCGCCAGACGAAGAGAAATCGTAGACGAAGGTGACAGATTTTTTTTTTTTTTGCCACTTGAATAAGTAGAGGATAGGATCAGATTGAGAAATCAAGAGTTCATTGTCTATTAATAAATAGGGCATCCAGTAATTTTGTCATCGACAAATTTCAATTATTTAAATATTGTAGTCACATAGCTTGCTTTGTAGGAATGTAGATAGGAAAGTAGTCATGTAGGGGAAGCCATAGTTCTCTTGTGCTGCTCATTTCAGAGATCTCCAGTTGCTTGGAAGTTGAAGCTGGCTGTTCAGTTTTTAATCCCATGTCTTGTCTGGATTTAAGGGTCAATTACGACCATCCCATAATTATGATACTTTTAAAATGTTTGATGATTCTAGCTTTTGTTTAATGGCTTTGATTGATGGAAGCACCCATCAAGTTATCTGCTGTCTTACTTTCTGAAACGATATATCATTATGCTGAACAATTATTTTAGCTAGTAAGATGAAGTTAAATCTGATGATGGGTTTATTCTAAATACGTTAATGGTTCATAAAGATGATATTACAACAGGTAGTAAACTGTATCAACTAAACCAAAAATATACTTCGATTCAATAAAACATCATTAAGCAATCCTATAATGTTGTTTTAGATTCAATAGTTGGTTCCAGAGACAATTTTTTAAGAACTGTTTTATATAACTGCGAGTTGACTTGTAAAGTTCAAGATTACTATTCACTTATGATCATAATTAAGGACGACTTAAAAGACTTATAAAATAGACTCCGCATGCAAACTAAAGAGTGTCAGTGTATTGTTTTAACAAACAGTTTTTGTACTAAATACCTATTAGGTCCTTAATATTAAATAATTCCCCACATAGCAATTGAAATATGGTTGATTACAAATGTAAATTCATAGGAGAAAAAAGATATAAGCTTATTAGGCCACTGCTCACAAATGTTATGGTTTCTGGATAAGGTGAGTCAGGACAGGAACAAATAATTGAGAAGAGTGGGCCATTTCCTTTTCTTCTGCACTTGAAATTGTTCTGACAGGGCGGAGTCTATTTGAACACTGAAATTATCCATTTCAAAAGTACCTTTCTTTTGATATGGGTTTTTCAAGCACCAAAGTTGAAAGAGAGTGCCTGAGATGCTAGCTTGCTTTTACTGTCTCTGCTTACATTGCTGCATTTCTATCATTTTGAAGGAACATTTACCTTATCAATTGTAAAGCTTGTGACAACCCATTATCACTATGAAATGTTCTTTATTATTTGTGTGTATGAAGGAAAGAGAGCACCTAATCTTTCTCTATCTACATTTCTTTTTGGCAGGTTATAGTATATATGGGGATCTTGATCTGTTCACATATTTTTTTTTTCTTCATGTTCAGGATTGTTTGGGAACTGTTGTCAAAATAGCATTTTTTAATGTTCAGGATTATAGTATATATGGGGATCTTGATCTGTTTATAAAGAAGAGCCCTTGTTTGGGAGCTGTTGTGAAAATAGTTTTTTTTTTGTCGCTTTAATAGGCCACTTCGTTAATAAAGCAGTGAGAAAGAAATTAAAGGCTATTTTTTGAACTTTGCCTTTGTTTAAAAAATAACCACATCCTTTCAAAAGTTGTAATATTATCTTTTACCTTTCATAAACATTTCAAAAATACCCTTGAAGTAGAAATTCGTTAGATTTTTGGATAGAAAATGGATGTGATGTTGACCTAGAACAACGTAACAGTGATTGAGACGCTTGTCTGGATTAAATCTAAAAGAAAGACCCTAAAAGCACGTCGGCTTTTCGTCCAACATTCTAACGATTTTTCTACTCCAATGATAATTTTGAAACGTTTGTGAAAGGTAAGGGTAATATTGCAACTTTTAAAAAGATAGGGGTATTTTTGAAACAAATGACAAAATTCAGGGTATTTTTTATAATTGAACCAAAATTAAACCACGGCAGCTGCTTTGGAGTATGAACTTTCCACTTCACAGGAAAATGGAAATTGAAGAAGCAACAATGTTGCTCATCTCTCAAGCCTGTGGCTGTTGGGTGTCTCTCTTCTGCTAGTTCGGAAGAGGAAGGGTCTTTTTGGGATTCCTCTTTTCCTGAGAATTGTTGTTGGCTTTAATTAAGGACAGTGGTTGTACTGATGCTGTTTAATGCATTATTGTTTTTTTTTTTAAAAAAGAAAACAATATTTACAGTTTTTGTTCTCTGTGACATTGTTGTTTAACTTGTTTCACAGACAGCCCCAGCACAATCAGACTAGAGTTCTACACAATTTCTAGTGTGTTTGGGATAACTATTTTTTTATTTTTTTAAATCACTTTTTCCATGAGTGAAAAAATTACTATTTTAAAGTGGGGTCAGTATTTTAGTTTTTTTTTTTTTTTTTTTTTTTTTTAATAAATAATTTTTTTAAAAAAAAATTGGACCAATTTAAAAACTCTTTTTGAAGAATACTTTGAGATGATTGTCCAAAAAATGACTTTGACCGAAAATCTTACAAATATGTAGTAAGCAAAAAAAAGAAAAGAAAATATATATATATATTGTGTAAATGAAATTATTTTTTTGTATGTATTGCAACCATACAAATTTGTTGTTTAAAGCACTTTAAATAAGAAAAGATATAAAAAAATTATTTAAAATTTTAAGAAAAAATGCTTAAGCTAGAAGGTTCAAGACTTGTACACAGGGGGAATACTGTGGCTCACATTCTTTCTCAGGCTGATCAGATTCTTTCTGTTTTTTGACATTCCTTATCCTTACTGTTGTTGTAATTTGTGTGGTTTCTTCTCTCTCTCAAAAAAAAAAAAAAAAAAAACCTGTACACCGAGGGAAGTGGGAAAGCAAAGCAACTTTGTCAAAAAGCTGTTAAAGGACTAATCATTTTCTTGGAGCTCACATTGGCCATTACTTCACCAGCTGATTGAAGGGATTGAGTCTTTGACTCTTTCCTCTCTCACACTGACCCCCTCTTCAGGCCTTCTGGTTTCAATTCAAAAACCCAACCAAAGATTTTTCTTTGTAAGCTTAAGTGCCACTCCTTGTCTTTCATGCAAGTGACCATATTTTATATGAAAGGAAGGTTAAGTTTTCATGTAACTGTCTGTTGTGAAACTTGTTTTTCACTGAAACATTTTGCTTTTGAAGCTAAGCTGTACATAAAGCACTACCAGTGGAACAGTTTAGCCCCACATTTTGTGCACCGATGTTCAAGTTTAGGGGTTCCCGGAAGCCAAAACCTGTAAGGTCTGAACATTCTTAATTCTCTCTCTCTCACTCTCTTGCTGTCAAATTTTCTGAAAATCAATTTATGCTTTTTCTTTGAATGCACCATATATGCTGATTGCTGATGCTTCCATTGATTGAATATTTCCATGAACGAGTTGCTTGAACTTGATCCTATCAACACTTACATGTACTTTACACTTGGTCAAAATGATAATATATAGGTTTCGATATCCATCTGATTTCTTTGTCAATTATGGAGCTACCCAAAAGAAAAGCAGACTGCAGTCAATATTGGAGAACATTTCTATTGTTTGGAAGAAAACTCTTGATCCACAGAAGCCATTTCTTCAGCAATGGAACAAGATATTTGTGCTGTCCTGTGTCATAGCAGTAGCTGTGGACCCTCTCTTCTTTTACATCCCAGTGTTTGATGGACAACATCAATGCCTTACCATGGACCGACCCCTTATGATCGTTGCTTGCGTTCTTCGTTCGTTCATTGACATATTTTATCTACTTCACATGATCTTTGAATTTCGAACGGGTTTTCTGCCCTCTTCTTTACCAGCACTAGGAAGTGCTGACTTAATTGAAGATATAGCAGCTATAGCCAAGAGATACCTATTTTCAAACTTCACAGTTGATATCTTATCCATTCTCCCACTGCCTCAGGTATAAGTTCATCTCTGGTCTTTGCATCAAGAGCATCATGATTGATAACAGAATCTGCTCTTTTCAAACTTACTATTTAAGATGACTTGGTCTTTTTTATGTCATTCAGCTTTTGGTATTAGTTATCGTACCTGCATTGGAAGGCCCGATTCCATTGAAGACAAAGGACTTTGTAAAGATTGCAGTTCTTTTGCAATACATTCCAAGGCTTCTCCGAATTTATCCACTATACAGAGAAGTAACCAGAACTTCTGGCATACTAACAGAAAGAGCCTGGAGTGGAGCTGCCTTCAATCTCCTTATTTATATGCTAGCTAGTCATGTATGTGTTCATCTGATTTTATAGCAATACAAAAATCAGCAGTTCTTATATTTTGGTTTGAAAGGAGTTTCTCTTATGGGCAGTGAATATGATGAATTAGGTAGTTGGTGCCCTTTGGTATCTGTTTTCAGTAGAACAACAAGCAAGATGTTGGCTCGAGGCATGTAAAAAAAATAACTGTATCAGCAATTTTCTGTACTGTGGAGATCAAAGCAGACAGGCATACCTGTTTATAGATAAGTATTGCCCTCATAAAGAGACTGCAGTTAACAATGTCTTCAACTTTGGGATGTATGTTGAAGCCCTTAAGTTTCATTTAACTGAATCGACGAGTTTTCGCCGCAAATTCGTTTATTCCTTCTGGTGGGCTCTGCGAAATGTCGGGTCCGTAAAAGTTTTCCATATAAAAATATTAATCTCTATCATCCAAGAAGCAAATGCATTACACTTATTAAGTTAAAGCTTTGGAGCAACATACACTCAGAAAGAACTTGCTTGTCTTTCTACAGCTCCAGTGGACAAAACCTCGTAGTAAGCGATTACATGGGGGAGGTTCTTTTTGCCGTCTTTATTGCCCTCCTTGGTTTGGTTTTATTCGCGTTACTCATTAGCAACATTCAGGTAATACATGATGTTCAATTCATTCACTTTGCAATTGCTTCAAGTTCAACAGGAAAATCTATTATACTATTATGCTCCAAACATGTTTGTTTAGTTGCATAGGATTCAAGTTCCTTATCAAATCCTTAATATTTTGTCAAATTGCTCGAGAACCGAATCTTTGATTTCATTGTTTTATCAAGTACCAAATTGTATTTCATTCCCTATTTTACTGCTCCAACTTTCAACCGTGAATTGTTTCCCTTGACAGAAATATCTGCAGTCAAGTACAAGTACTGTCAGAGTAGAGCAGATGAGAATTAATCGAAGAGATGCCGAGAATTGGATGGCACATCGTATGCTCCCGAAGAAGTTGAGGCAGCGTATTAGACGATATGATCAGTACAAATGGCAGCTAAACAGGGGAGTTAAGGAAGATGAATTGATTAATAACTTTCCTATAGACCTTAGGAGAGACATCAAACGCCATCTTCACTTTGATGCTTGCTTGGCTATTCTTAAGAGAGTAAGTTCTTTTCCTTCTACTTTGGCATATTCCTCCTATAAGTTTTTTAGTATTCATTGACTCGAAATGCTTTAGGTGCCATTTTTTAGTAGTATGGATACGCGACTGTTGGAAGTAATGTACGAATATCTCAAGCCAGTGTTATTCACAGAGCATAGTACCATTTTGCAAAACGGTGACCCAATTGTTATGATGCTATTTATTGTGAAAGGAAAGCTGGCTGTTAGTGATTGGGAAAACAGATCTTACACGGTTGTTCTTAAGGCTGGCGACTTTTACGGTGAAGAGATTATTCCATGGGCATTGGAAGCCCACCCAACTTCTCTTCCAATTTCAACCAGAACAATTAAATCTCTAACTAAGGTTGAAGCCTTTGCTCTAGAGGCTAAGCAGCTGCAATCTGTAGCTAGTCAGTTCTACCTCCAGTACCTCGATGGCAAGCAATCAATGAGGCATGTTCTTTTTACTGAACTTATGTATAAATTTTGCTACAGTTATCCCCCATAAAGTTCTTTTAATTGATTTGTAATCCTTGTTCTCTAGGCTCTACTCTCGTGAATGGAGAGTCTGGGCAGCATGTAAAGTACAAGAAGCTTGGCTTAAATACTGTGAAAGAAAGCAGAAGAGGGGGGGTGGAGATCGTAGGTTTCAAGATGCATTGGCTAAAACAGTTGGCACCTCGGCAAGCTCAGGTGCCACTCTATATGGATCTATATTCATATCCCATCTACTGCAAGCTGTGCATCGAGATCGACACCAGGAAACTACCCAACTCTCACGAAAGATGGCACTACTGCCACCACCGAAGCCAGACGAGCGAGACAAGCTAGACCACACCATCTTGGATCTTTAAAATGAGCTGTTTCAAGCTCTGTTATGTTCTCTGTCTTGAGTCTCTAGTGTAAGGTTTCTCTCTGTCATATGTGATTATAATGTATGGTAATCAACAGAAAGCTCTTCTTGCTTGGTTTCAACTTTCATTTTCTCTAGCCTTCTCCATAATTTCTTTTTGGTAATTGTCTTCCTTTAATGTTGGCAGCATGCCACAAAACAGTAACATAATGAGGCACCACCATCTCAAATTCTAATCAGACTTCCCAGTTTCATATTATGATAATAAACTCTGTTCTCAATGAACTTTAGTACAATCCATTTTCTTTAAGATGAAGACTTCTAAAAGGAAGTTTTTCAACTTTTTGTTAGATATTTTTATGATTCATTTGATTGATTTAACAAAAGTATCCAATATTATATACATCTTAAGGATGGTTTTATTTGATTTTTTCGACATTTTTCGTTCTCGTCTCCAAACTCACAATCAAAATAAGCGAAGTAGGCAAAAAGGGATGAAGAATTTTAAACCATAGAGAACCAAAAGCATATTCAGAGCAGAAAATGGCAGATCGATGAGTTTAGAAGTATTGTTAATAATACATAAAAGAGTATTATCAACATTAAAAATTAGGATTATTGAGACTAATACATGGCATTGTCAATCTTATTTTGAAACATGAAGAAACTCAGAAACATCATATGGATTTTGCTTAGTTTTTGTTGAATGAGCTCAATGATGATGGCTATCCCCAAGCTCCCATCAAGTTATCTGCTGTCTTTTTTTTTTTTTTTTGAAGAGTTATCTGCTGTCTTACTTCTTGATAATGGGTTCATTCTAAATACCTTGATGGTTCATTAAGATGATAATACTAAAGGTAGTAAAATGTATCAACTAATCCAAATACATACTCAATTCAGTAAAACATCATTAAGCAATCCTGTAATGTTGTTTTAGAGGTTATTGAAGAGTTGGTTTTCGAGGAAAAAAAATTACAACTGTTTTATATAACTGTGAGTTGAGTTATGAATGTCAAGATTACTATTCACTTATGATCATAATTAAGAAAAACTTTATTGCTTTAACAAACTAAAGAGAATCAGTGTATTGCTTTAACAAAGTTTTTGTTGACAGATTCTGGTCACAAGTCCACATAGGTCGCCTGCCCGAGGTGACGAGTCGAGGCGAGGCGTAGGGATGACCTACAAACAGAATGCTCACACGTGCATGATGTTGTGCTCAACACGCTTTGATACTTAAGTTAGTACTTCGATCGAAGTAATGTCGAGCTGAGCTTGAGCTAGAGTTAGAGTGATATTGTGTAACTTGAAGGCAGAATGAGTCCCAGTATTTATAGCGTTCCTCATTGTCACACAACAGTTTCATACCTGACATAGTAGCGGAGATCCTCAATTCTTATTGAGCTCGGTAGACCTTTCCTATGGACCCCGGAACCATGTTTCCTCGGTTCAGTGAGTCCGGTGAGCCTCCTCATGTAGGCTCTTTAGTGGGATCCTCATAAAACCACGCGGGACCTACGTGGGCCGGCAAGCCTCCTCATGGGGACCCTTTGGTGTGCTTTGACCCTACCCATAACAGTTCTTATACTAAATACCCACCAGATCTTTAATATTGAATAATTCACCACATAGCAAATAAAATCTTGTTGATTGCGAAAGCAAATTCATTGGAGAAAAGAAGATATAAACTCATTAGGCCACTGCTCACAAATGTTATGGTTTCTGAATCGGGTGAGTCATGACAGGAACAAATAATTGAGAAGAGTGGGCCATTTCCTTTTCTTCTGCACTAAAAATTGTTCTGATAGGGTGGAGTTTATTTAAACACTAAAATTGCCCATCTTTTGAAATGGGTTTTTCCAGCACCAAAGTTGAAAGAGAGTGCCTGAGTTGCTAACTTTTTTTCTCAATGTCTCTGCTTATAATTGCTGTCATTTTGAAGTAACATTAACCTTATCAATTAAAGCCTCTAACAACCCCTTATCACTAACAATTTTTCTTTATTATGTGGCTTTATTTTTCTCTATCTACATTTCTTTTTGGTGGGGTATAGACTTATAGTATAAATGGTATATCTTAATCTTTTTGATGTTCAAGGTTGTTAGGAAACTGTTGTCAAAATGTTTTTGAGCTAAGAATTCGAGACACATTCATAACAAACACAGGCCCCAATAAAGACAAAATCTTTGATTGTTTTTGAAATGTCATTATTGTTTTTTAGAAAAAGGAATTATAGAGTCAAATAAAAATTGGTTTAATGGGACAATTTAGAAGCTTTTCTTTGTTACCAAAATTATTTTAAAAAACTTGGGGTATGGCAAAAAAGGAGTTTTTGCTTTTCATCCCAGAATCAAAAGGATTATAACTATGACTTTAGCAAATCATATTGTAATCTCTGTCCTCATTGTTGTCGCTTTAGTAAGAAGGCCATTTCTTTAATAAAGTAGTGAGGGAAAAACATGGCAACTACTTTAAAGTATATATAAACTTTCCACTTCACAGAAAAAGGGGGAGCAATGTATAAAGCACATCAGATTTTGCAAAGTTTTCTCCCATGTAACATGACATTGCTCAAAGACTGCTTTTTCAGGTTGCCAAAATTGGGTTATTTGGAGCTTCCACTTGTCAATATTTAGTGCCGGTTTGGAATGACTTTCTAAGTGTTTAAAAACCTTTTTTTAAGTGCTTAGAAAGTCATTCCAAACAAATCGATACAATAAGGTTTTTAAGCACTTAAAAAGTCATTCCAAACCGACCGATACAATGTCTGTGATATTGTTGTTTCACAGACAGCACCAGCAAAACTAGAGTAGATTCTACACAATTTCTTTTGCTAACAAATTGACATGCATGTAAAAGATTAGTTGAAAGGTCCACAATGCCCTGTAGCGAGACAGGGAAGGGGGATAGAAAAGCACTTTGTTAAAAAGCTCTAATAAAGACAACATTTTCTTGGAGCTCACTTTGGCTATTACTTTACCAGCAGATTCAAGTGATTAATGAGTCTTTCCTCTCTTAGGCTGAACCCCTTTTCAGCCCTTCTGGTTTCCATTCAACAACCCAAAGAAAGGTTTTTTCTTCATAAGCTTAAGTGCCACTTCTTGTCTTTCATTCAACTGACCATATTGTACAAGAAAGGAAGGTCAAGTTTTCATAGTAGCTTCATGGAACTTTAGGTCGTGAATCTTGGTTTTCACTGACAAATTTCTTCTTAGGCTAAGAAGTACACAAAATATTATCAAAACCACAATTTAGCCCTGCATTTTGAATACTGATGTCCAAGTGTATGGGTTCCCAGATACCAAAATCTGTAAGGTTTGAACATTCTTAACTCTCCCTCTCTCTCTTGCTGTCAAATTTTCTGTGAATGCATCATATGGCTTCTATTTCCACAGTTTGTTCTTGTTTTCCCAATATATTGATGCTTCCAGTGATTGAGGGTCTGTTTGAATGACTTTCTAAGTGCTTACAAAAATGTTTTTAAGTGTGAAAAAATTGTTTTTAAGCACTTAGAAAACCATTCCAATCAGGTCCGAGTATTTCTATAAATGGCTTGCTTGAACTTGATCCTATCAACACTGACATGTACTTCTACACTTGATCAATGTTTAACATATAGGTTTGGACATCCAACTTCTGATTTCCATGTCAAATATGGAGGTTACCAAAACAGAAGCAGACTGTCTCCAAGGTCAATATTGGAATGCATACAGAGGAAATTTTCAAGTGCTTCTGAGAGCTTTAGAAGCATAATAACACACTTAGGCTTCAAGAATTCAGGTGATCAGTCAGTAAAGAAACCAGAATTTTGGAAGAAAATTCTTGATCCACAGAAGCCATTGCTTCAGCAATGGAACAAGATATTTGTGCTGTCCTGTGTCATAGCAGTAGCTGTTGACCCTCTCTTCTTTTACGTCCCAGTGATCGATGGAAAACATCAATGCCTAACGATGGACCGACCCCTTATGATCGTTGCTTGTGTTCTTCGTTCAGTCATTGACTTATTTTATCTACTCCACATGATCTTTGAATTTCGAACTGGTTTTCTGCCCCCTTCTTTACCAGTATTTGGAAGTGGTGAATTAATCGAAGATCCAGCAGCTATAGCAAAGAGATACCTCTCCACAAACTTCTTGATTGATATCTTATCCATTCTCCCACTGCCTCAGGTATAAGTTTAGTATAGTTTCGGTTAAATTAGCACTCAACTCAAAAATTAAAGCTGATAAGTTATGGTAAGTTTGATCATTTATCAACACTATAATGCTCCCCTTCACTCGTGGGCTAAAAAATTTGCACAAGATCCAATAAGTGGTTATAAATACTAAATGGGGAGGAAATGCCATTAGAGAAGTTTGAATACAAGACATTCTGCTATGATACTATGTTAAATCACCACTCAATCCAAAATCTTAAGCCGATAGGTTATGGTAAATTAATTTTTTTCTTTAACCATTTCTAAGATACTTGCAGCATCTAGTCTTTGCATCAAGAGCATAACATTTGGCTATTCTCGTTATTTGGAATGTTACATATTGGATGATGAGTTCTTTAAAGCTCAGTCCAAAATCTTCTCTTTCTTGACTTTGTACTAACACTTTGTGCTTGGCTCTGTATGTTATTTGAGAGTGGATTATTTTGGAGTCATTGGATAGATTCTTGTGAATCATTTGTTTTAAGTAGTATTGATTGGCTCACTGAAGTGAACTTACTATTTAACATAACTTGGTCTTTTTATGTCATTCAGCTTTTGGTACTAGTTATTGTGCCTGCAGCCAAAGGCCCGATTCCATTGAAGACGAAGAACGTGGTGAAGATTGCAGTTGTTTTGCAATATGTTCCAAGGCTTTTTCGAATTTATCCACTATACAGAGAAGTAACCAGAACTTCTGGCATACTGACAGAAACTGCTTGGAGTGGAGCTGCCTTCAATCTCCTTATTTATATGCAAGCTAGTCATGTATGTGTTCATTTGACTTTATATTTAATCCAAAAACCAGCCTTTTTTTTTTTTTTTTTTATATATATATATTGGTTTAAAAGGAGTTCTCTTATAAACTGAATGTGATGAATAGGTAGTTGGCGCCATTTGGTATTTGTTAGCAATAGAACAACAAGCCAAATGCTGGCTCGAGGCATGCCGAAAAGATAACTGTATCGAGACTATCGACAATTTTCTGTACTGTGGAGATCATAGTAAACCAATATACGCATCTATAAATACGTATTGCGCTCCTAAAGAGTCTGAAGATGGCAAGACCTTCAACTTTGGGATGTATGTTGATGCCCTTACGTTTCATTTAACCGAGACGACGAGTTTTCGCCGAAAATTCTTCTATTCCTTCTGGTGGGCTCTGCAAAATGTCGGGTCGGTAAAAGTTTCCCATGTTTCTTCACTACTCTACTAAGGAATGTGATATGATATATGATGCTTTGGAGCAACATACACTCTAAAAGAACTTTCTTGTCTTTCTACAGCTCTAGTGGACAAAACCTTAAAGTAAGCAATTACATGGGGGAGGTTTTTTTTGCTGTCTTCATTGCCTTCCTTGGTTTGGTTTTATTCGCATTACTCATTAGCAATATTCAGGTAATACATGATGCTCCATTCATTCTCTTTGAATCATTGCTTCAAGTGCAAGAGGAAAATTTATTATGCTCCAAACATAAATTGATTGTTTTTGGATTCAATATGGAACTTCTCAATACTAAGGATTTAAGTTCTTTATCAATCTTTAAAATGATAGTTCATGTTTGTTTAATTGTGAATTGTTCCACTTGACAGAAATATCTGCAGTCAGCAACTGTCAAAGTAGAGCAAATGAGAATTAACCGAAGAGACGCCGAGCATTGGATGGCACATCGAATGCTCCCGGAGGGCTTGAGGCAGCGTATTAGACGATATGATCAGTACAAATGGCAACTAAACAGGGGAGTTAAGGAAGAGGAACTCATTAGTAACCTTCCTAAAGACCTTAGGAGAGACATCAAAAGCCATCTTTGCTTGCCCCTTCTCAAGAAAGTGAGTTCTTTTCCTTCTACTTCGGCCTATTCCTCCCATGAAATTTTCAGTATTCGTTAACTCGAAACTCCTTTAGGTGCGACTTTTTAGCGGCATGGATAAGCAACTGTTGGACACGATGTGCGAATATCTCAAGCCTGTGTTATTCACAGAGAAGAGCTTCATTCTGCAAGAGGGTGACCCAATTGATATGATGCTATTTATCATGAAAGGAAAGCTTGCTGCCAGTACTAGTTATGGTTGGAAAAACAACTCGTACTCGATCACTCTTAAGGCTGGCGACTTTTGCGGCGAAGAGCTAGTTCAATGGGCAATGGATCCCTCCTTCACTTCTCTTCCCATTTCAACCAGAACAGTTAAATCTCTAGCTGAGGTTGAAGCCTTTGCTCTAAAGGCTGATGAGCTGAAATCTGTAACTAGTCAGTTCCACTTCCAGCGCCTCAATAGCAAGCAATTCCAACTCTCAGTGAGGTATGTGTCTTCTTACTAAACTTATATATCAACTGTTCTACCATAAAGCACTTTCATTCAACTACTTGTAAACTAATTGATTTGTAATAATCCTTGTTCTCTAGGTTCTACTCTCATCAGTGGAAAGTTTGGGGAGCCTATAAAATACAAGAAGCTTGGCATGAGTACCGCGAAAGAAAGCGAATGAGACGGGGTGGAGATGGCAGGTTTCAAGATGCATTGGCTAAAACAGTTGGTGCCTCGTCGAAACTCACACGGGTGATGACACTACCGCCACCTCCGAAGCCAGACGATAAGCAAGACAAGCCAAACTTCACCATCTTGGATCTTTAAAATGTGTTTTGTTTCAAGCTCTTTTAACCTTCTATGTTCTGAGTTTTAGGTGCTTGGTTTCTTTGTGTGATATGTAAATAATGTATGATAATCAACAGATAAAAGCTCTTCCTTGGTTTCAACTTTCATTTTCTCTAGCCTACTGCCTATTTTCTTCTTGGTAATTATCTTGCTTTAATGTTGGCATGCTACAAAATAAGAACATAATGAAGCACCCTCATCAAATCCTGATTAAACTCTGTCCTCTATGATTCATTTGATTGATTTAACAGAACTTTTCGACGTTATACACATTCTAAGGATGGTTTTATGTGAAATTTTCGACATTTTCCGTGCTCGTTGTCTCCAACATCGCGAACAAAGTAAGCATTCAAAATCATAAAGAATCAAAAGGATATTCAAAACAGAAAAGGGGTGGATTGGTGAATGGAGCCAGAAGTATTATTGATGCTATAAGAGTGTTATTAGCATGTAAATTAGGATTATTGAGACTAATACATGATATTGTCAATCTTATTTTGAAACATGAAGAAACTCAGAAACATCATATTGGATTTGCTTAGTTTATGTTGATTGAGCTCAATGATGATGGTTATTCCCAGGCTCATAGAAAGTAGCACTTCCAAATTCATAGCTCTCAACCCTGCATGCCAACAAACACAAACACCAAAAATATTAGCACCCAATATCATTCTCAATGCATTTTTATTCTAAATAAAAGCATAAGTCACCGGATAAGGTATCAATTATTGACCTTAGTGGATAAGGTACCAATTATCATCATAAAGATCGATGGTTCAATTTTTCACCTCTTAATTTGTTGAGCTCAAATGGAAAAAAAAAAAAAAAAAAAAAAATCAAAGTGTTTTATTAAAAATGTTGTTTTTAGTTTAAGAAAACTTTTAGAGAGATCATGAAGAATTTTTTCCCTCTTTTTTTAGAGTTGCATATTGTAAAGATAAATATAACAATTAGTTGATGAAATATGGTTTTTAAAGTAAAAAATAATATAAAATTTTGAAAAATCCACCCCTAAACTATAGAGTTTTTATTGTTACCATCTTACCCTTAAATTTTCAGTTCGATGAGTTAGCCTATAAATTTACGAAAAAGTTGCAACTAAACTCTTAAATATTGTAGAATGCATAAATCACTCTTATAGTTCAAGCAACTTTTTTTTTCAACACTTTGCAATAATTCTTATAGTTAACTAGTGATTTTTGTAATTTTTTCCAAAGAAAATATTTAAAAGTTTAGATACCAAAATAAAATAAATAAGAAGTTTCAGTAACTAAAATAGGTTCTAATTTATTTATTTTTTGGGTAAGAAAACACGTATTTTAACAAATGACTCACTTTGGATTCCGTAATGTTTTTGACTTCCACCTCGAAAATAATATTTTTTTGTCTTTTTGTTGACGTCATCAACACTTCGCTTTCCTGAGCACGAACACGTTCGAGAGAAAAAGTTTGCAATACCCTTTGCTGAGCACGATGATACTATAGTCGCCCCCTCGCGATAGTGCTCAACGAAGGGTATTACCGACTTTTTTTCTCGCAATCGTTCTCAACAAACGCGTGCTCGTGCTCAGCGAAGGTAAAAAAACATGTGTTTTAAAAAAGAGAGTTAATTGACATTACGACAGCTAAGGGGGTCATATGTGAAAATACCACTAGAAAACACTTCTCAACTTTTGAAGAAAGTGACGAGTCTAAACAACTTTAGTTTGTAAGGATCTAGTTCATTTACTTTCAATTTTGTAACAATTTAGTCTATATATTTTAAAATTTGTAACGATTTAATTTCTATTGTGAAAATCCGAAAAGGGTTTTATAAGATATAATTGTTTAGCTTAAAAGCTCATGCTTATTTCAAAAAAAAAATATATGGAAATTAATTAATCATGATGAATTAAACTCAAAGCATAAAGAAAGAAAAAAATGAAAATTTGATTACGTAGAGCAGTCGGTGGAGTTGTCAATGGGAGGAAGTTGGACGGAAATTCCACAATCATTAGGAATCAAAGGGATGCGACTCGGATCATATGGTCCGATCATCGACAAACTCCTCTTGATACATTCGCACAGCGCCACCCTATCCTCCTTCGTTTTTGCATCTCCGACCAACTGCTTTACGCCGTTGCAGCACGACGGCGATGGATTATCGCCACCAAACGCGCTGTCGCTGCCTTTGATGAAGGTCAAACATGGTGATAGCGCCTGCACCACTGGTACGCATCCTTCCATTCCTTCATTCTGCGATAGCGTGACCAGCATGGAGCTTGTGAACATGGCAACGAAGGCTAAGGCACCGACCATCGAGCGGAGATTATAGATTCCTGACATCTTTCACTTGGGAAATTATACAAACACTTGGTGGGTGTTTTATTTTTTGAGGTGGGGATTCACTTTTATATCCATTTTCTTGTTCCAATTCCTCAAAATCTGCTGCCATCCCGCTTTTGTGATTGTTTATGGTTATTGTCACACAAAGAAATGGGGTTTTCTGTTTGTAATGGTTGAGTGAAGTAAGTGAAGTGAAGTGACATTGTTAATTGTCAAATTGCTTGAATCTCTGTACACTGACTTTGCATTGTTGTATTCTTTAGAACATGTTTAGGAGTCACTTTTGACGTATTCGAAATCACTCCGAAAAAGTCAAAGTGAGCTATGTTCACTGCTAATTAGTTTATACTAACTCGGAGGTTCAATCACTATCTCCGTATTTGTTGTACTAAAAAAGATTACTCCGAAACATGTATTTAATCATTCAAAATCAATTTTGATAGTAGGAAAACCACTATTTGTAAATCCACTCTTTGCCAAACATTAAATTGATTTTGAATTATTGAAAACATGTTTCGGAGAGATTTTGAATACGACAAAAATGACAACGCTTATACGTGCAAGAGAGTAAGAATTGAGAAGATCATGAGATTGAAGTTAAATGGGAAGGGGAGGGAGCGGGAGAGTTTCGACAAAGAGGGCAGCTGCTGTTGACTCGAAGCCATTGATCGATACAATCGACATGGAAGCAATGCTTGCACTCAGGAATGCATCTGACAGTGTCTTTGGTTAAGTACTCTCCGAGGCAAATAGGGCAGGTGGTGCCATTGAGGCCAGGCAGCCGCCGGCTTTCTCCAAGGATTACCTTTTGATATGTTTCAATGGTGGATTCGTCCAGACCATTCAAATGGGTTGGTGGATCTGCCTCTAAATCAGACCCTGCTGGATTGACCTGCTGCTGAACTTGGTTTCCTCTGCCGTCCGTAATCCCATACCCCCACTTTGCGAAGCAGAAAAAGCAGCCGAGTCCAAAGAAACACATCAAAGTTGGTAGAACAATCACCACACAGATAATCCGCAGTACTCTCAGACCATTGTTCTCCTCTGAAATTCAAGGTAATTATCATTTAATTGGGCATGTAAATTGTTCATTAGAAGCAATGATTTGATCAAGTTTGTATATTATTAAGGTCCGTTGGCTAACAATTTCGTTTTTAGTTTTCTGTTTTTGAAATTTATGTTTGTTTCCTCATCCTTTCTTTGCTATCTTTGTTATGGTTTTCACAATTTCTTAAAAGAAACATTTGAATTCTTAGTCAAATTCTAAAACCAAAAACTACTTTTTAAAAACTTTTTTTTAGTTTTCAAAACTTGGCTTGGATTTTGAAAACACTTTTAGAAAGTAGATAACCAAACAAAGAAAGTAATAGGTGGAAGTAATGTTAATAAGTTTAATTCTCAGAAACTAGACATGTAGCAGAGAACAAATGTCTCTGTCATTCCTTCACCATCAATAAAGTCAACCCTTTTTATAATTATTATTCGGTTATTATTATAATCCCAACTTACCAATAATATACACATTATCTATGTCTTGGTCAACCAAGAGCCAGTCTAAGATTCATACAGCAGCCTGTAGTTTTATTTATAGGGTAATACCAGTATTATTTGGACAATAAAGTTGGCTATGATTTGAAGAAAATAATTGTTTTTTTCTTTTTGATGTTTCATCATGTATTTATTTTGAGCTTTTCCTTAACCAACTATGATATATACAAGAGATGTTAAAGAAATTTATGTGAGATTTAGTTTAAAGATGCGCTAAGCAAATAGTATCAAAGGGCAGAATTTTTACCTGTTGTGTACTTGTAGAAACAGGAAATCCCCTGGCCAGTATTGTTTTTGTACCCACAAAGCCTGCCTTCTGTCTCGCAGATACCACAAGCAGGGCTATACCAAGTTAGCATGAGATCGCCATTGAGGTTCGTTAAAAATTGATTGGCCTCATCTGGATATGAAACTGGGACAGGTAAAGTAGTTATGATCTTGCAAGAGGTTGACATTTTCTTGACAAAACTCATGGAGGAAGTAGCCAGAACCGAGTCGGTGGAATTGCTAAGGCAATCAATGATAGGAAAACGCGACACTGCTAACTGAGATGGGCAGCTTAGAAAGGTAAAATTCTGACTAAAAAGGGGCACAAATGGGGAATTTGAGATGAGTTTGAAGCCTTGAAGAAGCCTTCTAGGAAGGCAATTATCTTGATCATAGAGCTGTATCTGTTGAGCGACATAATCGATATTTCTTACCAAAAATTGTTCTGAAGAGGATAGATTTAGAGTCGCCACACCCGCTTTGTTGCAGGCTAAGTTGAAACCAGGATAGCCACATCTTGCAGGTTGCTGCTGGTCTGGAATTTGAAAGGGGAATCTGATGGCGAAGTTGTCGTTGATACACTTGAAAATAGAGCAACTTTGAGCTGTAGATGAAGTGGGGAGAATGAAGAGGAAGAAGAAGAAGATGAGAAAGATGTGTGATGAATCCATTAGCTTGGCTAAAAGAGAATGTTTGCAAGATTAAAACTTGACCTTTTATTCATCATTGGATTTGAATAAATTATTCTAAAGTCAGAAGTTTTGGTGATTGTATCATAGCTTGTAGAATGACATTCTTTATTAGTGGAGCTAATAATTTTAATACTGATGAGGGAAAGCTACAGGATTGAAGATGACCATACCATTTTAAATTTGAATTTAAGATTTTCAACTTGATTTTAACATCCAAAGTTTCTCAGTCTAAATTTTGTGCTTATTTAATTCAAGGAAAAACTACATTATATATGCATAAACTATAGCTATTTGTGACAGTATTGGAAATATGTCAACTTGCCTTGGTCAATCTCATCTGCGAATATTGGTCAAAAAAAAAAAATCTCATCTGCGAATAGTGTTCTTCAAGATGGTGTAAGTAATTTAAATTTTGAATCTTAAAAAATATATTCCATTTGTTTGCTCCAATCAAAATTTCCCCACGCCCTTATTTTATCTAGATAGCCTATTCTCTGGGTTATCTATTGTTATATTGTGTTAGATCACCTGATTAATCTAACAAATGTGTTATTTATATCAGAATTTAAGGGACGACGTAAACAATAGAAATTATTGACTAAAGTTATAATTCAATTTATAAAAAAAGTAGCTATCAAAACTTATACTCTAAATAGTGAAGCTACTAGTTACTTACGGCTTTGGCATGCAATGTAAGAGTTTCATTACGAGACATGCACATGACAAATTGTTCACAATTTAGCTAGAGATTCTAGGTTCAATTCTCCACCTCCACATGTTATAAAAAAAAAATTCTTAATAAGAGCTTTCATTTCAACTATCATTTGATTCATAACATGTTATGAATCACAAATGTGAAGTGGAGGTTTGAACTTAGGATTCTTTTTTAGAAAATAAAGATGTCTTACCATGTAGGAATGTCTAGTTATTTATAACTTAAAACTACAGTAGAGATCTAAAAATTTCAGGCTCAATATTAAGTAGATGCAAGATGCTGCCCATCAAACCAAATGAATCAATGGCATGTATTTGAAACTTGATCCAATGTCAACAGTTTCAAAGTACAAACAAACATCAAAGCTAGCACAAGAAGGCAGATAAAGGCAGAGCAAAATATTTTATGATTGGTATTCTCAACTTCTGAATTCTTTTACAGAACAAGAATGCAAATTTACAGATTGGATAGCTGACTGCAGAATGTTCTTTAAACAAGAAGGTTATATTAATATCAGGGGAATGCACAATGATACCGATGCGGGTTTGGCAGCAAGTCGATGACGAAGAATCTTCTGTTTTTATTGTTTGTCTTTGGGAACCACCAAGGAGGGCTCCAGTATAAGATCTCCTACTCCCCTTGGCGGCCCAATGCTGCAACGAGCTGTGTTGTGCATTTCAATTGCATCTTTAATTCTCTGAAACTGCGGGAAGGAGAAAGGTTTGATAGACTTAAAATTTAGAAAATATAAACTTGTTATATTGCTCATCATTTGATGAAAATACTAAGAAAACTATCACTTCCGTAAGATCAACAACTTAATATAGTTATTCAAGTATGGGGATGAGGAAAGTTTTCAGTCCCTTTTTTTTTTTTTGTTGATATTCGTGAGTGTCCGAACCAACTTGCGCGCACCTCGACTAATCTCACGGAACAACCGTTTGATCCTACTACATTTGGTTGCTAAGAAAACTAGTAGGATATTAAATCATAGGTAGGTGACCACTATGGTTTGAACTCATTCTCTCTAAGCCCTTTATTATTCTCAATATCCTTATTGACCACTATGTCAACCCATGAAAATTTTCGGACCATATTAGAGATCCACATCAATCCTTCTAGCACATTCCCATCCACGACTCAGAAAATTATTTATATTTTTCTTAGTTTAACATGTAAAGGTAGGGCTTCAAACATTTGACATATGGTCGAAGATACATGTCTTAACTAGTTGAGCTAAACTCATCCTCAGGTTGACAAAAAATTATTTATATTTTACTTACATTCTGCTCATTATAAGCTAAACCAAGAAAATAGGACGAATTGTTTTCGTTGGAGGTGGGGGTGGGGAGGAGGATGCTAACCTTTGCGAGTGAGCATGAGAATGACTCCAACTGTCCGTCAGCTCCACGATAAAAGTGGAAATAAGGAAGGACCTTAACATTCAAACTTTTGCACATTGGCTTGTTTTCATCAAAGTTGACTTTTAGGACTACAATCTCAGGGTGTTCATCAGCTGTTCTGCAGAGCTGTCAGTTCCATTTCAACATATATGAAAACATCAGAACATAAAACAGGCAAGTAAAAAATCTGATAAGGTGCAAAGTCAGATTTTGCTGTATGATGCATTTTTCCTTTTGAGAAACAACAAATATCAAATCAAATGAATATCGATCATTTGATATAGGTGACATTCGCAAGAAACAGCCATACAAATAAGAAATGTTCTGGAGCTTTCTCATTATAATTTCAGCAACAGATTATGGCAGACAGAACTGTTGGTGCAGCAGAAAAATCAAATACTAAAGGAAGGACTGAAAAAATATAATTCCTTAATCAAACAACTCAATTTTCCAAAAGAGTACGCCTCTTTCTTGAATATATTTGACATTTACTCACATATTTCTCTTCCACATCAAAGGACCAATTAGCATGCAAGAACCCAAATCGCAAATCATGAGTCCACTTGCTTCATATGAGTAGATTTCTTCACAAGAAATACAGTTATTCTTCAACTTTAGAACTCAAGGACACAATTGTATAACCTATAGAACAGATCCTATTCAAGTAAGGTCGTGGCAAATCTTGAAATCTCAAGAATTGAACTAGGCAGTAAGGTAGTGCCCATCCCTTCAGATTCAAACAAGTGGGTCACAGGATCACATATTTCAGAGTATCTTGAGACCATCAACTTGGGATATCAAATATTCAGCAAAGTTCTTGATTACCAAATAGGGATTGAGAAACTGTTTATAGTTTCAACCTCATTAACATAGATGGTAGAAAACTTCTAGGCATCTCAAAGTACTGCAAATATTTTAAAGCTCTTCATCTTGATAACTAATAAATGCAGCATTCATTGTCTCTGAATGAAATCAAGACAAAAAGGGACACAAATTCATTTAATGTCTACTTGTTTAAGCTGGTCCTACATCCAGTTTCAGAAAATGCTGAAAGCATGTCCTCATTATCTAATGAAAAATGCAAATAAGATGGAATTAAGTCTTATATCAGGATGTACTTAACCAGGCCAGCTTCACAGTCTGAATTAAAAAGACTGGGCTTCGAAAATATAAAGCATTGATGGAGAAAGTTACCCGGGGAAATAATGCCCTGCAAGAAGCGCACCAGGTTCCGTAAAATTCTACAATAACTAATCTATCACCAGCTTCACTTAATGCAGTCAAAAATTCCTGTGTCGAATGTATATCAATCATGTTCTGTGCATTCTTTTCCCACCATTTTGGCTGGTCCTTTTCAGCCACAGCAGCCTGTACCTGCAGCATCATTGAATAATTAACAGAAGCCACTGAGAAAATGATTTAACTTAAACTAAAAAAAAAAAAAAAAAAAAAAAAAAAATGACTAATAAACGTTTTTTAAACAGATAATTGTGTATAAAAGGAAAAGAAGGGAAAATAGTACAGCCTCCTGCCCCCTGCCCCCAGAAAGCCAAGGTATAATACAAAACTGTCCCATTGACATTATTTAAAAAAAAAAAAAAATTGAAGCAATCACAAAAAATTTCAGCCAAAGAACCTCCATCTAGAACGAGAGTCGCCTAGCATAGAACTAAGGAAAAGTGGAAAACCATTATAAAGCTTGAAATTATCCTACCCAACCAAGCATCTTTTCAAAATCAAAGTATACTATGGTTCCCAACCATAAAGTAAATTTCCAATCTCAGATAAATTTCACAGCTAGAAGTGAAAATCCAAGGGAAGCAACTACTGTTTGGAGATATGTTGCCTATTAACCACCTCAAAGGGCTTACACCACATTGACCAGTGATCATTTTGTGCCTAAGGGTGCTGGATTTCGACTATTGTGTATTACCCTTACCCCCACAGCCATGTTTCTATTTCAAATCTCACCAGTCCCCAAGCCTTCTAACTCAATAGGAAAATAAAGAATTATTCAAATAGCATGGCATTTTGTCCCCTCGTTCATAATCATAACCAAAAATCATGGCCAGTTCTGAAGGATTTTTAAAGAGAGATGAAGAGAAAACATAGTTCCTTATGGTTTGATCAACCATACAATAAAAACGCTTCTTTAAATTTAACCAGCATCATCAAGCTAGACTGGAACATAAACATAAACAACTTGGTAGAACGGATTACACCTGCCAAGTGTCAACTGAGAATCGAATGCACATGGGAAAGATATGTTGGTAAAGCAATGTAGCCAATTCATTTAACTAATAAAAATACAAGCACCAACTACCGAGGAAAACTTGTACTGTTTGATTAGTCCATACAAGATCGGCCATAAAAACCTCCTTTCTCAGTGAACTCATAAGAAGTATCCACATTTATCTATGGGTTTCAACATTAGGGTTGTATAGAATCTACCCAAATTTCAATTTCCCATATGGAACTTCAAATTGAAAATCCAATTCAAACAAAACCCAATTCCTGGCATCATCAGGCAAGCGCAAATTGTTGGGGGTAGGTGTCTAATATAACTAAGTTCATCAAAAGAACTATTAATTGCCATCGAACACATGGTTAATAAACAATTATCACTAATTTCACTTGATACCCAACAAAAATAATCAAGAATTATATAAATCCAACCAAAAGAGAAGTTATGTACCTTGAAAGACAGCAAGCTCCTTCTGGGTCTGAAAGAAATAGGCATTACATAGGTAGAAGAATAACAAGCCGACCTCTTTTCTGGGTTTTGAATGGGTGGAAGAGAATTGCACGATGAGGCAAAGGAAGCTGGGAGAGAAGTGGAGGAGGAGAAATAGAAAGAATGCGAGGAGATTCTAAAAACATCGGCCATTTAGAGAAGAAGAAGAAGGCAAAATTTGTAGTTCAAAAGCTCTCCCCCCAAAAGGATGATGAGCATGGGGGAAAAAGGCAGACCAGAGAGAGTTGAAGAAGAAGGGTGGTTGTTGATTGTAATTGTGGGTGTCTTTTTCTGCAACTTGGGAGAGTAAAAATCAGTATCTTCAGAGTGTGGGCGTGAAGAAGAGAGAGAGAGAGAGAGAGAGAGAGGGTTTTATGCTTTGCAAATTACACGGATTGCAATTGGTAATCAATCAATCCGCCATTTTTACCCAATTACAGAGCTATGAATTTGCTCTTCGTTGTCAAGGACTCAAATCTCATCTCTAAGGTTGGTAGTGGTATTTTTCTGCTTTGACCTAACCAACTAATTACACTTTTAATTCCAAATTTTAATTTCTACTTTCAAGATTTTTTTCATTAGATGAAAATTGACACAACAAACAATGGGTATAAATTGAAATGCATAATCAAAAAAAAATATATTTATATATTTATATATTTTATTTCGTAACTATCTTCATGTTGTCAAATTCACCATAAAATATGAACATAATTGATATGTATTCCATCATTCGAGGTCGAAAGTTCAATCTTCATACTCCACATCTAAAAAAATAAATATATTGAAAAACATACATGACATTATTTGCGACATTATTTGCGTCAATTTTCATCATTTATTTTAATTAAAAATATATTTTTTTTAACAAATTTCAAAATTCAAAGGTAAAATGATATTTTTCAAACTCTAAGCGCATAGATCCATTAATTTTTAAAAAATGTTAAATGTGTCAAGAATCTACTAGATACATAATTGTAAATTTAGAGTTAAGAGATTTATTAGACACAAGATCGAAAACTTAGAAATACATTAAACACTTTAAAGTGACTAAATTTATAATTTAACTATAAGACACTTAATTACCATCACATATTTGGTAAAAAAAATTACCATCACATATGTTCATGGTTCAATCTTCATCGGACAATTGTTAAACTAAAAAAAAATTGTAATTTAACCTTAAGAAAATAAGGTTAAATTATAAATTTAGTCATTGAACTTTTATGTTTGGATTTACTTGATTCATGAACTTTCAAAACTGTTATTGAGGGAGCTGGCGACAATGTGGCTGCCTCCCACGTTACATTTTAGTTTTAGGTATTAAACCTAAACTTTAAACTTTTTTAATAATAAATCCTAAATTTTAAACCTTACCCTAAATTTTAAAATTTAAACCTTAAACTTAAATATTAAAATCTAAATTTTAAATCTTAAATTTTAAAATTTAAACTTTAAATCATAACCCTAAAAATTGAAGTAATAAATTGTAAAGTATTCTAAAAAGAATTAAAAATTAAAAAAAAAAAAAAAAAAAAAAAGAAAAAATCAAATAGGAAAAAGAAACTCATGTGACATCATTTGGGGAGACAGCCACCTCAATAATATTTGGTTTAATAGATTCTTAAATTTTTAATTTTATGTCCATTAGTATCTTGAACTTTCAAAACTGTTTAATAAATTATTAATTTTTTTATTTTGTATTCATACAATCTTATTCATATGCGTGACGCAACCTAATGTGGGACAAAAAGTTGTTTGACAAAAACTACTTATGGAGGGTGGGAAAAGGTAACGAGGTAATAATTGATAACGACCCTGGGATCCCATCTACAGAAAAGAAGACTATTGTGCTTTCCTACATCTCTCCAAAATATTTCGGTTAATATTTTGATGACCATTGATGGGAGGTGGAATGAGGCGCAGCAGAACAACCTTCTTACCAATTGATGCAGAGGCGATTCTTGAAGTCCTCCTTCATCCTAGGGGTGAAGATGACACAGTGATATGGAGTCCTGCGAATGAGAATGTAAATGAGGTTTCACCCTCAAATGTTGTAAATCAAAGCAGGAGGAAGACTTTTTTGGCCACTAAGGTTTCAACAAAAGTCAAAATTTGCGGTTGGAAAGTTTACAACAACATTATTCCCAGGCAAACCTTTTAAAGAAAGGAATCAATACTGATAATCTGTCTTTTTTGCAGGAATCTTCTACACACCACTTTTGGCATTGTGAGGTATTAAGGGAAATGTGGTTTTTTTACTCCTTTCCTAACTTGACTCGGTTGTGTGATAACATGAATCATTGGACGATATAGGAGCAATGAGACTGGATGTTGGACAACAGAACTCAGGAAGAAGTGGAATGCACAATGATGTTGATCTGGAAGATATGGGAGCAAAGAAATCAGTTGGCGTTCAATACAAGAACGATGAAGCAGATGGTGATCTCCAACATTGGAAATTGCATTCTCCATTTCATAGAGTCCAGACAGAGAGATTCAGAAGCTAGCGAAGGAAAGAGAAAATCTCCTACTATTGGAGAAACACAGATCAGGGACGACCACGAGGGATGGAAGCCTCCACCCCTCAATCTGCGGAAGCTGAACGTGGATGCCTCGTATAGTGTAGATTCCAGACGGGCGTGCATTGGATGGGTTGTTCGGGACCACCAAGACTTTGTCAAGCTGGTAGGTTGTCGTGTTTTAAGTAGCCAGTTCGATATCAAATTCTTAGAAGCTATGACAATGGTATAAGGTTTAAAAGCGATATCCTCATACCCGTTTCCTGACAAGCTTCTAATTGAAGCGGAAACTGATTGCCTGGAGGTTAATAACCTCCTCAATGACATAAGAGTAGACCTTATCCCAGTTGTTTTCCTAATCCTAGATGTATTGGATTTGAAAGAGGCAACTGAAGTTTTATCATTTGTTCATGTGAATCGGTTGGATAATGTATTGACTCATAAAATGGCCTTCAATGCTTCTGTTGCTTTGCTTAGGGCTCAGTGGGAGGATTCTGTTCCCTCGAGCTTTTTCTCTTTTTGTGAGTATGGTAGCCTTAGGGGCTTTGTTTCGGGTTGAGCTATTGCTTTCCTCTTTTAAAATTATATATATATATATAAAAAAAAAAAAAAAATCCTAAATTTTTCAATTTTATATCGAATGTGTTAATGATCTATTCGACATTTTTTATAAAAAAAATATAGATCAACTAAACATTTTTTTATTTTTATTTTTGACAATATATGGAGTAGAGGATTGAATCTAGAACCTCTAGTCATAGTCATTAGTCATACATGTCAGTTGACCTAGGCTCTTTGGCCATAAAATTTAAATTTTAGGTTTTATTAAACATGAAATTTAATTTGATATCTAAAACATTAATTATCATTTTTTTTAGTACATTGGGGGTAGGGGTGGTCAACACATACATATACCCGCTGAGTCATGATCGACAATTATCATTTTTTTTAATAGGTGAAAAAATCTTCGTAGACTTAAATAATAATAATAATAATAATAACCAATATATTAAAAAAAAGAAAAGAAAAGTGGTGTAAAAGTCGGTATTTTCTTTACGCGGGACAGAGGAAACACAGCACACAAAATTTGAACAGGGCCCCTACAAACGCTCTGTCCACTCTGTCATTTCCGCCGCCGGCGCTCCTCTATTCCGATTATCTCTTCTTTCCAGTTCATCTTCTCAATTCTTCAATTTCTATTCCGTTTTCAGACTGAATATGGCCGATTCCGAATCAGACCGATCGCTTCTCCTCCCTCTTTCTCCCGGTAACCCTCCTCTCCTCTCAATCTCGTCGTTTCATCTTCTTCCTCGCTCGTTCCCATTCCATCTGCTGATTGTTTTTTCAAATTTGAATATCGTTTCATCGTTTTCTGTATTTGATTTTGTTATTCCCATGATGGGTTTTGCATTGAGATCTCATTTTCTCAGGATTCTTGTTTATTTTGTCTTGCAATCGATTGGTTTGTGCTTGAATGCTAGCAGATTTATAATTAAAAAGCAATCTATTCGATTTTTACAGAAAATTTACAGGCTGATGGGTCGCCTGGTCAACTCAAGGAAACTCATGGAAGGCGTGATGACATCGACGAGAACACCTCGTTGGATGAAGTCAAAGCGCCAAACGTGTTTGAGAGAGTAAAAGAGGAGATTGAGGCGCTTGTTCAATCGATCCACCCGAAGTAAGAGCCATAAATTTATCAAAGGTTTTTTATGTACTTATTATGTAACTACAAACATGGAGTTGTTGGTAATATATATATTTATGTCTGATTCATATTTTACCCCAAAGTGCAATTAAACTTTTAGGTTATCATTTCATTGAATTTAACCTTGAACTTGAATTATATAAGTGGTAAAATTGATATGTTGCTTCCATAGTTAAAAGTTGTCATTCTTTATAGATTTGTGGTAAGGTGTAGATGGCTTTATTTTTAGGGGGGTCCCTTTTGTGGGTGTATTGTGCTGTTTTAACTAGATTTCGATGTTTGTTTTTTAGTACAAAAAATGAGGTACGAGGATTTGAACCTCGAACTCAAGAGAGGGAGTACATGTTAATTACCGCTGAGCTATGCTCACTTTGGCAACTAGATTTCAATGTTTAGTGCTAGGTTTCAATGTTCTTTTGTTACCTGATCTTATGCTTGGATTTAGGAGTTTTAATTGGCTGAGTTTGTGTTTTCTCTCTAGATTTTGGGTGTTTTGGCTTTGGATTTTAGATGATTTATGGATTGGTTTTTCTTTTCGGGACAACTTTTAGTTTGATTTTGAAGATAATCTACTTATTCAAGTTAAGAATTCAATTCAATGAATTTAAAATGAGATTTCCCCATATACATATATAAAGCCTTATGTTGTTTTCTGAACGCAGGGATGAATCTGTAGCAACAGAGTCCAAAGAAGAGAAAACAGTCTCTCAATCAGGTGGTTCCCCTGTTTCTTTTCATATTAGAATTTGCAGCTTCGCAGTTGTATGCATATCTTTCTCCTCCCCTCTTTGTAAATTAGCCTATCGTGTTCAACTTTTCTCTATTTGTAAAAGATGTGGACAAGATGGTAGATTGATGTACAAAGCTGGCCTACTTGATATGTTGAAATAATTATGGAGTTTATGTTCTTCTTGTGTGTATGGATCAGATCGTGCAGTGATAGCAGCGAAAGTGTTCGAAAGAGCTAAGGATGAGATTGGGAAGATGTTGCACGTTACAAAATCAAAAGAAACCCATGGTCAGCGCGATGATATAGGAGAGGATACCCCATTAAATGATGTCAAAGCTCCAAATTTATTGGAGCGGGCAGTGGAAGAATATGAGGCTTTTATACAGACTATTCATTCTAAGAAAGAATCTCAGACAAACGATAAAAGGTCTCAATTTACTTGTTTTTAATTAGTTTAGGTTGAATACTAATTAGATAAATTTAATTTTATCTCTAAATTGTTTCATTTCCTGCAATTCTTTTGAAGGGATGAAACAGCCAATTCTGCATCAGAAGCGACGCCTCTCTCAGGTAACACAGCTTTCAAATCTGCATTCATAGAGTTCTCCACAGATGCTGTTTATTATGCTCTATTATAACTTATGACCTTATTACTCTGGTTTACTTTTCAAGAATTTTGATTTTGATTGGTTTCATATTAAATGGCTACTGATACACACACATATATATGAAAGCTCCATGTAGTTTGGACAAATTGTTGTTGCCATTTGATAACTATTTGGTTTTTTATTTTTGAAAATTAAGCTTATAAATAGTACTTCCATCTATGGTTTTCTTGTTTTGTTATCTACTTTTTACAAGTGTTTTCAAAATCCAAGCCAAGTTTTAGAAACTAAAAAGAGTAGTTTTTAAAAAAATGTTCTTGTTTTTAAAATTTGGCTAATAATTCAAATCTTTCCTTAAGAAAGATGGAATCCATTATAAAGAAATTTGAGAAAACAAACACAATTTTCAAAAACCCAAAGCCAAATGGTTATCAAACGGGGCCTAACGGCCTAATGTTTTTGCTTTTGATTACGTATCAATTATATGTCTTATTTGACAGTGAAACGAAGTTGTAGCTATTTTGCTTCTAACGATGTTCTTTTTGGGGGGAAATGATGCAGAAATCAGTTCAAATGAGAAAATGCCCATCAATGAAGTGAAAGAGCCAAATATTTTTGATAGAGCAAAAGATGAAATGGAGGCACTTGTTCATACCATTAAGAAGGAAACTGATTCACCAGCGAAAGAAGGATTTCTTTCAAAACTTGGAAAATGTTTGGAAATAATATGCTCTCCATCAAAAGAGAAGGATGATTAAAGCCAAAATTGTGCATAAGCTGGTATATTTTAACTCATCCCCATTGGAAGAATTTGACAATCATGTATGATGGTTTGTTTTTCTAAGTTTTTTCATCTGTATTGTTTGATTTGTTTCATTGCTATACGATTGATTGGAAGTCATCCAGTTTTCTTTCTGCATTTTTGTGATACAGATGCTTTGTACTTTTCCATTTTGAGAATGAATGTAAATCCCTTGTAAGTTGGAATTTGTGAGTTGTAATAAAAAAAAGTTTGCCTCCACAAATATAAGCACGAATGATGATAACAATTGGAGGAGTAGGGATGGAACCTCCAACCTCAATAGAAGGAGTATATCTCCAACCTCAATAGAAGGAGTACATGTCAATTACGGCTGAGCTATGTTGGCTTTCATAAATAGTAAAAGAGTGGGATGAAAATGATAAAAAAATGGCTCCACAAATATAAGCAACATTGATGATTGATAGACAATCACAGAGAAATCTGTTTTCATACTTTACAAAAATGCATTATCTGAATATGGTCTGAGACAGTTTACAATACAAAGGCCTCTTCATCCTGCAAATGATCCAGCACTCCAAAAACTTGTAGTTGGGAAAACAAACACCATCAATTTCCTATTTTTTCCAAACATATGAATTAATGTAATCATCATCGGTCGACATCGAGAGAGCTTCGTCGTCGAAAGGCTTCTGCTTAATATAGAAGAACTCATCATACGACCAGGAGCCAGCCCTCATGAAACCCAATGCTATCAATCTTCTGTTTCCTAATTCTGAAAATGCAGATTTTAGCATTACCACAAGGTTGGTTTTAAACAGTAAAAATAAAACTCCGGTAAAGGAAATGGTCCGTTTGATAACCATTTAGTTTTTAATTTTTGAAAATTATGTTTGTTTTCTCACCATTTTCTTACAATGGTTTACATATTTCTCAACGAAATAATTGAATTCTTAGTCAAATTTCAAATTCCAAAAATTACTTTTTTTTTTTAATTTTTAAAACTTGGTTTGGATTTTGAAAACACTTTTAAGAGATAGATAATAAAACAAGGGAACTCATAGGTGGAAGTAATGTTTATAAGCTTAAATTTCAAAAACCAAAAACCAATCGAGCCTATGAAACATAAATTTCACCAAGATTGAATGTAAAGAAAAAGAACAGACCTGGAAATGAGAGATCAAAACCAATGCATAATTATGGTACTGGATTCATCTGAAATGAATTCATGGAAGCTTTATCTGATCTTTTCATCCATGCCAATGCTTCCAAAACAATCACTGCAATAAGTATTAAGCTAAGAAGAAATCCATAGCCTATTTTCCATTCATTTCCAGCACCTCCAATTTGAATTCCCAACACAATGTTCAATGCTCCAAAAAACAGAGCAATCCTTCCAAACCAATGGTGGTACCAATTCCAGTACTTTCTGATTTTAGCTTCCTTGTTGGGTCTCAAAAAGAATGCCAGTACCTGAACTTCCCCCAAACCATCAAATCAATTACTTCAATTCACATTTCTTCTTTCAGAAAAGATATATCATTTATGTGTTTTGACATTTTTGTTACATTTTTAAATGTAAATTCTTATGAAAAGTTGTTCTTGATGGTCTCATGTTTATTTGTTTTCAGAACAATACTAACAAGTGCACTTACCTAAGATGTTTTATAGTACTAACAACTCATTTTTTTAAGCACTTAGAAAGTCATTCCAAACCAGCTCTAAGTAGCTGAGTTTGGGCCTTGGAGTCGATTTAGAGAAATGAAAACCAGAGTTTTTTTTTTTTTGATATCTCTGAGTGTTCGGGTCAGTTTGTGTGCACCTTGACTAATCTCACGGGACAACTGTCTGACCCTACTATGGTTGTCGAGGAAACTCATAGGACAAATGAAAACCAGAGATTGAAACAGACCTGAAGAATGCTGAGCACAAGGACAAAGATACCAATGCCTCTATGAGTTGGTACATTGGCATTAATTTTGTTGTAAAGTTGTCTTCCAAGAAGAACAGTAGTAAGACCAATGGCAAAGCCCACAAATTGAATTACTGAATGAAGATAGTACCAAAGAGGATCCTTATGTCTGAAGTATCTGGGAATGATTGCCCCAACTGGAAGGATGAGACCCCATCCAATTATCCCCAATACACCATGATTCTTCTTTATCTGCCCAATGTCACTGCCTACTGCTGCTGAAGACTTGGAACCTGAATCAAAGAGCAATACAAGTACATGCCAACTTCAAGAAACTGCTGATGGTATTAAAAAATGTTAAATTACAAGTTCACTTCTTGAACTTTCAAGATCGTGTTAAATAAGTCTCTAAACTTTAAAAAGTAACAAATAGGTCTTTGAACTTTAAAGGTATCTAATAGGTCCCTGAACTTTCAATTTTGTGTCAAATAAGTTTACGAACTTTTGATTTTGTGTCAAATAGGTCATTGACCTCTTCGACATTTTTTTAAAAATTCATAAACCTATTGGACACAAAATTAAAAGTTTAATGTCATATTGTAAACCTGGTGATAACTCAATTAGTTTAGGCATATGTTCTCGACTAAGAAGTCAGAGGTTTGAATCTCCCAACCCCATATGTTGTTGAGCAAAAAAAAAAAGGAAAAACGAAGTTTAATGTCTTATTAGACACACAGTTCAATTTTGTGTCTAATAGATTCGTTAATTTCAAAACGTGTTGAATATTTCAATGATCTATTAGACACAAAATTAAAAGTTCAAGGACTTATCAGATACTTCTTAAACGTTTAGAGACTATTAGACATTTACATGAAATTTTTGGGACCTAAAAAAGTAAAAATAATAACAGACAAGTGACAGAAATGGGGAAGCAAAAGAAACCTGAAGAGAAGTCAAAAACAACAGAAATTTTATCACTATGAGCAGACAAGTGATTGTGTCTAGGATAAGCATTCCCAAAAGCCAAGAGAATTGGTTGCTGAGAAACGATGGCACTGAATTTGAGCTGAAATGCCAAGTAAATGGTGGCACCATGCAACACAACTGAGGAAGGAACATTAGTGAGTGGCAATTCTCCTTTGTCTTGAATTACTTCAGATTGCTTTCTTCCCTGCAAGTAATATTGGTGGATTCTTGCATGCCCTTTCTTGTTCACCCATCCCACCATTGCACTTGATCCTACCATCATCCCATCTTTAGAAAACCCTAACCCCACCCACCCTGTTGTGTATAAAGCTGATACAATGATGTTCATTACATGCTCTTCATTTTGTGTATACTGCAGAGTCCAACACAAAAACACTTAGCACAGAATCCAACACAAAAACGCTTACTCCATTGATAACCATTTGTTTTTTTGTTTTTGGTTTTTGAGAATTGTGTTTGTTTTCTCACCGTTTCTTTACAATGATTTTCATCTTTCTTAAAATTCTTAACTAAATTCTATAAACAAAAACTATTTTTTTAGGCCCCGTTTGGTTTAAAAAGACTGTGTTTGTTTTCTCGCAATTTTTTACAATATTTTTCTATCTTTCTTAAGAAAATATTTGAATTCTTAGCCATAATCCAAAAATAGAAACAAGTTTTCAAAAACTAATTTTTTTAGTTTCCAATACTTGACTTGATTTTTTAAAACCTTGATAAAAAATTGATAACAAAACAAAAAAAATTCATAGATGAAAGTAGTATTTATAAGTTTAATTTTTAAAAATCAAAAATCAAAAAACAAATAGTTATCGAATGGTATCTTAATTTTTTAGAACAATGGGAGGTAGGAAGATTTGAATTGTTAAGCTAAGCTCACTTTGGCCCAAAAACCAAATGATTATAGCTTTGAAGTTCTCTTTTCATTTTTCTAAACATTGAATGAAGCCACAATTTCAGATCAAATCAAACTTACCCGTAACACAAATGTATTCCAGATGGGTTTGCAGACGACATTGGTTAAATTACCATACGGCGGTGGAAGAAAACTCCTCAAATCAGTATCACATTGCTCTGATACACCGCCGCTGTAACCACCGTCGCCGCTATTATCTACTCCGACATAATCATCATCGTCATCGGCCAAGGACGGCGTCTGTAGGTTCAAAAGATGGAGTAAAAAACAGAACCCAATAACACATTTGGCTAGGGAAATCAGAAACCCCCCTTTTGCCATTAGAAGATCAAGGGTTTTGAAGATGGGTTATTGATGTTAGAAAAATAATGATTTTGGAGAAGATGAAGAAGAAGAAATGAAAGGAGAAGTGGCGGTTGAGGGGTTGCAGTAACTTGGGTTCTAAGGATGGATTGATTGAAAAATGTTTGTTGGTTCGTGGTGGTGGTGATGGCGACTTGGGACAGTGGTGGGTAATTGGCAAAATCATCATTTTTCCCGCGAAAATTCACCTGCCATTTTACTTTACTTCTTTTCTCAAGCTCTTTTGATCAAAGTTCCAACAATGACCCTCATTGGATGGTGGCTCAAACAATTATCCCGAAAGATTAGTCGACGTACACACAAGACGTCTCAAATAGATGTCACTACAAAAAAAAACTTTTGTGGAGTTGCAAGGAGTTTATTTCTTTTTTAAACATTTGGAAGTGTTTGAACTTGAACCGGCTTTAGCTTTTCATTTTCAAAACGTTGAATGAGAACATAATTTCATATCAAATCAAACTTACCCGTAACACAAATGACTTAGAGAGAATGACTTTATGACCACCGTCTATTCTTAACAAGCAAATGTAGTAGGCTTAAATAGTTGTTGTTACGGACTACCTCAGCCTGAGGTCAACCACTGACGTCACGACCCGCTTCCCCAGAAAGTCGAGGCCATGACACCAGCATCAGACGATTCAACAACCTGGGGCCGACCTTGAGACTCCGAAGGTCCAGGCTTAGCAGCTCACCCGATGATCCGTTGTTGCCAGGTTGTCTCTCGATCAGCGTGAGAAGTGACCGACAAGACACTTTGACTCACCTGATGGGACAATGGTACAACAACGCCCCCAATCCCCTTGGGAATCGAGAGACAACGATTACCCACATCATGACAAGGTGCACGGATCAACTCCGGTCGGCCCATACCTCCTCACCTAGTTCGATGACTCACATGATGGCGGGCCAGCAGAACCGTTCATGGAACACTCCCTCCTCTCCGCCTATAAATACCCCCATGTTCAAGGAGGGGAGGTACGTGACAACTCGTAACTCTACGCAATCTCTCCCTACCACTCCTACTTATGCTCAGACCTTTCTGACTTAAGCATGAGAGTCTTGTGGGCCTAGCCCAACACCGGTGCAAGGTTACATTTTTCTTCTTCACGCAGGTACCCTACCCCATCGTCGGCGGCCGCCCGCGACGGAGCACACAAAGGTACAGGGAAGTCCAAAATCTTGCGCCAACAGTTGTCATGGGAGATTAGTCGAGGTGGGCTGACTCGGACATTAAGGATATACCAAGTCAAGATCTTTGGTTCTTCCCACAAGTCAATATTTTTGTTTTCTATTTATTAAGCTTATTATTGCTATCACCTCAACAATTTTCGACTTGTTTACCTTTTTATGCCGATAAATAATTAAATAAAAACCCTTCCTTTTGTGGCACTACAAGGAGTTTTTTTTTTTTTTTTTTTTTTTTTAATATTTGGAAGTGTTCCTTAGCTTAGGGTGTCTCGAATAATTTTACGAGATAATGACTGTGCAACATTTTGGTTATCAAAAAAATTGTAGAATTTTAATATGGTAAGATTTTAATATTTAGGTAGGTGATTGTGGTGAACTCATTTGCTAAAAAATTCACTTGATTTTTCTTTTCTTTTTTTCTCATGTTCCCATACTACTAAACTACTTGAGCATTTGAACAAAATTTGTATTTGATTGGTAATTGATCATGTTGGGTTTTCTCCAAATTTTACTTTAGGGTGAGGATGAAGATAAGGAAAAATAATGTAACTTGTGATGATTATTACAGTTATGTAAAAATAATATTCAAATTATAGATATTTGGTGGCATTTTTAAAGTTGAGTTTCCTAATGATTATCTCCCAAAAAAAAAATGATTAAGAGGGTTATGAGTTGTGTTTTAGGGCTTTAAACTTGGGAATGAAGTGCTGCTGCTAATTCAAAAGTTCAAAGAGGTTGGCTTGTTTTGTGTTGCAAGATACCATAATTAGGTGCTTGCTACTTTCAACACCTCAATAATCATCAAACCTTCCAATAATGTGTCTAATTATCCAAAAAGGTTGCATTTTTTTTTAGAACGATATTTTAATTAATGCGAGGATTAAACCTATAACCTCTTAGCCAAGGGTACAACCTTATGTCAATTGAGCTATACTCGTTTGGAAAAATGTTGCATTTTTTTCACTTGTATTATTTTGGGGCATTTTTCAACTTGGCATTCTAGAGTTTGGGCCACATTGGGTTTGGGTTCAAGTTTACCAAGTTCTTAAACTCATGTGGCCCATGGTACCATTTTTCTAAAGAAAATTATCATGGGTTTGACATTATTCAAGTTGCTAATTCCCAAAAGTTTATGTTATATTTGGAGAGGATGAATTTACTTGTACTTTCATGAATTCTTTTTTGAATGAGAGCTTGATTCTAATTCAATGTTTTTGCATTTCTCTACAAAGTTTGTTCATACCTCTTGGAATCCATCAACTTGGATGTAACTATGACCAATATATATATTTAAATAATACCTCGAATTTTCATTAAATAGGTGTAGTAACATCTAACGAAATTTCAGTAGTGGGATAGGAACCCCCACCCTGAACCAAACAATGTCCTATATCATAGACGTTTACATGAAGTAGCCAACTTAAAATGGTATTAACCCAAAACTCTTATACATTGTGGTCACAAGCAAATTGAGCCAAATGACGAGCTACATTATTGGTCTCAAGTGTTGGAAGGAGATATTCTCATGTTGTGTGCCTAAAGTTTTCGTCAAATCATTGAAAAGTCTTAGTTCTGTATGATCATGGTCATTTTCCTTCAAAGGCTTGATGACTATTTTATCACCACTCTCAACTTGTAAGGGTTGACTGTTGAGTAATTGAAACCAGCATAGTTTGGAGTCTCTCGTAGATGGCGAGAGCTTCCAACCATCTGATCGACCATTCGTCAACCATTTCTTTGCAACCAACACTTCGAATGCTACCTCGCCAATCACGAATGACCTAGTCTACGCCGTCGCGTTGTGAAATCAGGTTCCACGAGGCATCATTGTCGAGTTTCCATACATTATTGGGAGGGGTCGTTCATCGGTGAATTTAGTTGGTGACCAAAGATCTATGGTTGACAGTCGAAGATGAAGTTTGTTGTCCTCTATAAAGCTCGTCGAAACATTTGACTACCATGGAATTAAGTACTCTAGCATCCAGATGGTGTCTTTGGTGCACAATCTGGTTCGATAGCTCCATATCTTCCACTATGACTAATTAGATCTTGCACGAGTCAAGATAATGAAAATTGACGACTTTTGAGAGGTTACTAATGTCTATACAAATATGCATATTTTTTACTAAGATAGAGCAAATTAGGTTGAACCTTGCAAAATTATTTGAATGCAATAGAGAAAAAAAAAATCAAAATATATGGTTGTGGTTATGGATCAAACGGTTTAGAAAAGGCATATGCTTTGACAACTATAATCTCAAAATGGAAATTTAACAATGATACTGCCGCATATTCCTTGCTCCTAAGTTGTGATTTTTTGCTTAAACTTTTTTCCTGTCGCTCCCACCAATTAACCGAAAAGCTTAAGCAAATATGTTAGGAATAAATTTAATTATTGAGATTGTACGCCCGAGCTCCTACCAATCAATCGAAAAACTTTTTTTAGTACATGTAAGAGTGGGAGATTGAACTCGTGATCTCTTAGTCACTAGTCTATACAATATGTCGGTTTAGTTATGCTCATGTTGACATCAACTGAAAAACTTAAGCTCATGGATTAGGATAAATTTAATTATAAAGTTTGTATTACTCGAAGCTGTGAAATTTTGGTTAGGGATTCAAACCTCGAGTTTAGCTACTTAAATAAAATATAAAGTACGAAACTTTCCATCTAGACAATCAAATTTGAATCCCTCACCTCAAATATATATATATATAGTTGTACCATAAAAAATCAAATTTAAAAACTCTCCAATGCTCATTGAACTCAAAAAACAGAACCCCTTCTTATGGAAACTATCAGTATAGGACTTATATCGAATCCCTTCGTCTTCAACAGCTCCCCACGCTTTATTCAATCCAAAAAGCTTCGAAGCTTTCCCCATAATTTTTCTTGTAGAACTCATCCAACTACTAGAAACCAGAAATCCGAAGGCAGTGATCGAAGTTTTCGATCGAATCCCTTCTGGGTTTTGGTTCCAGTTTTGCAAAGTATCAAAAACGTCGTGTTGTCCAAAACCCACGAATCTCTGAGCGTTTCAGAGAGATTTGTAGATGGTGGATCGAATGGAAATTACTTACAAAGTGGGAGTTTCGGGATTGCTTTGTTAAGCATAACCGCGACGGCGAAGCATCGGATTAGTCCGTTCGTTGCTACATTGGCAACGAATCCGACGTTTGTTTCGGGATTGTTCGCGTGTTTTTTTGCTCAATCGACGAAGGTTTTGTTGAATTTTTGTGTGGAAAGGAAATGGGATTTGAAAATCATGTTTGCTTCTGGTGGAATGCCTTCGTCTCACTCTGCATTGTGCACGGCTTTGACGACTTCGGTGGCGCTTTGCCATGGCGTAGCGGACTCTCTTTTTCCAGTTTGCTTAGGGTTTAGTCTTGTTGTTATGTATGATGCAATTGGTGTTCGTCGACATGCCGGTATGCAAGCTGAGGTATGAACTCTTTTTGTATGTTTTACATCCCCTGCAAATTTCCATGAAATCTGCTTTGAAAATTTTTGAGTTTTAAGTTTTCTTTAGTAGTTGCTTAGTTTATTGAGGGGTTTTCATCGAGTTGCATCATCCTTATTGCGTTATTAGAATATGTGTTAGTAACCATCTTGGGTTTAAACTATGGGCACCTCCCTAGGATTAAATATCTTAGTTTTCTTGGCAACCAAATGTAGCAGGTCAAGCGGTTGTACTGTGAGAGTAGTCAAAGATGTCAAGTTGGCCCGGACACTCACGAGTCACCGATAAGTAATCATCTGGATTGGGTTGGCCTAGTGGTCAATAAGGGTCATGAGAATAATAAAGTGCTTAGAAGGAATGAGTTCAAACTATGGTGGCCACCTAACCTAAGATTTAAATATTATGTGAGTTTACTTATTAGTCGAGGTTTGCACAAGTTGGGTCAGACACTCACGGATAAAAATATATGTGGGTTAGTAGTTAGTACTTTAGCTCTGCTGCCAGAGTTTGGTTTGAGTAGATGTGCTTTTGATTTTTAAAAAAAAATGTGCTTTTGAGAGAGGTTAGGAATGAACCTTCCATCTGTTTGTGAAAATGACTGCACTTTCTGCCAATCCATGTTGATGCCTTTTGGAATATCCATGGGGATCTTTTGCATTTATGGGTTTTATTCTCTTTCTCTGTGTGTTGGGGGAGGAGAGGCTGAGTTGTCATAGCTTTGTCTATTTTTTGTAGTTTTTGTTATGCTTGGTATGCTTGTAGTCTTTCAAATGGCTTTCTTGTGTATAGCATTGGATGGTTGTGTTGGATTTTGATTATTGAGGAAGCAAGGTCTTAGACTCTTAGTTCAACCAGTCAAATAGGAAAAGTACAGATTTTGACGTCATGTTGTGTCCAAAGTCTTAATGTCAAATGTTGTAAGGTTAGACGGTTATTTCACTCTTGGTTGATGAAAAGAAGCTATGAGTTTAACTGATTTTGACTGATGGTACGGTGGTAACTTTAGGTAATTGTATTGTATATGACATCACTGGCTTATGTTGCTTACATCTTCCTTGAGGCTATTAGACATGAATTTAATTTATGGTGTCTACCGAGAAAGTAGTGTGTTTGAAATGTTTGAGTTCAAACATGTGAGAGTGGGAGGATTTGAACCTCTTACTTCTTAGTCGAGAGTATATGTCTTAACCAGGTGAACTATGCTCAGGTTGGCTAGTGTGTGTCAGAAGTATTGTGTTGCCTATTTTATAACTCGGGCTCTAAATCACCGCACATCTAAATTGCTTCCCGAGTGAATAAGGTATATTGTTGTAAAGGTTTGTACTGAAATATTTGGCAAATGGGTGAATGCAGGTTCTTAATCTTATCGTTGAGGACTTGTTTCAAGGACATCCCATAAGCAAAAGAAAGCTGAAAGAGCTGCTTGGCCACACGCCATCGCAGGTCCTTGCTGGTGCTCTGCTAGGCATTGCGGTTGCTTGGTTCTTTTGTCAGGGTTCCATGATTCCATGTTGAACTTCTTTGCACAACCTGTGATTAGAATTTCACCCTTTTCACTATGGAAATGGCCCATTTGTTTTGCTTTACAATTTACAAATGGCATCAAGAAGTAAATCAATTAAGAGGATTACTCATAGCTTGATAGCTTTCTTCTTTGTTCAAAGTCCTTCATCTCAACCAAAGGAAAACAGAGCATGTTCTTTGACAGCCATTTTGCGTCCATGGAAAAGTACTTTTCAATCAAAAAAAAAATTTTACAAAGTGATTCTGATGAAAGTCAAAAGCACCTCAAACACAAGGGAAATCATTTATATGGTTTTTAGCTGAAGTAGTTGATCATGGAATACTTTAAAAACAATTTATAAGAATATAGTAAGTTCTTGGTGCAGAACATATTCTCCATTAGAAAGTTCCATGGATGAGATTCGCCACTTCGGCTTAGCTTCTGAAGAAAGGAGCACAAAATGGCACATTGTGTATTTGTATTTTGAAACCTTAGTTAAGGAACTATAATATAATCTACAGATCGTGAAGTGATAAATAATAAGTTACAACGGCACATTCACAAATACTAAAAAAACTAACGAGTTTTGCAGTAGACAAAGAAAGCTCTGATATCAGCTCTGATATCAGCTCTGAAAATATAAAAACGTGACGTTGTCAAATGTGAAGACCGAGGGTTAAAATAAAAACGCGACGTTGTCAAATGTGAAGACTGAGGGTGAGATACACCGGAGAAGTTTGTCGTGTCTTAATATGAGGTGAAGGGTAACTCTTGAGGAGAATTTGTAAGAAACATATGCAGCGAACGAGACCTCCATGGCCATGGCCGCCTTTGAAACGTGATTGAGGCTATTAGATTGGAACAATGCCATCGATGATGCATGCCGAGGCAGGCATGAAATGAGAATGAATCATCAGGACTCGGGAGGGGGAGAGTTTTCTATCCCAAATGCTGCCCAGGATAGCCATTCCAACCCTCGTAACGTTGTAAGTTAAGAGTTAATCAGCAGGAATGGGAAACTTCTTTCCATTTCATAACTTCTACTCATTTTTTCTTTAGTTTCTTTAACTTTCGTTTTGACCTTCCTCTGAAAAGAAAATGAACAATCAAGAAGAGTTTACTTCACAAATAGAAAGCAAAGTCAAATAAACCATTTTAAGTATCATATATATCAAGGTTAGGAAGGTACCTCCTTGAGGGTGTGTTGCTCAAACCAAATACACCCTTCAACAAAGAGCTAATATCCACAGAACGATCCTTCATGATCTTATCATGGTACATTTTGCTACCGATTTCGGTGATTTGCTCTTCCACTTCTTCCAGTGTTTGATCCACATTGAGCTGAAGCTCCCCTTTTCTAATGACAGTAACACCAAAACCATTTGCTTTGGCTTCCCGAAATGCATCCTTATGAATTTTTTAACCAAAGAGAGACGGTTATGCAAGTAAAATTGGTAACATAACCGGACTCCGGAGACAAACAAAAACTAAGACCCAACACAGACTACAAGAAAACGAAAAGAAAGAAAGAAACAATACTTCCCGATTCAATGAAGTGCATATAGCAACTTTCCAGTTTGTCAAATGTTCCAACACATGAAATTGAGAGGAGTATCAGAAACAGAAAGCTAGAAACTAGAATGTAAGTAATTCCATACCTTAGGCGGACGTGCAACAATAAATGCATTGCCAGTCCCCAACATTTCCATATGAGATTGAATGATATAGCAAAAGTTTTTGCAATCACCAGCATCCTCAAAAGCAATTACATGGCATGGCTTTGGCTCAAGTTCAAGATCTTCAGCCATCTCCAAGGAATAGAATCCTATTCTCTGCTCCTCATCTTGCACCCAATACAGTTCAATGCACTGTAAAGTTAAATGAAGTGTTCAAAATCAAATCACGAAGGTTTTCATAGTGAGCAACGAAAATTGAAGTGAGACAATGTTCCAAAAATATTTGTAACATCATAAGTTCAGTTAACTTGGGGATGGGATAGTTGTGCTCAGACTATCAGAATCCAAGAAAATCATACTCACAAGTACATGGGGAAGATCTAACCACCACAAATAATCTTCTTCCTTGTCTTCTGCATACTCACGGTACTTGCTTACTACAGCCGGTGCTCCAAACATTTCCATCTCTCTTTTGAGCTTGTTCAATTTATTTTCCATGAATTTTTTATTCCTCTCAGGCAACTTGTCCATTAAATCAGCAGTTTCTTGCACTTCTTTCTCAGTAATCCACCGATCTAAATCTTTTCCAATATCCTTCATAACAGATTTGACTTCTGGATCTGTCTCTGCATTATAAGAATCCAAAAATTCTTGGGACCATTTCTTCGTGTGTTGCCAAAATTCCTTCCCCGACTTTTTACCAAGTCTAGTGGATCCATCACTACTTTCTATAATTGTCATAGAATCTTTCCTTTCTTGATTATGAATTTCCATATTGGGATCATTGATATTTTCAATGCTACCATTGGGATTAGAGGAGTTCTGCTCGTCTTTATTCATTGAAAGAGGCAGGCCAGCTTTCCGAACAAAAATTTCCTTTCTTTGCTCCAGGAAGTCGTTGAAGAATTCAGGGCTCTTTTCAAAAGGAGGACCCTTCCAACGTGGAATGACTTTTTCAGGTGGATCGTATAGACTGATGCCATCTAGAGAAACGAAAAAGAGGGGGGAATCAGAACAAGAAAAAACTATTTAACATAAAAAGTTCAAGAACATTCAAATACCTGCTCCATAGTCAAGATTTTCAATGTTGGAGTGGAGCCACTCATGCAACTTCAACAGCTTTTCATTCTCTCTCTCAACTTTCTTCTCAAGACCCTCAAAGAATGTAATCTTGTCCTCAGGATCCATTGAATAGAATGGATCTCGATTTGACAGTTCATTTTCTCTAACCTTAAAGACGATATCTCTAAGGTTGTCGTCCTTCATCCACTCAAGCTCCTCGTCATTGTTATTTTCATTCTGAAGTTGTGCTAATGTAGAATTGGCATCAGATTGCTGTTCACCTTTCTCTCTAGCAACCATATAATTATCTCTAAAGCCAACTCCAATCTTCTTAAAAAAAGGCTCGACCTCATCAAAATTATCTTCTATCCAGTTCTTCGTTTCTCCATAGGGCATGGTTTCTGTACCAAGATCATTGCTTTCATGATCCAAGGACTTGTGGAGCTCTTGACTGCCACCTACTGAGTGTCCTTCCACAGAACTTTTAGAGTGGTCATCCTTGACTGAGATAGGATTTTTATCACTAAGTGCAGAATCAACATTGTCACTAATCAATGATGAAGAATCTGAAGCCCCAACTGAAAAGGAAGATTTGAACAGTATGTTTTTTGAATCTGCTTCCTTGTTCGTCTCGATTTCCAATTCGTTATCATTTGGCAGCCTTGGAGCAGCAGCAAATTCTTGGACCGTTCTGCCTTGAATTTTCTCATCAGGCTTTTGTTTTTGACGTTTTTCAGAAAGATACTCCCTAGCTTCCTTCACTGTTCTTATGATCTTTAGTTTCTTTTGTTCTGTATCTGTTTTTAGTTTCTGGGAATCGCAGTAAATATCAGATTGCGTGGTATCCATCAAAGAGCTAGAGACTTGCAAATCCTTCGTCTCTACTGAAGCTACACAGTGAAGCGACCCATTCTCAACATTTTCGAGAACTTGCTTATCTTGTCTTAAATTATCAGACGGGAAACAGGCACCCTCATCTTCATTGGGCAACCTTCCATTAACAGATGAGAGATTGTTTTTATCAGAGGAAGACAAGGGGTCTTCTTTCGCCTCAATTTTCCGTACATTACGAGCCATGTCTCTTATTTCCTGAATTTTGTTACTCAAATCTTCAACACTTCCATTCAGATTGCCAGTAGACTCTCCTAAAATCAGTTTGGTAATGGGTGCTTTTGATTTTTCTTTTGCTATAGTACGCATAAGTTCTTGCTTATCTAACTTGGGCTTTTCAAATGGCGCCTTAGGTCGCTCTGCACGTACTTGAATAATTTCAACTCTACCATTCTCCAGTACCTCTTTCTCCTTTCTAAATTTGATCTTTCTCCTCATCATTTCTTTCTCCAATTCTGTATATTCAACCTCCTCCTTTTTGAAAGTGAACAACTTCTTCAAAGAAAAAAGCATGAGAAAACTACATAAAACTAAGCCCCCAACTCCTGAAAACTTGGTAAAAACCTCAGGCCTAAAACTGATACCTTGAGCAGCCTTAAGAACACTAGATTCCTCGAAACCTTGAGCAGCCTTAAGAACACTAGATTCCTCGAAACCTTGAGCAGCCTTAAGAACACTAGATTCCTCATCTCCTTGAATTACAAATTTTGCGACTGAACTATTCCTTGGAAGCACATTTTTCCCACTCTCCATTTCTCTCGCAATCATTTTCGCAGTCGAGATTTTATGATTCACTCCCCTTGAATCATCCAAATCAGCTCCCTCAACTTGGCTTCTCGATAAAATTTCATCCTCGTTAATAGAAACCCATTTGACATTCCCATTAGAGTCTTGAAATATCGTAAATATAGTACCAGAACCAATCCCCCAAAACTCGATATCGTTCTTATATTGATCAACCCAATTCTCCAATCTATTCCACAACACAGATTCACCAAACCCTTTTGAAGGTTTCGTTTCAACAGTAGTATCAATAGCATCACCACAAACAAGACCGGAACTCTCAGTATGATCAGAAATTCGTTCGGGCAATTGAAATTCAGAAATTGAATTGTCGGGAATGGGAATTCGGCGTACCTGTTGCTGCTCCTGAGTGAGTTTCTTCCTCAGCGAGTTGCGGCGTCTGGTCGAACGAGAAAGATTAGCGAAAATTATCAAGTTTCTTCGGCATGTTGGAAGATTAAAACATGGAGATGATGATGGGTATCTTTGAAATTTGGAGGTGGGTGCTTTCTTATTCCAATTTTGAATTGAAAATCTGGCAGAGAAGAACGAAACGCCATGAGTAGTTATTGGAGAGCGAGAAGAGGAAATGGGAGAAAGAAGCTCCATGTGCAGAGCGAGAAATTGAGCTGCTCAGGAATTAGCTAAACCTCTGAATCATCGCATCAGGAAGATGACGCATCCTTAAACCACGTCCTTTGCATCTTAGCCCTTGTAATTTATATAACCCATTGAATTTTGGTTTACATATATATATTTTTTTTTGATCTTGATGAATTATGTTTACTTTGTCATATATATATTTGTTAAATTACGAGTTTAGGTCTCGTTTGATGAGTTATGTTTACTTTGTCATATATATTTGTTAAATTACGAGCTTAGGTCTCGTTTACTTCGTCGTAATCAAAATTATTTTAATTTTTTACCCTTTGATGTTGTTTACTGAGTTCAAAGTCAAACGGGATTTTCGTTAGGGTATTTACTTATTAAATTTTGTAAATTTACTATAATACCTTTTAATATAATAAAAAAACAAAAGGAATCGAAAACCACGTTTCTCACTTTTTGTTTTTCACTTTGAATGTTTGACTATCGAATCTCGAACCGTCTTCCCTTCTTCCTTCCTTCTTCTCCAACCACAGTTCTTTTGTCTTCTCCTAACAATGAATCTTAATCGTCCACTTCGATTTGAGCTATCGTTATCGTCGAAGCAAACATTGTTCCCCAATATTTGCGTCGAAAGTAACCGATCAATGTAAAAATAATATATTTTGTTCATTTACTCTGTCGTTTCTTACATTTCTTGGTGTCAGTTTTATGCAAACTCTTGTGCATACGCTTGCTCTTTGTCCGATTCTAGTGATTTAGCATAATCTCTTTTTTTGGAAGACTATATCGTATACATTTAAAGTCTAGTTGAGAATATGAGTTTTCATGAGGTTTAATAGTTGCTAATAAATCGAAATAAGATTATTTGATCGCCTTACAAATTGTCAGGACATGAAGAATGAGAGGGGAAAAAACGAAGACAAGAGTAATGAGTCGAGGATGTTGAGGAATAAAGAAAAAGTGCAAAACATGGAAGAGAAACCAAAAATAAAGAGTAGGTCTCATGTAATGTGCAATGAGAATAGGATTGAGCACCCTCTTGAGATAGTGGGCGTAATTAAATTGCGGATTACGGCATGACAGATTGATTACGTTTATCGTTTTCAATAAATGACTTCAATGAGAATGAAAGTATGATCTCCAATCAGAATTGTGTTTGATTTATTGCTGTTTGATTTATTGCGTTTGAGGAGAAGTAAACGAAGCTTTAATCTTTAAACTCTCGATTTGTATCAAAAAAGCTTTTTAATTTTAGAAGTGTTTAAGAATTTGGTTTTTGACTTTTAAAAGTGTTCAACACAACTTTAAACTTTAGATTTTGTATTTAAGAAGTTCGACTTTAAGAGTGTTTAATAGGTCCATAAACTTGTAATTTCGTTTAATGATTTCATGACATATTCCATTTTTTTTAATAAACTAATCTACTAGACATAAATTTGAATTTGGTATTTAATAGAACTTTAAACTTTCAATTTGGTGTATAATATGTATGTGAATTTTAAAAAATGTCGAATTGATCAAAGACTTATTAGACACAAAATTGAAAGTTTATGGGTTTGTCACACATTTTAAAATTCATTTTGGTCTACTAAACTCTCTAAAAGTTTGTTATTTCTATGATACTAACTTGAACATCAGAGTTACTATGACAGACACAACATTGATATTCTCTAATTTCTGTTTTGCAAGTCACTTCATCCTACCAATGTACAAATTCACAGTTAAAACTACGTAAAAGACAAAGAACATTTTATGTCAAAATTTTGACATCGACAAAAAACATAAAAGTTTACCCAATTGAATTATGTTCCGTTACACTAATATTTGTAAACGCTCTCTCTTGATGGATGGTAGGTTGAAATATCCCTTTTTGTCAATAGATTCTCAACTATAAAACCTCTTTCCCATGTGAACTCATTGAAGTGGTATAGCCCATTATCCCAATATCTCCTTTCAAATTGCTTTTCAACTTATGGCCTTTGAAAAGAATGTTGGTTTTCTCCATTGATTTCACTCACTCACTCCTGTCTTTTCTTCCCACCTTTCTCAATACCATTTACTTTCAAAACAAGAGAATTAATATTCATATGCTCCAAATTATACAAATACAAATATTAAAGCCACAAATTTCATTTTTTTAGTTCAACAATTATAAAGGAGGAGCATCAAATCTCCGACCTCCAAACAATAAATACATATCAGTTATGCTCATTTTCAGCACTATATAATTCAGTTAAAAACACTTTCGCTAAATATAACTAAAGTGTATATTAGATATTATCAAGTTTTATCATAAAACCAATTAATGATAAGAGGAGTAGTTCATGCATGTTATATTGTGAGTGATGTCCCTTCATCTTTTTTATGTGGGATCGTGTGTTTGTGAATAATTAAAATTATTTTTGTCGTATTCGAGATCATTCCAAAACATGTTTTTAATCATTCGGATTTATCAAAATGATTTCGGATGATGAATTTTAAAATAAGAGGACAAATATAGAAAGAAAATTGAGACTTCCGATATGAAAAGAAAATAAGTCAACTAAAATAGTAAGCGTTAAACGACATCGTTCGAGTCTATGCACTCATTTTTGGTTACAGGGACAGCTAATCTGTTTCTTTCTACTTTTTTTCTTTTTCTTTTTTTCTTTTTTTTTTATTATCACATGTCTGAAAAAAAGGAAAAAAGGTTCTCGACAGACGGCGGCGGAGGAATTTTCCCGGCAACCGCATTACGACGGTCCGTCGAAAATCAGGCGCAACCACGAGGAGAGAATCCGACCCGAGAACCAGCCAAATCGTACACGACCCGAAATCCTTGCTGCTGAATGTTGCCGATAATCGACAGCCCACTGGTCGTTCCGGCGAAGGCGAAGCAGAATCGTCCGCTGCCGTCGACCGGGATTAGATAATTAGACGCCGGTAACGACACGTCAGCACCTCTGAAATGCAGCACCACCGTTGGAACCTTCACCGTCGTCTTCCCGGACAGATCGTAGCAAGTATCGAAGAGAGAAAACTCCGGCGCGGATTTCAAACTCGAAGCTCCGGCTCGGAAGGCGTCACGAAGTGCAATGTACGCCGGTTTGTTCAATCGAGTGACGGAAGTACCGCAATCGATGATGACTCCACCGTTTCCGGTTGGATCGAGCTTGAAATGTGAAGCGGAGATGCCGGAGACGGGCGTTCCTCCGACGCTGATCCCCAACAGTTCGACGTAGTAAAACGTATCCAGCCTAGGGTTTGTGAGGAGAGGAGTGAACCGGGCGGTTCGAGAGACGGCAGAGTTGCCGAAGACGACGGAGGACGGTTTGGAAGAGGCGGAGCGGTCCACCAAGCAGTAGGAGAATTTCTGGTTGAAACTCCGGCCGGTTTGCGACGGAAACGACAATCCTCCCCGGCCGAGACCTAAAAGCCCCGCCGCACCAACGAACAAACCCTCATTATCGTGGCCGCAACCTAGGGCAACGCGCTCCACTTTAGTCCGACGGAAGGTTAGGGTTTCGGTGACGAACTCGCCGGTGGTGTAGGAACCGTCGCCGTATGAAACTTGGTAGAGACACGTCTGCCGCTGGTTGCAGCCCGGAGATTCGAGGCGGCCGCACAACGGCGTCCGGCAGAGGACCTTAGCGAAGGATCCGGACTTCACCGGGTTGAAAACCGGGTCGGTCTGAGAGTAGCAATTCTTGCAGGGAGCGCACTGTAGCCAAACGATGTCGCTGCCGGTGTCAAGCACCATGTAGACATACTTGGGTGGCGTGCCGACGCCGATGCGCGTGAAGTACTCGCCGCTGCCCTGAGCGAGTCCCGAGATCACCGAGCTACTGAACCCCTGGCTCAGATTCTGAGAGCCACCGCTGAGTGAACTCAGCTTCTCGACTCGGAGAGCGTCTCTTTGAAGCCGGAAGTGGAAGAGCTCCTCCGGCGTTCGGTTCAGAGACAGAGCGTCCAAATGGTGAAGCTGCAGCGATAAGTCGGGCTCCGACGAGATTAAGGACTCGGATTCCGGCGAGAAGAGGGAAGGAGAGGCCGGAAGAGGTCTGGGAACTAGGGTTTGGAAATCGGAGAGGGCGGCGGTGGAGAGAGAGAGAAGAGTGAGAAGGAAGAAGATGAAGAAGAATGCTCTGGTTTTTGTTGGCTCCATTTTTGAGAGAAAGAGAGAGAGAGAGTACAATTTCTGCAGAGGTGAGAGAGTATAAATAAATGAAGGAGAAGCTTAGGGAATTAAAGTTTAGCAGTTTCAAATCTATTTAATTTTTTAAAAAGAAAATTACATAAATATATTTGAGAATTGTATTTTTCCAAAAAAAAAGTTTATTACTTCAATAACATAGGGAAGGGAAGATAATAGTTATTATGCTCAAATTAACCTAGTCAATCTCGACATAATTTATCTGGTTAAGGTATGTATCTTCGACTTTAAATAAATACAACACTTAAAAGTCTTTTTTTCTCAATCGTTCAAGGAGCAGATCTCGTTGCGTCTAATGTTTATACCTATTCTCTTCACGATTATAACGTAGAGTTTTTCAACTCACATGTATCTTATGAGAATCGTTTTTCCATTCACATGTGTCTTACGAGAAACATATTTTTCTGTGAAGAATATATATAAAAAAAAATTAATACGAAAGTTACTCTTTTATTGTGAAAAATTAGTTGAGAAGTTGATAGTTTTGAACAGTTACTTGTGTGAGAGATAAATTGTAAAAGTATTTTGTTTTTGTATCCAATAGTTATTAGAAGACGGACATATATTTGGATCTACATCAATTGTTGCGACTTCATAGAATAATTTGTCCTTTTATTGCATGATACATCATCAATTTATTAAAAAATATGCGGGATACATACACCAGTATTAAAAAAGGAAAAATAATAATCAATTACACTTTTAATTTATGAAATTTAGATTTGGTAGCATTTGGGACTCTCTTAATCGTTCAAGGAGTAAATCTCAGTTAATGTTTATATATGTTGTTTGACATTATTTTTAACTTTAATTCCTATAACTTGAATGTTGAACTAGACTATAACTCCTTAGTCAATTTTTAAATTTTAGCTTTGTTTTTTCTTTTTTTCATTTTTTTAACTTTTTTTTTAGTACAACGTAAAAGAACAAAGCATGGAGATGTTCTTCTCGGCGGAACTAGCAATCCCTTCAAGAGAATGATCCTCTAACTAGACTTCAGACCAAATGTTTTGCTTAGCATGACATGCAAGTTCATGAACAACACAGTTACATGTTCGTGGGATGAGAAAGAAGCCTGTAATTTTCTCATGTCTGTGTTTGTCTTGTGAAATAATTCATGTCCATTAATAAATTTCATAGAATCATCTTTACCCATAAGGTATGAGAGACCAGCTTCGAGTACTATACTACTTTGACCTATAAACTATAAAGTATAATGTTTTATATATTTTTTTTTGCTAATTGATTTTAGTGATGAGATTACTATGATGTTAGTTTTTTTTTTTGCAACGGTAATTTAATTAATGCGGGGATTGAACCCATGACCTTTTGGTCACCGGCACAACCCTATGCCAATTGAGCTATGCTCGGTTTGACTACTATGATGTTAGTTTATACATAGAAACTTCTAAAGTTTAGGGGTTTAATAAATTTAATATCTTTCTTTTCATATATTTTTTTAAAAAACTTTTTATAAATTAAGTTTGTGTGTTTAAGTTTCATATATTTTATTAAAAAAAAAAAAAAAAATTTAAAAAAAAAACTTTTATTGCTTTTCATACTAGTTAAAGATCATTATCTCGGTATTGTCAATTAAGTATAGTTAATTTTGTGTTAAACACTTGTAATTTAGTGATTGAACGGTAAGTTTAGTCCTAAATTTTATATTTGTTTTTAGTAAGTTCTTATAGTTTAAAAAGTATTTATGTATCTGCCTTTAAAAATGTCAAATAGGTCTTTGAGCTTTCAATTTTATATTTAATGGGCATTAAACTTTTAGTACTGTGTGAGATAGATTCGTAAATTTTACAAAATGTCAAATAATTCAAAGACCTATTACATACAAAATTAAAAGTTGAGTGACTTATTAGACACAAAATCAAAAGAAGAGTAAGACTTATTACACATTTTTTTAAAGTTTATCAACTTATTAGACATTCAAAGTTTAGGTTTTTATTTATAACCTTTTTGGTTTTTTAAAATTAAGCTTATAAACATTATTTTCTTTATGGATTTTTTGTTTTGGTATCTACTTTTTACTTCTGTTTTCAAAATCAAAGTCAAATTTTGGAAACTAAAAACAAATAGTTTTTGTTTTTGAAATTTTGCTAAGAATTATAAGGGTGTTTGGGGCACCAAATTGAGTTGGATGGACTGAGTTATTATAATTCAGTTTACGTTGGGTCCCCACTCACTATTATAACTCATCGTTAATAGAGTAATTATATTGACTTCATTAATATTTATTATTCACAACTACTATAACTCACATACTATTATAACCCCATTAACTATAATAACTCACTCGACCTCCCAAACAACTCATAATGTTTTATTAGGAAAATGAAATTCATTGTAAATATATTTGAAAAAACAAGCTTGTTTTTTTTAAAAAATAGTTATCAAACGAAACTTTGAGAATTTATTAAATACTTTTGAAAGTTGAGTGACTGATTTAACACCAACCTAATAATTTAGGTCACACTTGATAATTATTTTGTTTTTTTTAAATTAAACCTATAAACAATACATCCACATATGACTTTCTACCATGACTTTCATCTTTGTTAAGAAAACATCACAACTCTTAGCCAAATTCTTAAAACAAAAGCAAGTTTTTGAAAGTTTTTTTTTTCTTTTCAAATTTTGGCTTAGATTTTAGAAACACTTGAAAAGATAGATAATACAATAAATGAATTGAAAATATATGGTTTATAGATTTAATTTTCGAAAATAAAAAACCAAAAATCAAATAGTTATCAAACAGATTCAAATTCAACTTTGTAATTTAACCTAATCTATTTTAATAATTATATCAAACATCTAACTTTCAAAAAGAAAAGTAATTTGTTCAACAATTGAACTATACTCTATAATAAGTGTGAAGGAATCTTAGCTCTTTTTGTAATATTCTTAAAAATTAAAAAAAATAATAATAATAATAATAAATAAATAAATAAATAAATAAATAAAAAAGGTAAAAAAGAAAAAGTGATGGGAGGAGAGGTGGGGGTGGGAGCCATAAAAGATATCCATTATTGGGGGAAGTGCTGTGACTGAGACCAAAGGCAGTCAGTATTTGTAAGCGAAATGACGAAAATACCCTTCAAAGGTTATTTACATTTTGCAATATAGTCCTCACTCTCTATGCCTTTTTTTGGTCATAGTCGGTATTGTATTTATTGTTTTATTGAATGTTTACTTTATTCAACCGCTTGATTAAAATATCGATATTAACAATATCAAGATTTCAATTCTACGACTCGTGCAATATTATGCTTTCGACAGAAAAATTTCAGGTGCGAAAAATATCAGTTGATCTTGCTAAAACTCTCGCATTAACTGAAGGTGTAGATCTCGTTAATCGTTATTGATGTTGATCTAATTCTTTTGTGGCCAAAAGTTGATTCTCAAATCGTATAAAAACTTCTGATAGGTCTAGATCGTTATGAAAACGAAATACAACCCTTTGTCGACAGTTTACGCAAAAAGAGAAGTATGAGATTTATTAAAGGTTTTTGTTTTTACCGAGATGTTGTAACATTGTGGATCACGACCTAGCTAGCCATGCTCGTGTAATATATATATATATATATTTTATAAAATTATTTAAATTAATAATTAAAAAAAAAAATCACTTCCTATGATATAGATTTTATTGTTTAAAAAAATGACAATTTTTTTTTATATACCTTTCAACTTTAAGAATTATGTCAATTAAAATCATAAATTAATAATTGTACCCATTAAAATCTTAAACTTTCATAAGTAAATCAATTTACATTTTTCATTTGAAAAACGTCAGTTTTCACACGTGTAAAAATTTATAATTATATTGATTAAATTCTTAAACTTTCATAAAATTAATTTACTTAGAAAAGTTTAAAAGTTTAATCGTTAAAATTATAAGTTTTTGCACATTTGAATTAAGTTTTTTCAAACGACATATAATAGTGTTTAAATTAATACTCTTATAAAAATTTAAGATTTTAATTGATTCAATTATTAGTTTGGAGTATTAATTTATACAAACCTAAAAATTTAGAGGTATAAATTAATGTTTTTTTTAAAAAAACATGTAGGGTGGAGGATTAAACCTAAGACCTCATGGTCACTAGTCGATATATCATGTCATTTGAGTTATGCTTTTATTGGTAGGTATAAATTAATGTTTGCCATTTTTCACGTAAATTTTTTTTTCGACTTTATTATTTTTATTATTATTTTTTTAATTAATGCATGGATTGAACCCATAATTTCTTAGGCAAAGACACAACTTCATGTCAATTGAGTTATACTCGGTTTGTCATATTGACCTTATTATTAGTATTTATATTTATATCGATGATATCGATGTCAAACCCTCTTATATAAATATATGAACATATATTTTAATCGTTGCAACTCATTTCCCATCCCACTTTTACAATTTTCTTTTTGTAGACAAAATAAATAATGTAAAAGAAAACAAATGCCCTAAGAAAGGTATCTTTTCTTTGTTTTGGTGATGTTGTTGTTGACGTGGCTGAAAAATCATTTGTTATTTGCCTCTTAAAAAGACGAGTGTCATAAAAATATGTCTTTTTCAAAAAGATAATATTTTTTAATATTTTTTTTCTTAAAAATATTTATTCTAAAAGCTAAAACTAGAAATAAAGTTGAATAATAATCAACATTGCCTATAATATAATATGCTACAATTGTATTTAAGTTATTTATTATTAAAAAAAAATAAAGTTATTTATTATTACAATCACTCCAACCATGGTTAAAATTAACAAACTCTAATTTGGAAGGTGTGAATTGGCCAAAGTGACCCTACATGCTGCAATTGATCACTTTAAAGTGGAAAAATATGAGATGAATTCTAAGAGAAAAAGTTCAATATAGTCATTCTATTTACCGCCTTAGTTCATTTTGGTTCTTATAGTTTTCAAATATATATTTTTGTATCAATACTTTCAACTTTTATTTATTTTAATTTAATACTATTAAAAAGTCTAATCTAGTGTCAAAAACGAGCATGACTCAACTGACATATGTATGTCTTAATAACCAAAAAGTTTGTGGTTCCAACTCTCCACCCTCAATGTACTAAATATATATATATATATATAACCATTTTGATTCTTATTGACAAAATTCAAATTCTATACGCGTTCAACCCAAACTCCTTTCTACAAAGTTAAAATATCATGAAAACGAAATGAAATAAGAATTGGTCAAAATGATCATTATTTTTTAATAAAAGAAAGTACAAAAACCAGAAAAGAGGGAGTTTTTGCACAGATGACCTCTATCGGGAGTCTTAATGTCAAATGACACGGTTATTTAAAACACATGTTTTTTGACCTTCTCTCGTGATCAACAAACCCCCTCCTTAGGTAAAAAGTCATTGTTGAGCACGATCGCGAGGGAGACGACTATAGTGTCCTCATGCTCAGCGTAGTGTTGATGACGTCAGCAAACGGACAAAAAACATGTGTTTTCGAGGGGGGTCAAAAAACATTGTGATCCCCGAGGAAGGATCATTTGTGCAAATATTCTAAAAAAACGTTTAAAAAATAAAAAAGACAAAAAGAGACTAAAATTGAAAATATACGGATTGAAATAAACATTTTGAAAGTATGTATATCAAAATAAACTAAAACTTAAAATATGAAAATTTGTCAACATGAGCTTAGCTCAACCGACATATTGTATAAACTAGTGATCAAGAGGTCACGGTTCGATCCCCACCTCACATGTTGTCAAAAAACATTTATGTCTCATATTGTGGGCTTTTTTTTTTTTTTATAATTAATATTGCATGTTTCAAACTTTTTTTAAAAAATATAGTTGTTTTTATTCAAGGGTCTTTTGAAAAGACAACCTTCTCACGTAGCGCCACATCGTCAAAGTCGTCTTTTGAAAAGACGACATTCTATTGCGTGTTGCGGCACGCCTTCTGCCGCAAAAGGAATTTATTCCTTTTAATTCCCTAGGAGCAAGGTCGTCTTTTGAAAGACGACCTTGATGTTGTTTCTTTAAAACTCTTCCCCTCCCTTCTGTTTCATCTCACGCTCCCCCTCTTATCCGATGCTCCCCCCTTTCTTCTACTTCATCTGATTCAACTTCTTCTTCAACTTCTTCAACTTCTATTCTTTTTTTCCTTCTCCTTCTCTAAATCATCCGATTTCTCTTAGGAAAAGACGACACTCACATGTGTCGTTGTCCAAAGTCGTCTTTGAAAAGATGACCTTGCCACGTGGCGCCACATCGTCAAGGTCGTCTTCGCGTTACAAGTTTTGAAATTTCAAAACTCTAAATTTCAAAACTTGTAATATTTAAAAAAAAAGAGTTCATATTGGTATAAGTATAACCGACTTTAAAAATAATTTAATGACCTCTTACACTAAAGATTTAAGAAACTTTGATCGAAAAATGTGTCTAATTGATTAAAAGTAAAAACATCTATTTAATTTTTTTTATTTTTTTAGAGCACACTTTTTTTTACTAAAAAAAACCTCTATTTATACAAAAGAGTAAATTTGATGGGTGCATAACAAAACAATACACAAAAGTTAAATTCTTTACACACAAATGTTCAATTGCTAAAGCTTTCACTTGATGCAATTATATTCAAATAACATAAAAAATGATAATTTAAAAATAGGGAAATTGTAGTAAATGACAATTTAAGACTTATTGTTTGCAAATATAGCATGTTTTTAAAAATTTTGCGGATATAGCAATTTCTATCGCTGATATCTTATGACTGATAGAAGTCTATCGCTGATCACCTCAGCTTTTTATAGATTTTTGTCAGTGATAATAGTCTATCAGAGATAATAGTCTATCACTGATATAATAAAGTCTATCAGTGATAGAAACGAGTTTTTTTTGCCATATTTACAAAACATTTTAAAGTTTGCTAAATTTGCAATTAATTTGGGCCTGATTGCTATATTTGTGCAACCAGCCCTTAAAAATATCTTTAAAGTGTACAACCATTTCTGTTTTATTTTTGCATTCTCCAACATAAGTATTATTTATCCCTTGTCTAGAAAACAATAAACAACTTTGTAGGGTATTAATTTGAATTTCAACCTATATTTGAAAGTGATTTTAAAAGAGTTAAAATTAATTTTGTCAAGTTCAAAATCACTTCCAAACATATCTTTAATCGTTTAAAATAAATTTTGATGGTATGAAAATTACATTTTTTTAAACTAAGAAAAATACGTTTAAAAGTGTAAAACGAAACATGTCAATTATTATATGAAAATCACTTTCAATATATCATTAGAAAAAAATCATTTTCACTAAAATCACTCTCAAACATGTCAGTATTTAGATTACACAGAAAGATAGTCTAGTACAGCTGCAATTTCACGTTAACAAAACTCGCATACTAAATATAAACTTCAACGTTAAAGTTCGGGCAAGGGTCATCTAAATGTTAGTATAAATTTGAGGTTGGAAAAATCAAAAGAAACCCATGACTTCATTGATACAAAGTTATCCAAACATGTAAAGAAAGAGGAGACAAAAGCTTGGAAAAGCTCCAAATTGCATAAGATGAACTCACACCATTCTTGCTCTTGTCTTCATGTATTAAAATATTTCTATATCCTCCCAAGTCCCAATTCTCATAAATACATCCAACACAACTTGCACACTCAAAATTTCCACAAAATTAACTCAATCAATTTTATCATCTATAAAATTACAATACTTTCCTCTAGGGGAACCTTTTGTCAGTTCATTGATCCATATACGTTTAATGATAAAGTGAGCTATTTGTATATTATAGTATAACTCAGTGAAAAAAGATATTAATTATCATTTTAAAAGTCGATGATTCAATCTCCACAAGATATTAATTATCATTTTAAAGGTCGATGATTCAATCTCCACTCTAACAATGAATGAACTCAAATAAAAGCAATTGTCATTTTAAAAGTCGATGATTCAATCTCTACTCTAACAAATGGATGAACTTAAATAAAAGTAAATAAATATTGCAAGTATTCTGCATGTTAAATATTGTATAATCTAATTTAAATGATCAATGAATAAAATAATGAAAATTAAAGAAAGGATGAGGTGCTAATTGTTGACGAATTTTCTCCTCAAATCTCGGGATCACTGCTGGGTCAAAGTTCACATGCACTTGTTTTTTTCACAAGATATTAAAAATGCCAACCTCTAACTCTTTTTTTTTAAAAAAAAAAAAAAAGATAATGTAATGGGAAAATTACAAAAGAGAAAAACAAATGGTATTTAGGGATTGCAAGATAGGAGACTTGTGAGAAGTTTCTAAGGTTGGGCTAGAAAAGTATTTATCCATAGGAACAAAGATAAAAGTCAACTAAAATTAAACTAATTAATAATGATAATGTTTTGAATAATGAAATTATTTTGTATTTAAACACAAGCCTAGATAAATTATTTTCTAATAATTTTTACAAACATTTTAAACGAATACTAATGAAAAATAATCTACAGAATTTCGAATCTATTTAATACACCAAAAACCTAATAAAAAGATTTTTTTTAATAATCATTCAAACTTCAAAAGATATATTTTATCCCGTTGGAGTTTAAGCACTTGTAAACCCCTGAAAATACCCGAAAATCAGTAAATTTTGCCCAAAAGTTTTACCTTATATTTCAAAAAACCATATAACAACCAGATCCAATTTTCAATATATCGATATTAAAATTATTTTAACAATGGTATTTATTCTGTAATAGAGAGTGAACTCAATGGAAAGAAATATAGTTTGGATCTGCAATCATACCAGTATTTACTCTGGTTTTCACTTTATAAACTTTCTAACAAATCAATACCATATCAATGAAAAGTCTTTTTCCTTGCTTGAGCTAGACAAGGTGGACAAAAAATAAAGTGAAAAGTAAAGACCATATGAAAGAGGGGATTGATTAATCAAATTATTTCAACTTATGAATATAATATTTCCCAGAAAGCCTATTTTTAATAATTGAACAAAAGTTGAACTATTTGCATGAAAAAAGTAGCTCCCACCCAGTAAAAGAATCTTACCAATCGTAACCATGATTCAGGCTGAAACATTTATTGACAGAGTTCACTAGGGACAAGCACTAAACCTGAGGTCGGAGATTCAATCCTTCAATCCATAACTCAAAAGATTACATCAACTTAAATAATTAAACTCTATATGTTCATAGGGCTACCAGCTACTCAGATAACACTATACAATCTAAGCGGATGTTTGGAATGAATTTTCAAGTGCTTAAAAACATTTTTTTAAGCATTAAGAAAGTCATTTCAAACCCGCCCTACATAAAAATTGGACCAAAACTAAACATTATAGAGATCAAGAGATCAAAGAGAAGATTAAAAGTAACCTCATATGCAATCCATTTGTATCTCCCTGATGGCAGCTCACTCTCACTGACTTTGCCACCCAAGATCAATGAAACCACATTTTCTATTATTGAACAAGTTGGACAATCAGCATATTCAATCCAGATTAAGAGGCGGCAAGAAAAATGTATCTACATCAATTGCTCCGCCCCGTTTGATAACCATTTAGTTTTAAAAAATTATTAAATAAAGCTTATCAATACTACTTCCACTTATAGATTCTTTTGTTTTTATTTTGTTATATACATTTTAAAGTGTTTTCAAAAACTACAAAAAGTACTTCTAAAAACTTGTTTTGGTTTTTAGAATTTGGCTGAGAATACAAATCTTTCTTTGAGAAAGATGAAGACCATTGCAAGAAAATGGTGAGAAAACAAACATAATTTTTAAAAACAAAAAACAAATGGTTATCAAACGGAGTCTCCATGTTTTCCATGCATCCTAGGATGAAAAGCTTCCAAATTTCCACGGCAATTTTTAAGCCAAAAAAGGCTTCTTGTCTAACTACCCTTCATTTCATTTAGGGGTATGTATGGAATGACTTTTTAAGTGCTTAAAAAGTATAAGTGCAAAGAAAATATTTTTAAGCACTTGAAAAGTTAGTCCACATCCGCCCTTATTTTAGTAGATTATTCACTATTATCCTTGCATCTTATTTCCTTGGGTGATGATTTTTTTTTTTTTCTCATCAAAACTCGCCTATACTACATTCTAAATTTCATGGTAAAATGTAGAGGAATACCATCAATTGCTTCAACGTATATATTACAGAAACTATCCTATAAGAAGCAAAATTTAACCCATCCTGTATGAATTAAGATGTTATTTTAGAAGAGAAGCCACCAAGATTTTTATCAAACCTTTCCATTGCCCGATGGCGTTACGCAAAACTGGTGTTAGAACATCGTCCGATCACTTCAAATCCGTATAAGAGTAACTAAGAAGCTTTCATCTTCAAGTTCTTCCAAGCCACTGTCAATTTAAGTTATGCTGCACGAAGCATAAAGTAATTTAATCAAGACGTTTGACGTCATTAGAATTAACATGTCAGCAGAACAAACAAACTACTAGAGAAAACATAAGATGTAGACTATTTAAATGCAAAGTAATAAACTATATACATCTTAAACCTTCATTGTATCCCTATGACAACACTTTTTTATTGGACAATCCCCATGAGACGAGCGCAAATTATTTAGTAGTAGAAATAAGCATAAACACCCCTAGCAACTTCAAGAATGGGATAGACAAATTATCTAGCTCCAATAATGTTTTTTATCCTAGAAGCTCTCAAGTACCACTTGTAACATAGACAAGTGATCGGAGGTTTTATATTCACAAGGAGGATTGCACATACTTAGACAACTGTTATGTTTTTGCATTATGATTAAAAAAAAATAAAGGTCGTTATTAAATAATTAAGGTTAAAGTTTTTTCAAGTATAAAAAATTTGGATGACCAAAATGATGATGTGGAAACATAATTCCTCCATGATTAATAATACTAAGGATAGAGAAGCCAATAGGTTCATCATTATATAACCTTGTGGGATTCTTAGTTTAGGAATGTAGGGATCTGAGGACTCCTTAACACTGCCAACCTTCTCCCCCGAACTCAACTCCTGAAATTCAAAGGCATGTGAGTAAAACTTAACAACAAACTTCTTCATTTCAGTAAACTTGATAATGGATTATGAATTACAGTTTAATTTAGGAGTAAACAAAATAATAGCAAGAATTAAGTCAGAAAAGAGAGAACTAGATCCTACCCCAACAAGTTTAGGCAAGGAGCAATAAGCTATCCATAGGAACTAAATTAGAAGTTTGAAACCCATAGGGGACAAATTGAAACTTTTAAAATCATAAGAACCAAACTAAAAGGGCCAGATTCGTAATTTAATCTTTTCAAAAAAAAAAAAAAGATCCGTACTACCTTTCTGCACAATGAGGCAGTATGGTCATTAGAAGTGGTAGTTGAAACTTGCTGAGAAGGTTGGACCAAAGAAGCAGCTTGTCCAATGAGTTTCTGTTGTAAGCCAATCAACTCTTTAGTAAACAAGTTGCTTTTGCTCTGTCTTACTATTTCTTCTGGTCGAGAATGTGCTCTTTCTTTTCAATATTGAGGACCCCGGCTGGTTTCCCAATTGGATGGTTTGCCATGAATTTCCCAACACATTTTCTCGGAGTGGTTGTTTTCTTGCAATATCCACACCATGTTTTCCCTTTTCTATGGCAGTTTTTTACTTCCTTTTCGAAAAGAGGTTCGAGAAACTAGGCTGAATTTCATACTTACCAAAGCTGAGGAAGTCCCCAACATTAATTTTCTTCGACTCTTCTCTGCTAACTTCAGCCAATACTTCTCTAATGTTAGGTAGAGGCTTGGCAGTCGAGATCTCTACCAAAACTCATCTAGGTTTCGATTAGGCCTAGAGAAAAATTGAAACATTTTCTTTTTGCAATAATCTTTTTGTACCATGCGCCATCATTTGAGCATTTCCATTCACTGTTCACACAAAGATCAAGTTGTTACCACAGCAATTAAAAAGACTGTAGTACACTCCTACAGTAGTCCCTTGCCGTTAATCATGAAGCCTCCATTCTACTTCAAATGATCCAGAGGGTGTTCTTAAGTTAGAGAAGGTCTCCTTGTCAGCATCCACATTTCTTTTGTTGTCTAATAAAGAAGGAGTTTCTTGCTAATTTGTCCATTAGCTAAAATATTAGCTTGCTATTTTGTATTTTCAGCCTTCCACAACTTCTTGAATAAGAGATAGCTGACTTCAAAGTCGCTCCATAGATTTAGTTATCCTCATCTTTCCGCATATAAACATCACGACGGGCTACCAGCGCTGCAAGTTATTTTGCCAATTGAGTATGTGGCTGGTAATCAGGAGGATTGAAGCGTCCATATTTCCCCGCGTTACTCAAAAAGATACTTGAAGAATTTCTGCAACTTATTCCAAGACCAAGACATTAGTTGGCTTTTTGGCCATGATTGAACCAGAAGCACAAAGACCCACACAATCAGGATTATAATGAAATATCCAGAACAGAGAAAAATAGGGAAGAAGAAGATTCTGATATATTGATTTCAGCATCCCTAAAATAAAGCAGAGGCTGCGTATAAAAGAAGAAGCAACCCTAACAAACAGCACACGTGTCACAATATGATAGGGCTCAGTACAGATACTAAAAGAACTGAGAAAACAGATCAAATCAGCAGAATAATCAACAATTAACAGAGATTAACAAACTCAAACAAAAGGTTTAACAAGGATATTGCTCTTGCTCTGGTACCATGTAGATGGAATCAAAGAGGAAGATGAAGAACAAATCATTTTTTTTATTTTCAACGAGAACATGCAGCCATAACTAAGTAGCCCATTGAGTATATACATGAAAGGAAAAAATACAACAAAAAGAAGAAAATACAAACAATGGGAGAAAAGAGTTATACACTCGGGGGAACAACCAAAAACAAAAAGGAAAAGTAATCTAATATTTGTACGTGATTAATTTGGTGCAAGAAAAAGGCTGATTGCCTGAGTAAGTTTTGGGTCCAACACCATAATATTGGGCTAGCTTCAACAGTAGGGATTCAAGATGAGGCTCAAGAAAGGTTAATACGCAAGCGATCATGGTACTGTAAGCTATGCAAAATCAGTTTTACATACCCACAAAATATGAATAAAAAAGAAGCAAAAAGTAAACAGGTTACTCTTTAACCTACTTCAGTGTACCCCAATGGACTGATTCAACTGAATCAGAAAGAACTAAGCAAGGGATCGATGAGATTGAGATGTGAAAATCATCGTAGCAAATAACAATTTCAAGAAAAGAAAATTACAAACATCACCAAGAATGAAACAAACCTCAGTCAAGCTTTAACAGCAGTTCCCTGATCTCTCTGATAGCTGAACTTGCAGCATAAAGTGTCATCTTTTTAAGCTGCCAATGGAGAAAATGAAAATAACTAAAGAAGCATAAAAGTAGTTGTAGATCAGCTATTTTTCTTTACATCTGAATTTCAACCTATATAAAACCCATTGTTCTTTGTTTCAAAAACAAAAAAAAAAAAACCTATATAAAACCCATCGTTAGCTTTATTGGCAATGGATGAAATGGGACATCAAAAGAATGGTCAATCTGCAAACAAAACACGACATTGGCACCACCTCTAGCTGGTTACTTCCAACCCTTCCCATTCCAAACATATTTAGGATGAATGATAGTGAACCATCTATGATCTAAGTAAATGAATCTTTTGATATTGTCAACAAAGTTCTCCAAGGTAAACACTCTCGTGTTGTTTTGCCTTTTGCTATTTTCAATTTGTGGCAAAATGGGGGAGTTTTTGTGTTGATGTTGATGTGGTGATTTAGCGGTTAGCTTCGCTTTATGTTGCAAGGTGCTGAGTTGTTCTCTTCTGTCATATCTAGGTTTTGTTGTTTATTCTTTGTTTTGGTTTTGCCAAAAATTGGTTGTTGTTTTGGTTTTACCTTTTACACCAATTTTTTTTAGTTCAAACAGATACCAAACAACTAGGAATATAAAATAATTATAGTTTATATCACAACAAAACTATCTCAAACAGAACGCAAGATCATTGACCGGTAAACAAAGAAGAATTTATTCGAGTGCAATCTCTTAATTGGAGTACACTCAAATAAACGACAACAATTCTAACGCAAACCCCCTCTTAAATAAAGATACAACCAAGTTATAAAAACCGGGAAATTAAGTAGTGAAAGATAAAGGTACCTCCAATTTGTCTTCCTTAGCTCTATGGTTTTTTGGGAGAAAACGGAACTCCTCAGTTAACCGAAAGCATTCTTCCACACTTTCCGGGGATACAAAGTCCATGGCCACTTTTATGCATGACTGAAGTCGTTGAAACATGTAAAATTAAATAAAACTTGAAAAAACAATTAAAGAAAAACAAAATATGAGATTCATGGTGAATACATAACTGGAAGTCCAAACGAATCGCCAAAGTTCTAAAGTCATTTTTATAAAAGCTAAGCATATCCAGACAACTCCAATCACCCTATTCATTCCAACTTTTGTGATTGCCATTTTCATTCACTTCAATCAACTATCAAGCCAAATTATATCACTACAAAATATTGGTTAGAATATAAATAGATGGTAGCTAGTCAATACTTGTCTATTTCGCACTTGATGAGGGCATCCTGCCGGAATGAAAACTGCCTCACCAATGAACTGTTCAAATGTCCAGGGTTCAACACCTACATATAGGTATAGAAATTAAAATAACTACTCAAGCCAATATATCAGTAGCTGCCACACTGCAGAGCAGTGGGATAAGGAAAGAATCAAAGAACAATTACCAAACTCCTCCTTCAGCTGCTTCTTGTGTTTTGCATTAAAGAAAATGGTCTGATCATGAATTGGATGAACAAGCTGTAGAAAGCACAAACATGAATGCAATCAATCTCCTGAACAGAGCATTTTATGAAGCTAACACTAAGCAGAGCAAGTACTTACAGAATTTACAGGTTTACACTTCATATGACGAAATTCCTTCTGGTGCTTTTCTAAGTACTCGCCTATCTTGGGAACATCCTGCCTACGGAAAATGTCCCAAACAGCTCCACCCATAGCAAACTCCATTTTTTCATCATTTTCTGAATGACTATCTGCCCCATCCATAATTGAATCTTTTGATCTTATATCATTAACTTCATTGCGCCCTGAGGCTTTTTCTGAATCATATTTTTCATTAATGATTTTACTTGTACCATTAGAAGATTGACCACATTGCTGACTGGGTCTGCATGCAATAACTTCTTTCTGAGCAGTCTTAGGTCCATTTGGACAAAAGAGATTAGCAGAAGCACCAGTACTAAACATGTCCACAGATGAATACCTGGTAGTAATATCTGTTTGAATGGAAGAGTTATACTCATGTTTGTCAAATTGTTCTCTGCTCTGGGGCTTTGATTCTCCTATTGGTTTTTCAATCATAGATGGATCCATATTTGCACATTTGACAGGTTTTGTAACTCCTTTTTTAAAGGCTGCATCTAAACCCATCAAGCATGATTTCTGATCTGCAACTTGATTTTGTTTACATTCAGAAGCCCTTTCTGTATCATCACATGTACTTTTTATTCCACCATATAGTTCAGAACGATCTTCAGCAGCAAACCGTTTTTGCCTCTTTTCAATGAAATCACGTTGCCAGGGCTTAATACTAACTTTACTTGTATGAGTCAGTACATTTACCTTTACCAAAATTATTGTAATGATAAGCAACGCTGAGCAAAAAGATTAGAGGCAATAACAAATATTATCAGGAGAGAATGATATGCTTGGAGATGCAGTATGATATTTTCTCATACAGGCAAAAAATATTTATCCAGATTAAACACTTCAAATTTAAAATCTGACTGGCAGGCTCATAAATAATGAGATGTTAGTTAAACATCTCATGTTCCTGCATTTATTAGTCAACATTAACAATCACCCATCAATTAATTACATATCAGAAGTTTTTCAGATTAAAGTATATGTAGTGAAGAGTTCAAAGGAAGTACACTATTTAAAGGATTTCTCCCCCACGCTTTTTCCAAGCAACTTGATAAACTAAAAATCTGTGTTTCTAGTACTCAATAATCGCACATATACTTAATAACTATTTTAACAAAATAAACTGATTCTATGAAGAGTACAGTACAAGATGAAATAAAACAAGAAGCTACAGGCTTCCTAAATCTACTTGTACCACTAGTTATGCACAAATTGAGTTCGTTTCCTTTTTTTCTTTTTTATGTGTGTGTGACTTGTGTATGTTTATCAACAAATAAGCAGAAAAAATATATATATGAAGGTGGAAAGAAGATACGGCTGCAATGGAAGGGCTAAAAAATTACCGCATCAGACATATCGCAGTGAAGCTTTGTCACAGAGTCGCCTCTTATCAGCTCCTCCTGGAATCCATATGCAATATAAGTTTTGGGTCCCATATCAGGCTTCAGTGAGCCTTCAGGAAGTTTGGTAGCAAGATTCAGAAGACCATATTTTGGGTGGGTATATTCGCTGTAAGGAAGTGCTGCAATAAATTCGGCACAATGCCTAGGCAAACGTTCCTCAAATGAAGTTGATGAAGGCCAATCCTTCAGTTTCAACATTTCTGGCCATCCATTTCTGTGCATACGACCTTCCAAGTAACCCACAAAAAACTGGTGGATATTGATCACAACCTACAAATAATGACATGTCAACAACATGTACTACTCTGACTTAGGAGGATATAATAAAATTATTCGCATTTCAAGTACCATTATAACTTGAAGGCTATTTGATAACTAACCTCACACCAATCAAAGCAATCAATGGCCTTCACACTGCATGTCTCCTCTTTGAACTTGACATTCGCACCTGTTTGTCTAAAAGCTCTCCACATAACCATAGGTTCCCAACTAAGACCGGATGTTTTGTCAAGAACATTTCTGACAATAACAGGTTCACCCTTCGTCCAGTGCCTTTGAAAATGGTTAACACAATCATCCATTATATCTACAGCATTTGGGGAGTATAAAAAGTTGTCGTGACTATTTTCCCTGAAAGCTGCTTGTCTGACTTCATTACTGTTAAGACAGCATGAAGAACAGACTTCAGAAGAACAAGCATCAGGTACTTTGTAATCACTTGTAAGCCCCTCTGCTCCTTCTATTAACTTCGTAGCCCAATCAGCTTTGAGGGTACGCCTCAACTCCAAACTTGCCATCCCACAACCCCCATGTTGTTTTGGAGGACATGGTATACTACCATCAGGATTGGTACTCCAAACCTGGAAACTTGATGGCATGCCATTGCCACCTGCAGAATTCTTAGATGTGGATGTCAACTGACACTCTCTTCCTGCAGCACATTGATGTACTCATGATGTTGTTAGGTAGACAACTTATTTCTAAAAGCTATGCGACAAATATTTCTTTTGCTACCTTCAGAATGGGAACTTTCCCTCAGCTCCTTACAGCAGGTAAGACATAGATCGTAAGAACAGTTTGGGTTGAAGCAGCTTCTGTAAAAGTTGAAGATCGAAGTGTTGCAATTGTCGCTGTTATATAAAAACATGTTTTTCAGGGGGGGAGAGAGAGTATGCATTCTCTAGTATGTATGGACGCATTTTCAAAAAATTGTGTATTCTTAATTTTGAGAGAATAAGAATATTCTGTAAAGACAATAAAGACCAAATATTGACAACTAATTTACACAAATATTAGAAATTCCAACATGTATCCACATACATTTATGAGTGTATGTGTTTGGGAGATAGTGAACAAAGTAAAGACTAAAATAGAGCTCCATGTATAGTGTTGATAACAAATTGTTTATAAGTAAACACCAACTCTACAAGTACAATAAATAAAAGATTTCACCACGAAAATACAAATCTTTTTATTTCTTCATTTTTTTAATCCTACTTTTCTTTTTTGTCTAGTGTTCCTATAAAAGGGATGAAGAAGGGGGTTGACATGGATCAAGACACCACTATAATTGAGTTCGTAAATGACACTGTCTCAAACACCATGCTCGAGATAAAGAAAAAGTAAAAGTAGTCGATAACACAGGCCATGCATATAGCTAGAAATCCAATAATATTTAGATTCACATTGTCGCGATAATAAAATAATAATAATAATAAGTTTGAAAATATACCAAAACATGCGCTCGGTGTGATCCAGTTTTATTCTTTTTACATCCACTTCTTTCAATTGAGCACCTGAAACCCACAAAGAATTATAATGATCATTTAATAACAATGTCCAGAAATGGAGTTTATTCTCTCAAAACCAGATTCTTTAAAGCAATATACCCTTTATATTGCCTTCAATCTCCAATTCAGAACTCTGTTCCTTTTTAATATGCCTGAGAATGGGCAGAACCTTATATAGCAAGAATTTTAATCGCTCTACTTTTACACTTGCATCCAATTGTTTAGGAGCAAACTGTCAATACAAAACACTAGCATAAAACAACCACAAAAATTGGGTAAATAGGTATGGACGACTACCCCAACTTCAAGTTACTGGAAAATGAGGGCACTAGGTAAAATAATTTTTTACCTCTACAAACTCTCTCAAGCAGGCCTTGCAATTACAGTGACCACGACAACATGGGCATGCCTTCTCAACATCCTCCCTTGTTCTATCAGGGTACCTGTCTCATAACAAACAATTCTCAATAAACTTTTATTTGACCCATGCTAAGTTGCTAACCGCAGAAGCTACGAACTAAAATTAATCAAATCTTCTTACCATCGTTCAATACACCTATAGCAAAACCGCTTTCTGTTGCATTTTAAACAAACGACAACCCCACTTTGATCACTCCGCTGACACTGATGACACATCAAACTCCCACCATTCTTCTTCTTCTTTCGCATTTCCTGCACATGAAAGTCCATTCGTTCAAAACAAACCAGCAACAGCCTTTCATAGCTCAGCTTAATGGAACTCTTATGAAAGTCACAAATCCATTCACTAATCACCATACTATGGAGCAGAATTTTCATCACAAAACGGAATAGAACAATATCTTACCTCCAACGACATTCAAAACAAAAGAAGAAATTGAATACAAGCTTTGAATTTACCGTCTCGACCGATTTTCCATTCGCTACAACATGATTTCTCTTGCGCATCGCAGAATCGGCCCTAGCATTTCCGATACTCAATTTCGAAGCCGTGAAGTCAGATTTTCGAGAATCTCTCGCGATTGTAACATCCTTACAAGGAACGTTGTCTCTACCACCATTAAAGAGCTGCCGTTGCGGATTCCTCTGCATCTTTCGATTCCGCTCTAGCTCATCCTCGCTCTCTTCCTCCTCCTCCTCCTCCCTAACTCTACTACCGCCGGAACAGCAACCTCTGTCACCAGAATTGCGCACTCTATTCAGACTGTGCTTCATCAGTTGGATCAAGTGCCTATCACAGTACGATTTCCCAGGCGAGGCCACATCCTTGCACCGCCAACGAGCACCGTCGTTGCGCTTGCAGCGGAGAGCGTCCGATGACTCCATATCCGAATGCAGGAGGGATTCCGACGGGGCCATGAATTGAAACAGGAATTCGATTAGAAACGATCAACAGAGTAGTGGATTTGCGATTGAATTAGAGGAGGAAGAAGATGAATGATGATGATTCATTGGAAAATTGCGACGAAGAAGGAAGGTTTTGGGCTATGGAAAATGGGAGAATAAAAATGGGAAAAAGCGGGAAGAGGATCTGTGAGTTTTTTATTGTGATGAATCAGGCGGCAATACAGTGGGCGCTCCGTTCCGCTCCGTTTTTTATAAATGAAATTCCACGGGATTTTCTCACAAAAGAATAAAAATAAATTTTAAAAAAAACATACTTATTATTAATTTAAAGAAAATCTAATTATTATTATTTTTTAATTTTTTTTTAGAGAAATTGTAACTGTCAATTTAAAATAAAATAATTAAAAATATAGTCTTTTTTTAAAAAAAAATTACGAATATGCCTATTTATAATATGGTTTATTGTTGATACAAGTTTATCATTGATAAAAGTCTATTGCTGATAGTAATCTATCACCTTAGTTTTTTATAGAATTTTGTCAGTAGTCTATCACAGATAGAAGTCTGATAGTCATATATCAACGATAGAATCTATCGGTAATAGCCACTATTTTTTTATTTACAAAATGTTTTAAAATTTTATTAAATTTGTAATTATTTTAGATTTGATTGAGGTTTGTTCGTCATTCTTTTTTTTTTTTATTAAGTTGATATTTTATGTCTTTATATGTTTAATTTATTTATCTTTAATAAAATAATTGAAAAGATAAAATAATACTAATATTAATTGAAACTAACCAAAAAAAAATAAAAATAAAAAACTCATGCTGTCACTTCATCTTTTGCCTTATGTTATCTTGATGGAATCTGATACCTTCAAGGTGATTAAAATCTTCTAGAGATATTGAATGTTGGCAATAAAATTAAAGTGTTAGGCATGAGTTTTTTTTTTTTTTTTTTTTTTTGCCCTCGGTTAAGCAATGTAGATGTGCAATGTCTTGCTCGAGATGTTGTTGGTCTCTTTTGTGATTTTGATCAGGATCGTTAAGAGAAGTGTTCTTTTTTAATATGATCGTTGTTAATGAATACTTCCTTTTAAAAAAATAAAATAAAAAAATGAAGTGGAGATCTCTATTTTCTCAAGATGATAATCAAGTCAAATTTTTAATATTAACCTAAGATTATCATTATACATATTAACAAAAATAAAAAAAAATAATAAATAATCTAAGAATGTCAATATACTTACTTACAAGCAGTGTTTTAGTCTTTATTTTTTTCGTTTTAACAAATCAAATAAAATAAAATTAAAATATGTTCTTTTATTATTATTATTTTAGTACATTTACCTTTTCAAGTTGACTTTACTTAAATGAATGGTTTTATTACTTTTCATTATTGATAATGAATGCTGCCCTTGCCCATAAGGGTAAGGTCCTATATTTGTAGGGTTGAATGCAGGCAATAATATGGGCAAGGTCCTATATTTGTAGGGTTGAGTGTACCTTTTGCACATCTCTATTTTAGTATATATATTTTTTTTACATAATCGGTACACATGATTGTTTTGATGAGAGTGAACTAACAAACATATATATACTAGACTTTTTTTTTGTTTTTATTTTTACCATTAAAGTAAAATAGCATTTCATTGAACCTTTTGCTAGATACTCTCCAAATATTTACCACATAAAACCCTCATTAAATTGAAGATAAAACAATTATTGAAAAAAAAATGTGTGTCAAAATAAAAAGATGTATTTTCATTTGGATTCATACATATGAGGGGCCAAACGTGGCCTAGCAATAGCCATTAAAGGGTGGGCCTTGGGCATTGTCATTCCATACACCTCATTGGTATCAATATCTCGTGGTTTCATTCCTTCTGGTGGAGCCCAATCGAAACAGTGGAATAATTGAGCCAAGCCCATTAATACTAAAGTCACCCCAAGGGGAGCCCCAGGACACTTTCGCTTGCCAGCGCTAAACGGTAATATCTTGAAATCAGCTCCATGACTTATCTCCACTCTACTCGTCATTCCACCAGTTGACCAATGTCTCTCAGGTCTAAATTCCTCCACATTGTCCCAAACATTACTATTTCGACCCAACCCGTGAGTGTTGATGAAGATTCGAGTCTTCGCAGGGATATAATACCCATGGATCGTCGTGTCGCGCAACGATTCATGTGGGATTAAAAATGGGCCAGCTGGATGCATACGGAAAGTCTCTCTTACAATGCACCGTAAGTAATTAAGATGAACCAAATCTGATTCAGACACCAATCGATCCGGACCCACGACAGTATTGAGCTCTTCTTGGACCTTAGCAAGAACACGTGGATGTTTAATCACTTCAGCCATTGCCCATTCGTTCGTCACAGCTGACGTGTCAGTCGCAGCTGCAATCATGTCCTAAATCACACAGATAAATCACGCAAAGTACCACTCAAAATCAAAACTTAGGAAGAAAAATCACAACGTGGGTCAAATTTAAAAAGAGATTATACTTGAATTAGGGCTTTGATCTCCACATCGTCCATGTGTTCCTTCCCATCTTCACCAGGCAATGACAACAAAACATCAACAAAGTCCATATTTCCTCCTCCATTCTCATATTCTTCGCCACTAATTTTCCTTCTCTCCCTCTCCATTCTATGTTCTTCAATAATCTTGGTGTGAAAATCATCCACTTTCTTCTCCACATCTCTCATCTTCTCTTCACAACCATGAGGATCAACCCATCTCCAAAATGGCAAATAATCCCCCAAATAAATCACACCCAAAAGCCTAAACAACTCATGGGTTATATGCATAAACTCCATAGCCTCACTTGATCCACCTCCAAAATATTGCTTCCCAAGCAACATTCTAGTGACATTGTTCATTGAAAATCCCCCCAAAACCTCCCTCAAATTCACAGCCTTTCCATTATGGGCCCGGGCCCAAACATCTCTAACCAAACATTGGGCCTCCTCGGCCCGATGGGCCGAGAACGAGTCCAACCGCTTGGTAGTTAAAAGATGCTCCATACAAATCCTCCTCATTCGTTTCCAATTAGGGCCAAATGGCGCCAACGCGACGTCGCTGCAGCCGTAAGCCAAATGCACGGCGGCGAGAGTCCTCGGACGGGAGGCGAAAACGTCGTCCTGTTGGAGGAGGATCTCGCGGATGGTGGCGGGGTCGTCGGTGGTGATGGCGTCGACGTTGCCGAGCTTCAAGTAGACGAGTGGGCCGTGTTTTTGGCAGAGCGCGGCCATGTCGCGGTGGGGGAGGTGGCTGAGCTGGAGGAGGTTGCCGACGATGGGCCACCGGCGGGGGCCGGGAGGGAGGTTTTTATTGGGATTTGTGAGGAATTTCAGGCATAGGGATCGGAGGATTGCTGTGAAGAGAATGGCTAAAGCGAAAGCGATGAAATCCATGAGATAGGATTATTGGTGTGGTTTTTTATTTTAATTTTTTTAGAATGGTGGGAATTTTAATTTAAATATATAGAAATGGGTTTGTGTGACATGTTCTTTGGGTTTTTGTTGGATGGTTGGGAGAAGCAAAGATTGTGTTAGGAGGCTTGTTATTTGATTGGTGAGACATGAGGTTTTGGATGTGTTCATGTGGGTTTTTAAAAGAAATGAAATGTGCATGTTTTTTTTTTTTTTTTTTTTAAATATGTATTATGGAAAATAGTTCAACCTTAATTAACATATACTCGTTCACTTTTCAACTTTGATGTACTAAAAAAGAAAAGAGAGTAAGGTTTAGCATTGTTTATCCGAAGAGTAGGATCAAACTTGAAAAATTATTCACCACAATGTGACTGTCTCTTAACTACTGTCTTATGTAAATAATTGTGAGCCGCTAATACTTATTGGAAACAAAATTGAAATACTTTTATAATTTATCTCTCATGCTTCGAAGGGTTGAAAAAAATTCTCCAAGAGTCGAAAACGACTTGTTTGGTAGAGAATCCGGAATATGTTTTATGTTTTTAGATTTGTGTGAATATGTGTTTGGTATGCCTGGATTCTTTTTTTGAAAATGATTTTCGGATTCTATGATTCAAACCGTGTAAATTCTGAAAACAACATATTTTAAAATTTATAAATACATAATTATATTGAAAAGGTAAAAATTTAAATAAAAATAGTATTTTATGTTATAATTAAATTTATATATGTATAATATAATATGTTATAAATTATATGATATTGTAAAATCACATAGAATATGTTTATAAATTAGTTAATAATAGTTTAAATTCAACCTAATATTTAGTTGGTTACTATAGTCTATAACTAATTTTATGGTTTATAAAAATCTTATCAAATATTTTGGGGAGAATTAATTAAATTGAGATACAATTTCTAAATCTACTACCAAACACATACTTGAAAACATGAAATACAAACATGTTTTCACTGAATCTATTGTTTTCAAATTTTGATTTACAAATCATCAACCAAACAAGTTTTTATATACAAATCAAAATAGGAATCTCGTGATTGTGGACTTAAAATGACCAGGAAACCCGTTCATTTTGTCGATGTCAGATCGTTGAGGCGGTAATCACAAGAAACCTAACCTCATCGAGGTTATAAACTTGAATGACCTAATAAAAAAGGGAAGAAACTAAAAACATGCAAAACATAAATGTAAGAACTCTGAAACTTGTATTTACTAGTAACTTGAAGTGAGACCGAATCGGTACTCTACTCCCCCAATCTACAAAGAGACTTCTTTGGTAAATTCTTCTATATCCTCCTATGAACAATAGGATTGTATTTAAAGATAAACTTCAACAAACTAAAGTAACTAACAGACATAACAACTTCAAGAAAAGTTTACAAGAAACAATCCAACCCCCAAACAACTACTTTGTTAACTAACTAGGCTTTGAGTTCCTATCTTACCCCTCCTTACATAGAACTTAGTGATAGGTGGTCTAACAATTCCCGTCGCCTCAAAGTCAACCTTGTCCTCAAGGTTGAAGTGTGGGAACTGCTTCTGCATATCACGAACACTTTCCCACGTAGCCTCGTGCTCTGGAAGTCCGCGCCAACAAATTAAAGCCTCCACAGCCCCGGTTTGATCATTCTTCTGGTAGGCAAACACTTCTCTTGGTTCTGCCACCCATTCAAAATCATCAGTGAGTATTGAAGGGTCTTGTTGTGCTTCTTCGCTTTCCCCTAAGGCCTTCTTTAACTGTGAATCATGAAACACCGAATGTATTCAGACACCAATTGGTAAGTTGAGGCGACTGTCCCAACTTGCTCCTGGACTTTGTATGATCCAAAATATTTTGGAGATAATTTCTCATTCCTCCTTTTAGCCACAGACGCCTGACGATATAGCCGAAGTTTGACATACACCAAATCTCCTATTTCGAACTCCACATTCCGACGTTTTGGATCTGCATACTTTTTCATTCGGGATTGAGCTACTAGTAGAGCTTCCTTTAATCGATGCAAGGTTATATCCCGTTCACTCAACTGTTGATCAAGTGTAGCATTTGGTGTTTTCATTCCATCGTATGCTACTAAGGGAGGGGGCAGTCACCCATACACGCTTTGAAAGGAGTGATGCCGATGGATATGTGGAACGACGTATTGTACCAATACTCAGCCCACCCTAACCACTTAACCCACTGCTTGGGTTTTTCTCAACAAAAACACCGGAGGTATGTTTCCAAACTTTTGTTAACAATCTTTGTTTTGCCGTCCGCTTTGGGGTAATAGGAGGTACTTATGCAGAGTTGCGTCCCTGCCATTTTCGAAATGTTTCTTTCCAAAAAATACTGAGGAATACCTTGTCTCGATCTGACACAAAGGTCTTGGGAAATCCATGTAAACGAACGATTTCATAAGTGAAGACTTCCCCAACAAAGATGGCCGAAAAAGGGTGCTTCAGAGGTAGGAAATGCGCGTATTTACTCAATCGATCCACCACTACAAAGACTACCGAAAATCCAGAGGATTTAGGCAATCCTTCGATGAAATTCATTGAAATATCCTCCCAAATCTGCTTGGGAATGGGCAAAGGTTGCAACAAACCATTTGGTGAAGCTGTTACTGATTTATTTTGTTGACAAATTGGGCAGCTCTCAACATGGTGCTTTGTATCAGATTTCATACCTTCCCAATATAGTTCTCCAGTTAACCTTTTATAGGTTCGGAGGAACCCCGAATGCCCACCAAGGATCGAGTCGTGATAATTATGTAACATTGTTTTAATAAGGGAAGAAGTTGCATATAAGACCAGACGCCCCTTGTACAGTAAAGTTCCCTTATATAACGAAAATTTGGTATGACTGTCTTTGTCGAGTTCAAGCTGTTGTACAACAACTTGCAACTTGGGATCTTTCAACACTTCATCTCGAACTACCTCTATATCAACCAAATTTGAGACTGATATTGAGGCTAGTTGTGCGTTAGGAGGGATTCGAGACAAGGCATCAGCTGCCTTATTTTCAATTCCTGACCGATATTGCACTTCAAAGCTGTAACCCAGCAATTTGGAAAGCCATTGCTGGTATTGCGGCTGGATCACACGTTGTTCTAACAAAAACTTGAGAGCTCGTTGATCAGTTTTAACAACGAATCTTTGCCCCAATGAATATGGGCGCCAGCGCTGTACGACCATGACAATAGCCATCGACTCCCTTTCATAGATTGAAGTAGCTTGAGCCCGTGCTGACAAGGTGTGACTATAATAAGCAATGGGGCGCTGTTGCTGCATAAGAATAACACTCAAACCGGTCCCTGATGCATCTGTCTCCATGATAAACGACTGCGTAAAGTTTGGCATTGTAACAAATAGTTTTACACAATTTCGTATCGAATGATTATTAAGGAGCACATCAATTTTATAATTATATATCCAATAGTTATTAGATGACAGTCACATTGTAGCGGGTGACATCCAATCAATTTTCCTATAAAATATAATTAGCCTTTTACTTAAATATTGGAAAACAAAAACATCACACAATGAATATGAAAATATGAATTTTGATATTAGAAATAATATATTTAAGTTAATAAATTTATCAACAAATAGTTCCATGATCTAGTGGTCAGGACATTGACACCAAATTCAGTAACCCGAGTTCAAGTCTCGGTGGAACCTTCATTTTTTATTAATTTTTTTTCCTCCTTAAACGGTTGAAAACGTCAAGCACTTTTAAATTTTCTTGATACTCTCTAAATGTCAAGAATAACTAATTAAAAAAAATATGAAAAGGCGCGAATTTTAGAGTCATTTTCACTTTTTTTTTTTTAATTAAACATTTGATATTTTTGGAATTAGGGTTTTTCTGTGGCCATTCAGCCGCTCAGCCGCCAGTGAGCTTCCTTTCACTCTCTCTTTCGCCATTCAGCCGCTCGCCTTTTCCTCTCTTTTGCAACAATTTCTCCCTTTAGTTGTTCTTCGTTCTCCAGCAGCCGTCTACGTTCGACATCGTTCATCGTTCATCTATAGAAGAATGTCGTTCGATAATTTGACTTATTTTCTAATTCGATTTCTATCTACAAAACAATTTCAAGGTACCTAATATGAATTATTTTTATGGTATAGCTTAATTGAAGATCTTTTTTATTATAAAAGCTATTATGTTACTCTCATGTTTCAGGATGCAAGAAATATACCGTCAATAAGTTGCAATCTCAAGTCTCAAATTTCAACACACTTTGAATTATTATCCTCAAATAGATCGCATGATATGTGAATTGGAATTCTCTAATAATATAATGCATCAATTTTTTTATTGTCAAAAGAGATAGAGATTTGAAGCAATTAAAATTAAGGACATGTTTCGATACTTGGGTGGGTGTTAGTAACGTTCGAAACCTGTTTGATGTAATGCTTGTGAGAGACATTTCCATTTTGTTTGAAACTTAATGACACATTTACATACATATACTATTAGTTTTTTCAAGTTTTTTATTGATAAAGTTTAATTGGATCTTCCATTTTGGGATCCACCATGTATCATGTAGGTGAAATCAAGCTTTCTTTCAATTAACGAGAACAAAGTACTGTGTAGAGATAGGTAAAAGGAAAAGTACTACTTACAATGCTATCAACACGAAATAATTTTTAAGGGGTTGTTAACGTTGAAATGATCAAACCAGTTCATGGAGAAAGAAATCCGCTCACACCAACCTTGGTTGTCGTTTGCAGTTGCTTTCTATTTGTAATGTGTTGTTGTCTTTGATCAATTGCCTCTACAACTTTGTCGAGTGTTGGATTTTGCTATTTTTTTTTTTCATTTTTAAAATTTATAAGAAATTGAGAAACTTTTGTTGTTTCCTTTAAGCATTTCTTTGTTTTTTTTTACAATAAAGTAATAGTATGATTATGGTTGATATTGTTTTGCTTTGAGATTACCCTAATGACTTTTTGTCCATTAGTATTTACATTTGTTGCTATTCAACAGGGTGAAGGTGACCTTTTGAAAAACTTTCTTGTGTAAGTATGTCTCCCTCAAGGTACAAATTTTCTGTACAAACACCTCATTTTAATTTACATATTTTCATATCTTCTACTGTGTACCTTGTACCTTTGTTAGATGCTCATGGTATAAATTGTCAATTGCTTATAGTTTCATGGATGGTTGAGATTGATGCAAATGCAAATCATATAAGATTCATGGATGAATAGTTCTATTTGGATATTGCAGGTATGCCCCCTGTGTTATCACTGAAGTGTTGTAAGAGATGGAACTTTTACTTACTAGATAACTTAGGTCATGTAATTAATTTATTGGTGTTCGAGATTAAGGTTTTGTATTTTTTTTTAAGTATCCATGTTTATGACCATGGGGATTTTAGATTGGATGAAGATCAATAGATTGAATAGAAACATAGAAGAATGTAATTAAAAGATATCATTTAGATTTTTTTTTTTCCTTACATGTTGCTTGGGTCTTTTTTAGTATCTTGATTACATGGGAACTTTTTTTTTTTTATTAGAAACATAAAGGAAGTACATTTAATACTTGTAAAACTTTCCTAAAGGAAAATCTTAATCTATTGCCATCTCCAATTTCGTGTTCTATGTTAGAGGCAAAACACAAAGATACGAATATTCTTTCTTTCAAGTTGTATATGATTTATTTTCCACATTTCAAGTTGTAGGCTTCATTGCTTAATGGGAAGCTGCAAAATGCTTTAAAAGATGAATTCATTTACCCTGATTCCTTAGTTCATCATGCCCTGTTACTACATCATAAGTGTTGTTTTCATATTTGGTTTAGCTCTTTAGTTAGCTATTTTGGGTACCAAATTTCAAATTTGGGTCTGCAGTCTGCAACTAATTTTATTTATTTATTTTATTTTATTTTATTCTGAATGATTTCAGCTCCAAAACAATGTTTATAATGGGGTGGAGAATGGTCTAAACTAGAGAGATGCTAAAGCACAAAGATATTGAGAAATCTTACTAGTGTGATATTGATGTGGTATGGTTCTCAAAATCCTAAGATGCACTCATCTATAAAATTTGTCTCATCTTTTTGTAATATGGCTCACTACTCCTGAAATTTGTCTTATCTTTTTGTAATGTACCTAGATGATGCATTTCTTTGGTTTGTAATGTCATTAATGTGTTACATTCTCTACAAATATGCAGTTGATTTTTTTGTGTGGATATTAATTCTCCAAAGATTTTTCCATTGCTTAGTGTGTGGTAAAAGAATGTTTTGAGGATTCTCCCATGTAGCCATTTTACTATATAATTTCCATTAGAAGAGTAGTGTCAGGTCCATATAAATCCTTATTCTTGGCCTTACTAACATATATGTTTCTATTAATCTCCAGATCCTTTGTTAGGAATATGTTCTCCAACTTTTAGCTTAAAAGATATTGTGTAGAGACATACTCTAACAATTGTATTAACATGTTTCTACACTCCATGGAGAACCCAAAATATTATAAATTTCCTTCCTTATGTGATTACTTAGTAAAGTTGTTGTTTTGTTTATTCCGCTTTTATTTATTCTTATAGTGCAATAATTAATTTTTTGGTTTCCATTTTAGGTGATTAGGGGCACTATTGTAGCAAGCACTTGATCTAGTAAACAAGACCTATGATAGTGGATTTGTCAATAATTGGTTCAATTCTCGTTGATTTGTTTTATAGACTAGTTTGTTCTTTAGAATAGGTCATTATAGGTTGACAAAATTTGTCATTTTGGAGATATTTTGAAATACACCATGTAGATAGTTTGTAATTTTGGAGTAGTTCATGAGTTGATAACTCTTGTACTTTTGAAAGTGATGATATGTATATTGTTTATGTGGAAATTTTGGAGAATTGTGTTAATTTTGAAGTTGTTGGAGTACACAATATTCACAATATGCAGGAAATTAAAGATAAATATAAATATAAATATAAATATATATATATATATATATAAATATATATATATCTAAATATATTTATTATTATTTTTTTAAAAAAAGAAAACATTAACTTGACGTTTTCAATAAGTCAATGTTTAACCACACTTTTCTTGACAGACGATTACTTGACGCTTTTAGCATGTCACTAATTTTAATTCTTGACGTTTAAAACATATCAAGGCAAGTAAAGCTTGACGCTTTTTGCTTCATATCTTGACACTTTAAATAAGTCAAGGTTCAACCACATTTTTCTTGACAGGCGATTACTTGACGTTTTTACGTTTGTAAAAACGTCAAGTGTATTAGAACTTGACGTTTCAAAAACGTCAACTAACACAGTTTTTGTTGTAGTGCAAGATTTTCAAGAATCATGGACCATGAGACTCGACGGAAAATCGAGGAAACGGTGATGGACGTATTGAAGAAATCGAACATGGAAGACATGACGGAGTACAAAGTTCGACTCCAGGCTCAAGAACGACTCGGAATCGATCTTGACGAAATCCAATGCAAGTTGTTGGTGAGGAACGTGGTCGAGAGCTTTTTAGTTTCAATCATGGAGCATCAGGAGAAGGGCAAAGAGGGAGAACCGGTGGCGCCAGAGATAGTCCCGAAGAAGGAGGTTAACGATGATGGTGACCGTGTGATTTGTCAGGTAAATCCATGCCCTTCTTCATTCTTGAGAAAACTTGTTTTGGGTATATCTGGTGAAAACTTAGTGAAGTAAACTTCAGTGCAATGGAGCTAGTTTCCGTTCATGATTCTTAGGTTTGTTCTGCTGCTGTTCTTCTCTTCATTTGCTTTTGTAGAATGCTTCCCAAGCTGGCTATTTTTTCCCAAGTAAATTGGAAAGTTGTATATAAATTCTTTGTTCATGATCATTATACTTTAGTTCTTTATTACTGAACTGTTCCAAAAGGTTAGATTGTGGATGAAATTCAGGCGTGGATTCTCTGGCATTTGTGCATTATGATATAAATTGTAGAATCATGTATATTTATGATTGTAATATTTCAAGAAATTGTCATTCAGACAAGAGCTTTAGAGCACTGCATCCCTTCTCTCTCTCACGGACACACACAACACTTTAGGCCCCCGTTGATAGCCATTTAGTTTTTGATTTATGAAATTATGCTTGTTTTTTCACCATTTTTTTACAATGGTTTTAATACTTCTTAAGGAAACAACCATCATGGATTGGCCTAATGCCTTGAGAATAATAAAGGGCTTTAGATGAAATGAGTTTATAGTGGCCACCTACCTAGGATTTAATATCGTACGAGTTTTCTTGACAACCAAATGTAGTAAAGTCATGCGGATGTCCGTAAGATTAGTCGAGGTCCGCGCAAGCTGACATGAACACTCGAGGATATCAAAATATATTTCTTAAGAAAACATTAGGATTCTTAGTCAAATTACAAAAAACAAGTTTTTAAAGACTATTTTTTTCAAAACTTGGCTTGGATTTTGAAAACACTTGTAGATAACAAAACAAATGAACCTATAGGTGGAAGTATTATTTATAGGCTTAATTTTCAAAAACAAAAAATATGATGGTTATCAAATGGGGCCTTAGTTGTTAAAATTGTTGATTTCTTAAGTTACTCTGCATGATACACGACCCCTCTTTATCCTTTTTGCAATTCTATCGTTTATTAGCTCAAGATTTTTTTACTTTTTTTTTGGTTTATTTCAGCTATCTAATAACAGGAATGTGGCAATTCATGAATTTAACGGACAAACTCTGGTATCAATTAGGCAGTATTATGAAAAAGAAGGAAAACAACTTCCTACTCCTAAAGGTGGGCATTATGCATTGGTCTCTTCCTTTCATTCTTATAGTGAATCTTCTTATTTTGCCCTGACACACCCTAACACATTTTGGCTGAGGTGATATGTTGGAAAATTTCTGGGAACTCAATTCTCTTTTATCATGTGAGTTCTATTAACTACATTTACCTTCCCCCTTTCTCTTTTCACCTTTTACATTTTGCCAGGGGGTGGGTTGAGAGTGCCTTGACTTCTATCTTGAACTCTAACCATGTAAAGCTAACCACTATTTACTACGATTCCAGCTGCTGTCGATTTAGATTTAGACCTGTTGGGAGTTTCTTTCGCTTCGGTCTGAACTAGCAACTCATCTCGTAGTCCTATTACTATATATGTCCTTCTGTTTTTATTTTAATTATGAAAAATTATGTTGGTTTCCGTACTGGAATTTTTCATTGGTAGGAATCAGCTTGCCAACTGAACAATGGTCAACCTTAAAGAATAATATTCCTGCTATAGAGGAAGCTATTTTGCAGATGCAAAGAAAAAAAAGGTGAGAGAACCATGTTGATATTCTTTGATGCTACTGTTATTCAACCTGCTAGTTCATCAAAATTATTTGATTGACAAGAAAACTCCAAAGTCTTATGCTAGGTTTTCAGGCGTTAGTGTCCAAATGTAGATTCCAAATAGAATTTGTATTGATCTTTTCATTCGTTAAGTTGTCTTGTTGGAGGGATTAAATATCAGGACAATAGGTGTATAGTTGAAATTTCTGACTATTCTATATCATGCAGTTCTGAACCTGCTGCCGATAAATTCGATGCTGTCTTGGATCCCATGCCTGAGGTTACTCCTCCAAGACTTCCAAGTAAAAATATTCGGTTTGTTGGAAAAAACTACCATGTATGGGCACATCAGATGGAGTTTTTGCTGCAGCGCTTTAAGATTGCTTATGTACTTTCTGATCAATGTCCTACTGCCGTGCTTGGACCAGAATCAAGCTCGAGAGATGCTGCTCGATCCAAGGCTGCTGAACAGAAATGGAAGAGTGATGACGACATTTGTCGCCACATGATTATGAACTCCCTCTCCGATAGTCTTTTTCATCAATACACAAAGAAAACAACGAGTGCTAGAGAACTCTGGAAGGAGCTAAAAAAGCTTTATGTTATTGAGGAATTTGGCACCAAGAGATCTAAAGTTAAAAAATATCTTGAATTCAGGATGGTTGAAGAGAAGTCAATATTAAAACAAGTCGAAGAACTTAGGAACATTGCTAATTCCATTGTTTCAGCTGGAATGCAGATTGATGATGATTTTCATGTAAGTGCCATTATTTCAAAGCTTCCACCTTCTTGGAAGATTTTCTGTGTGAAGTTAATGCATGAGGATCATCTTTCCCTTGTGGAGTTGATAGATCGATTGATGATTGAAGAACAATTACGTACACAACAAAACTCACATTTCTCAGGAGCGTCTTCTAACCGACGAGACCAACATCCTGCCTCGAATCACATGTCAAAGTGGGGAGACCCGAGGTTGGCGTCTTCTCACCGAGGAGGCCAACATCCTTCCTCGAATCACATGTCAAAGTGGGGAGACCCGAGGTTGGCGTCTTCTAACCGAGGAGGCCAATATCCTGCCTCGAATCACATGTCAAAGAGGGGAGACCCGAGGTTGCAAAGCCTACCGTTGAGGAGAAGGGAATGGCAAATGGAGGTCAAGACCGTACTCTGCTTGAATTGTGGCAAGGACGGGCACATATCTCGAAATTGTCCGAGTAGGAAAGAGTAACTCAGGAAAGAACATAGCAGATTCTTACTGAGGTAAATATGTGATATGTATGAGGATAGTTATAGACTTATAGTAGATTCACATTTAGATGTCACTCCTCTTGATTCATATGTTCTTTTAAAGCATTGAATACTAACTCGATATGAAAATTTGAACAATTTTCAATGATTCAGAGACTATCGTGCCCTTAGGGGACTTTCAAAGTGCAAGTTAAGGCTCCAAGCGATGTATGTGAATAGCTAATAATCTTGTTGGTTGTAACTTAGTTCCTTAAGATAATAGGACATTTAGAGGGACTGAGAGGGAGTCTGGCATTGTTTGGTCTCTTATCAAGTTTTATGTTTCTTTGTGGTCATCGGTGACGCAGTAATTTTGTAAACTACTCTTTGTCTTTAGGTATTATTTTGCTTGATTGCAATCCCTTCTTTTAGTGGGTTTTTCTTTCGTAGGATTGGCTCTTTTTTTTTGTATGTCCTTATATTCTTTCATTTTTTCTTAATGAAAGCTCGATTATTTATCCAAAAAAAAACCTTAGTTCCTTAGGATAGTTATATATATTCACATCCTCTTTCTTGAAGCTTAACTGAATTATGGCGTGTTTTGCATGTTTCTGTAGGGTTTTTTTCATAGGAACCACTTTAGTGAAGATCATTGGAGAGGTCTAATTATAATTGACTCTAAGTTGATGGCTTCCTGCTGGATTGTATTATGAGCAGATGATGAATTCATAAGCTCCTAGTTAGATAAACGATGAACTCGTTAATTTACACCATTCTGATGAAAATGTATTATTAGGACGTATTAGTCATTAGCTAGTTAGCTAAGGAGTTTTTCAATAGGAGGTAGTTATAAATAAATAGAGGGAGTATGAGGGGAGGGATGAAGGAGGTAGATGTTTTGACTTGAGTTTGCTCGAGAGGAGGAGGTGTCCAAGTATCTCGAATCACTTCGAACCAAAGTCTCAGCTACAAGTTTGAATAGTCAGTCACCATTACCAAGGTGCGAATAAGCCAAATAAATAGTGGGAATGTGAGGGATGAAGGAGGTATTTGTTTAGATGTTTCGACTTGAGTTTGCTCGAGAGGAGGAGGTGTTCAAGTATCTCGAATCACTTCGAGCCAAAGTATCAGCTATAAGTTTGAATAGTCAGTGACCAAGGTAGTGAAACCTTTCTGTTTTCATCCGCAAAGGATTTTTCCCTCCTTAGGAAGATGCCTCTTTTTTACTAAAAGAGAAGTCCTTTAACGAAAAAGAGAAGAAAGAATAAAGAAGCATTTAAAATGGGTATGTGAGAACCACTTGTAATTTGCTTGACCTTTAATGTGGAGGTTGGTGAGTTGTGACCATGATTTTTGTTATTAGAGAGTTGAATCGTTGAATGTATGAGTGAGAAATTGCAAAAGGACTTTGAGTGAATACAGAAATTGCAAAAGGACTTTGAGTGACTTTGTATTCATTGGTATTACTATTAGGGACAAATAAATTTTAAGTTCTACATCCAATTGTTTTAAAGAGACAGCCAAATTGAATAATTTTTCGTTTGACCGATTTTTTCTACTTAAAATAACATTTTAATACTTTGTTCATTCTTTTTCTTAGGAAAAAGAAGTTTTAATGTCTCTTATGAATGAAGTTTTTTTTAGCACAACAAATGGTGAGGCATAGGGATTTAAACCTCCAACCTTAAGAGAATTAGTACACATTAATTATCATTGAACTTCCGCTTAAAATATAATTTTACTTCCTAATTTTGTAAAATTTTACTATAACCCTGGAAGTTCTAACCAATTTCAGATTCTATCCTCTATTCTTGATGGCAAAACCATTAATAAAGAGGGTGTTTGGCCCAAGGAGTTGTTGGAGAAGGAGTTGGGGGAGAAGTTTTATCCTCGTTTGTTCCACTTGAACTCGGATAAAAAATATCGAATTCCTCATATTTCTACAATAATTACTATTCAACTCTTCAAACTTCGTAATTACTATTCAAGTCTGACCCGTTTTTCACTCTTCCTCTCACAATATGTTTAATTATTTAAAAAAAAAAACGTAATTTAAACAAAATGTGTAAAATGACTAAAATGCAATTCAACCCATTTTTATTATTTTAAATATAAATTAGGTTGTTCAATAAAAATTGGTACTTAAACTAAATTTAAAATGTAATATTCTTAAATAAGAACATCAGTTTATTTGGATCCGTTTAAATTAATGTAGTAAAACCCTCATCTCAATTTTTTTTATAGAATTTGTTATAGTTATGTATCAAGGATAACAGTCTATCAGTGATGTCCACTGATTTTTTTTTTTTGCCATATTTGTAAAATGTTTTAAATTTTGCTAAATTTGGTTAAATGATATAATATTGTAAAATAATAATTATATAAAAATTATAACATAAAATATGTTCATAAATTAATTAATAATATTTATATTCAACTTAATATTTAGTTGGTAACTACAACTTGTTATAAAAATCTTATCAAACACATTTAGAAGAACGAGTTAAATTGAGATTCAATTTCTAAATTTACTATTAAATACGTAACTGAAAACTTGAAATACAACTTTATTTTCATTCACCGTCTTCAAATCACCAACAAAATGAAAATAATAATAATTAAAAAAAAATATATGATCTTTGGATGCTAGAAGAGTCAGAAATCAGAAATAGGTTTGTGGGAAATGGGTTTAGTCCACACACAATGAATTTAAATATCTCAAATCAAAATGTCCATTTTGTCTATTATTCAAACTTACTTCATTTCTCCACTTTTTTAATTTTTATTTTTTGTTGATTCAATTATTTCCCTTTATATATAATCCCACATTTATTTAATGTGAATATAAAAAAGGATGGAGACAAATACAATGAATGGGTGACTAATATTCTCCATATCAATGTTTAACACATTGGATATTAATTAATAACAAGCTCTTGTTTTGTATTTATTTTTTAGCCTTCCAAATAAATGAATGCTTTCACAATTGAATTGACATATATAGATGAAGAAGATACTAGGGCCTATTTGAAGATTTTTTTTTTTTTTTTTGATTTTTTTGATTTTTTTTTTTTTTTTTTTTGTGACAATATGTTGAAATGAAGATTGAACCTAGGATCTCATGATCACGAGACGATACATCATCGTTGAATTATGCTCTTGTTGGCGGTCTATTTAAAGTTGTCAACATGAACATAACTCAATACAGTATAATATATATTAACAAATAACAATAATCTTAACCGTTCCTTCCGTTACAATAATTTCAAACTAAATATGAGATAAAGTAAGTATGACACCTATGGGATGACAAGAATTACACTCCAAGTTGATTCAATAAACTTAAGATAGTTTGAAATGACTTTTTAAGTGCTTAATAAAATGTTTTTAAACACTTAGAAAGTGATTTCAAATTAAATGGAATCTTAACCATGATATTATATTTCCGTCGACATATCGACATTTTCACTTATTCATATGTTTGACATCGACATGAAGGGTGAAGCGACATTTCCATCATATCGGTACAAAATCGATGAAATATTAAAAAAACAAACAAAATGTAATCAAACGTGAATATAATATTATAATAAGTATATTTTAACTCATTTAAAAGTACAAAATGTTAATTTATTAATTTTTTTAAAAAAATATATCTTTTAGAAATATTCATCGACTATCGATATTTTTATCGACGTTTCCATAAAATTGAGACCTCGATATTTACGTCGACATCCACATTTAAATCTGGGATCTTAACCTCTATATATATATATATATATATTTTGGAAGAAAGGCTAAAAAATAAATACAATATATATATATATATATATATATATATATATATATATATAATCTTAATTTGTTGATTACTTTTAGTAGATAGACCATTTTTTTAAACGTGGAATGGCTGTTATTTCCTTGATAGTTTTAAAGCATTTTTTATCGCTTATAAAGTTAGAAAGTTATTTTAGTGGAGGAGAATTTTTTGTAAAAGTAGATTCAATATTAGGAATGATATGCAAAAGAATGGAACTTTAATCACTTTCTTCATTACAAATTTCATTAATAGATTGAAAAAGATTAACAAAATTAGGTGTTAATTAGTAGAATAAACAATGTATAAAACATACTTCCAACTAAACTCCTCTCTCTTTTATCACTTTATTTTTAACTTGAGTTTATACACAAACATAGGGGAATCAATAATTTCTCTATAAATCATTTCTTTTTCACCAAATATATATAGAGAGGTGAAATCTAATTAAAACTTATATTCAAATTATATTCAAATGGTCACTTTGTAAATTGGACCATCACAAAATTACAAGGTTTATTACTAATTAAAGCAAAAAAGTCTTTTACTAATTGAATTGTTTCACGAGGACAAAAGATTTTCTATTAAGACACGCAAGGATTATAAAAGAAGATGATGGACTAGAGGGACCGCTATTGTACGGTGGTCCAAAAAGAAAAGAGAACGTGAGCATGATAGATGATAGACTAACGACACCGTCACTAGTAGACCATTGAAGATGGCTCAATTTGTAAAATTGAATATAAAAAAAAATCACAAACTAATTGAGTATAGTTTTGCTGGGAAGACATTATATATTTGTCCTAACATTTAAATATTAAACTACCCATACCATTCAACTCAAAAGTTTAACTCGATAGTAATTGACATCTACTCTTTTTCTAGAGGTCGGAGGTTCAAATCCTCATACTTTGTTGTACTGAAATAAACAAACAAAAATAAAACTTAAACCAACAAGTTTTCACCAAGCACTAATTTTCCGATCATCATACCTCACATTTATTGTTCAAATCCTCATACCTCACATTTGTTATACATATATAGAAGTAAAAATGTTTGGTGGGAGAAAATTTCCGATCATCTATTTTTCTACTAGAGAGGAGATTTAGGGTTTCTTCAACACATAAATTTCGATCTCGAACTTTAACAATGTTTTTTTGTCAAAAAGGAAAAAGAAAAGAAAAAAAAAACATGTTTGGTACATTTAACAACGGTTCGAATCCCCCAACTTACTAAAAAAAAAAACATGTTTGGCGGGAGCAGATTCGTCCCCCAACTTATTGTCTGTTCACAAAAATTAATTAAAAAGAGGGGAAGGTTTTTTCTTTTTTTTTTTAAGTAAAAGAATATATATATATATTATATATAGAGAAATTGTAGTAAATGACAATTTAAGACTTATTGTTTGCAAATATAGCATGTTTTTAAAAAATTTGCGGATATAGCAATTTCTATCGCTGATATCTTATGACGGATAGAAGTCTATGGCTGATCACCTCAGCTTTTTATAGATTTTTGTTAGTGATAATAGTCTATCAGAGATAATAGTCTATCACTGATAGAAGTCTATCAGTGATATAATAAAGTCTATCAGTGATAGAAACGGGTTTTTTTACCATATTTGCAAAACATTTTAAAGTTTGCTAAATTTGCAATTAGTTTGGGCCTGATTGCTATTTGTGCAACCAGCCCTTATATATATAGATATATATATATAATAATAATAATAATAATAATAATAATAGCAATAAATGAATTAAACGTTTAAAATGGTTATAAAATTACAATTATTGGTATTGGGAGAGTAAAGTGTATGGTGGCACAACATGTCACACCAAGCATTTTGACTTAATCTGTCATTTTTATTTTCCTTTTTTAAAAAATAATTTATAAAAATATATAAAACCATAAATAAAATACAATAAATTAAAGAAAAGAATTTCACATGCATCACATGCTTTGAGTGATTGTCATGCATCACATTAACAATTCTGACCACTAACTTTCATATTCTCAATTTCATCCTTTTTCTAAATTATTCTCTCAGTTTTTTGTTTTCACTTTTCATCCTCATCCTTTGATTTTCTTGCACTTCTTACACTTCATCACTTTTCTATTTGGTCCTTTTTTTTTTACTTTATTGTTGGTAGAGTACTACTCACATGGTTTTAAATATGGTTGTGGTCCAACTCCAACTCCAAACCCTTTTGTTTTTTTTTTTTATCATTTTAGTCCCTGGATTCTTACAATTTAGATTATAGTCCCTGTGTTTTTATTTACTTTCAATCTGGTCCTTTTTAACTTTTAAAGCTAACTGACCAAAGTAGAAAGTAAACAGGAATCCACAATTAAAATTCTAAAAATTAAGTATCAAAATGAAAATTTGACAAAAGCAAAAACCTATATTCAAACCTAAAATTAAACATATTGCTTTATTCTTTTCTTTTCAAAAGATTTTGAAGTACAATTTTATATGAAGCAAAAAGTCAATAGTAAAACCCTCCTTCAAAGCTTACATCTTTGCATTACATTGTAGATTTGACATTACAAACCTAACAAAAGGACCAAAACAAAAAGAATCTAAAAAAGCCAAAAATACCAGCTTCATACAAATTCATCAAATCAAAGTAAACCAAAGCTCGATTTTCAGGCGCTATGGTACAATGCCATCTTTGGTAAAATGGTCCCAATACCGCCTTGTCGATACCTCAGGTGACCACTATCATAATTCGAATCCATAACCTCAAATTACATATGCATTATTGGTATTCCTTTGTCACCCAACCCTTTTCGGGATCGAAAAACAATTAAATTTGGTTGGCAAGGGAGGTGATGGGCTTTTCCCAAATCAAAAACTTCATATATACAGAAGAGAAGAAAATAAATTACAGCACTGCACTTTATCTTCCTAATGTAACATATTTGTAAACAAGAACATCAAAAAGAATAAAGCAGGAACGAAACCCGTTGCAGGTAATCGGAGCAAACGTCCTCGAGATCACAGATAGATAAACACAACTTACAATGAAGTATCCATTTTCATCAAAATAATGAAACAGATGATGATACTGATAGTGTTTGATGGTGAACAAAGAGTAAAGAACAAAAGAATTTGAGGAGCTAACATTAAAAAGAACTAAACAGTTTAGGAGATTCTTAATAACCAATAAGAACATTGACTAGACCCAAAAGAAAAAACTTCCTAACTTACAGATCTAGATCATCTTGCAAAAATACTTCATTATGACATAATAATAGTAATAATAATAACAATGTATACTATAAACAACATAAATTATGCTCTCCTACTTGGTTAATTAATAATAAATAGTTATTTGCCTAATTCTCACTGGAAGTGTAATTCCTGTAAGAATATACCTGCTGCTGTAAATCAAAACTTCTGATTTCTGAAGAAGCTTTCAGTTGGGCTCCTCACTACATACTAATCAACCTATGTATGCACTATGTTACTGTAGTTCTTGTGCTACCCAGCTGTTGATAGAGGATGCAATGAAGTGGAGTCGCGGGAAAATGCGGCTATCAACTGTTCCTTCGTCAACTGCTCGGAACCGGGTGACTTGATGATAAATGTGTGCGAAACTGTATCGTTTGCTTCGGAGAGATTTGAATCAACAACATTGATCTGAGCATCTTTCATTGCCTTGATAACTCTTGATGCAGGGTGTGACTCTAATGGGCAGCTAACCTTCACGATGACTTTGTCGTGAGCAGCTTCGACGTCAATGTCGACGTCAAGGAATTGATCTTTGTTTTCAATTTCTGGGTTCACCTCTGAAGGGGATGCATCACTTGAGGTAACACCGGATTTCTCTCTTTCGAATTCCATGGCCTTCACTTTTGCTTGAAGCTCGTTGATGTAAGCAATGGCATCTCCCAGCAGTGAAGCTTTGTCCATCTTGGAGATATTGGGCACAACAGCTCGTAAAGCATAAAATCGCTGGTTCAATTTTTCACGTCGCTGTCTCTCCGCCTCCACATGATTTAGTGGTTCCTCCCTGCCATTTGCGGGCTTTCTGCCTCGTTTGCGTGGTCGTCTTTCATCGGTGACAGGCCCCTCTTCTTTGCATTGAGGCTCAACATCTGAATGCTCTGAATCTGCACCTACACGGTTAGTCACAGAAGGCCTTGATGTTGCTACGGAAAAATCAATTTGCATTTGGACCAGCTTTTGTGCTTGATAGGGATTGTGACAAAATTCGTCTCTGGCTCCATTGACGAGCGGCTCGTGATTATTATTTACTGGTGGTGGAGTTGGAGCGCCATAAATTTCTGTAGGATTCCCCTGCTTGAGACCATGAACATGACCCAAACTCGGGCTGCGAATGCCATTTCGGGGGCTTTGAAACTGAATTTTCCCTCCATTTGCACATGCTTCCCATGACCTCTCATCCATCTTCCTAATTGCCAGTTTCTCTCTGAAATGAGATCGACCCATGTTCCCCGCGTTCAAACTCTGCCCAAAAACCTTAGGAATCCCCCCTCCTGCTCCTGCTCCTTCTCCTCTTTCTGCAATACCCAAACTCGCAAATGGGGTGTTCTCATCTTTTCTTTCAGCCATCATCGACATCGCAGCCGACGACCTCACTCTATCAAGTGAATGTTGAGATGAAAACAACGATCTAATCAACTGCACTAGCTCTACGCTCTCACTCACGGATCTCACAGACCCCAATTCAACTACTCCAATATCAGTCGGCACCAAAACGACCGTCCGAATCCCAGCAGATTTCGCCAGATACGATCTCACACAATACTCCGACGGCGAATTGAACACATCCAGAAGCCAGATATGTTTCCCAGATGCCAAACACTTCCCAGGGCCCCCCTCGCCACGGGGGAAGGAGAAATACATGGAAGCAAGAAAAAACATTTCAGTATTAGTAACTTTATCCAATCCAAGAGCATAATTATCCTCATCAGAGCCTCCAAACAGTGTGTGAAGCTTCTGCAGAGCTCTTTTCTTCATCCTCTGTTGGCTATCATCTTCAAGCCGAAGACTAAGAATCTGTGTAGCTTCTGTTTCCTCTCCATCCCTAGGATCTCTACAAGATCCATCTCCCCATCCCAAAACCCATTCACCAGATTTAGAATGGGAAAGCTGCCAGAAAATTGCATAATTCCAGCTGAAATTCGAAGCGTTCGGTCTCTCGACCAGATCCGAAAGCTTGTTCTGCAAATTCTCATCATTCCTCACAGCCATAAACAGATTCTCATTCGAAACAGAGCAAGAAGACATCAAGTAATTAAAAGCCCGAGTCCCCAGAACAGAAGCAATCACAGTCTTATCCTCATCTTTCCCACCCACACTCCTCAACCCATCTTCAATCTTCATCTCTCAAACCCAAAACCAATATCTAATCACACACAAACGCTTCAAATTAACAAAACCCCAGATCAAATCTCAGTCCAAAAAACTCAAAAACTCCTCAAACCATTATGAAATACGAAATTAACCCTCTTCCAACACAAGAACACCATCACCAAAACATTCTCTAGATCTCGAAAATTAGAAGAAATTAACAAAACCCCAGAACCCAATACTCAAAAATCAATCACCCAAAAACCCAGGAATCAAAAAAGATAGAGATTAAGAACCGACCGGTATTGGGCATGCGAAATGTGCTAAAAAGAAGATGGTGAGATAAGGCAAGAGGGAAAGAAACTTGGAGGGCTATAAACATTCCCAGGAAAGCGACAGCCTCTCAATCGAGGAGAAACGATTTTCTTTTTTCTTCTTGGAAAACAAACAAGCAGTTATTATTTCACGCGACAAAATAAACGAAATCAAAGCAAAGAAATCAAAGCAAAGCAAAGAAAGCAATATACCCACTATTCTTTCTCTGTTTTCCAGAACGATGGAAGTGAAAAATGGGGAAAACGAAAACGAAAACGAAAACGAGAAAGCCGAGCAAATTGGAAATGGAAAAATGGGTTTTTTTTTTCTTTTTTCTTTGCCGCACCGGTCCTTATTCTACACGAGAAATCTCCTTAACCATGGTTAGGTAAAAATGAAAATACGAGGAGTCAAATTCTAACCATGGTTAAAGGGTGGGATTGGATATATTTGGTTGGGACTTTGAGAAGTAGTCGGCAATTATGTTGTGGGTTTTCGCTTCGACAGCGGCACCTGAGATTTTCATTCATCGAAGAAGAATTCAATTAATAATAATAATACTCTTTTTTTTTTTAATATAATGTTTTTTTTATTATAAACTTCTGAATTCTTCTTCTTCTAATCCTCTCGTTATTTCATCATAAACTATAATTTATAAGATATTATCAATGTTTTTATTTCTTCAATTAATAATAATAATACTCTTTTTTTTTTTAATATAATGTTTTTTTTATTATAAACTTCTGAATTCTTCTTCTTCTTCTAATCCTCTCGTTATTTCATCATAAACTATAATTTATAAGATACTATCAATGTTTTTATTTATACTTTTAGCTTTGGTTCATTTTGATCCATGTACTTTTAAAACGTTCATTTTGATCCATATACTTTTAAAAAGTGATTGATTTGGTCTATGTTTGCAAAATTTAAACATAAATTTTATACTCAAATAAAACTTTTTTTTTTTTTTTTTGCAAAGATAATATATTACTAAAGCAAAAGGAGAATCTCATAGTTCGAAGTTAATGCACAAAGAAGCAAGCAACACAACGGCAACAAGTCAACCAATGAAAAAAATAAGAAAAAACAAGCTTTATAGAGGGAACACAAAATGAGCAACAAACAAAAACTCCACGACAAGCTCTAAAACGGCAATTCAACCGGGCTCTCATCCAATGCATCGAGGTTAACACAGAACTAGGAAAATTGTTATGGGCTCGCATCCCAGTGATGCGTGATCAGAGCCTGGTTTAGAGCACCAAAGAAAGAGTTTCAACATCCTCACCTTCGAGGATAACGAATGAATTAGGAACATGAAGGACTACATGGTCAGCCACCCAACCACCTGATCCACTAGAAAATCGAACCCTTAGGGGAGACTTCCTACCGACCCTGGAGCCTAGGACAGTCCTTACGAAGAGGACCAGTAGGCTCCCCTGACCCAGTAAAAACTCGGCCCCTAGTGATAGGATTGTGCGAATCTACTAACCCGCACGTCCAAAATTAACCCTAAGACGATGAGGGACAACAGAGTCCTAACAAAAGTTGCTTACTACGGTTAAAAGAAAACTCTTTAAACACAAATTTTCAAATTTAGTAACTAAATTGTACTACTCTTTAAACACAAATTTTCAAATTTAATAACTAAAAAGTGTAGTACTCAAAAAAAAAAAAAAAAAAGTTATAAGTATTGTATTGGATGTCATATGTTAAATCGAAGAAATTACATAAATAAAAAAAATGAAAGGACTCAATTGAGCAATATTTTTTTTTTAAAGTACAGAGCGAAAATAAATATTTTAAAAGTATTAAACTAAAGAAAAAATATAGGGAGAAATTGTAGTAAATGACAATTTAAGACTTATTGTTTGCAAATATAGCATGTTTTTAAAATTTTTGCGGATATAGCAATTTCTATCGCTGATATCTTATGACTGATAGAAGTCTATCGCTGATCACCTCAGCTTTTTATAGATTTTTATCAGTGATAATAGTTTAGATAATAGTCTATCACTGATAGAAATATAATAAAGTCTATCAGTGATAGAAACGAGTTTTTTTTGTCATATTTGCAAAACATTTTAAAGTTTGCTAAATTTGCAATTAGTTTGGGCATGATTGCTATTTGTACAACCAACCCAAATATAGGGGTAAAAATTAACTTTTTAAATTTCACCCAAATTAATCAAATAAAAATAATATAAAAAGTAAAATAGTATTAAAATTTGTATTTATTTATTTGGGAGATAAAATCGTCTCGTGAGCCTCATGCTTAATAGTCGCTCGCAATTACTCGTAAACCATGCACAACATGTGACCTTTTTAATTTATTTTTTAACCCTAGTTTTTGCTATTTACGCTTTTGCCCCTACTATCAATTCTAATTTAATTTCCTAAAATAAAAATAAATAAATAAAAAAAAAAACACTTTTTTTCTAACTACTCTTGTAACAGAAAATCTACTTGTAAATGTTTCTATAATTACCAACCAATACGTGTATTTGTAAATTATACTTTTTTGTTTAACTTTATTGTGATTTTTAAATTAATTGACACGTTTGTGACTTATTCTATACGTGTCATGTGTGTACCAATACTTTTCAAAAGACTAACAACCTTAATTATAAAAGTACGTGCAATATTTTTTTTTATTTTTTTTTTATATCTTTCGGATCTCGACTAAACCGTCTAACTTTATTCCTCTAAAAAGATTTTAATAGTTTCAAGGTCGTTCATAACTACTAAGTTAACTTTTGATGCTCGTAAATTCAATAAATTAACAAATTAGATTTAAATGTTATTTTGGTTGTTGTATTTTTTTTTTTTAATTCATTTCGATCCATATACTCACAAAATATGTTTATTTTGATTTACCATACTTTTCATTTTAGTTCATGTTGGTCTTTATACTTTTAAGATGTTCATTTGGAATCCTGAAATTTAAAAAATAGATTAATTTGATCTCTTCATTTTTCCTTTTTATCTCAATATTCTTCCGATAATTTTTGCATGACACTTCTTTTATTAAATCTCTTGAAAATAAAGATTAAAATGATTATTTCTTAAAAGTACACAAACAAAAATAAATATTTTGAAAGTACAAATATCAAGAACGTTTTAAAAGTACACAAATTTAAAATGAATCAAAGTCAAAAGTACAAGACCAAAATAGTATTTAAACCTAAAACAAATTTTATAAAACACAAACTCTCCATGAACCTCCAACATTAAGTTAATGGATAATGAATTACAGATTTTATTTGCGAGTGATATCTAAATACATGATTTCTGCATGCAACATGTCGTGAAATATTAGGCATCATGGATTTCATCTTAAAACCAATTGGTGATAGGAGGATGAACTCATGTATTTTTTTACTGTGAATGAGGTTCTTTCATTTTTCCGATGTAAGATCCTCAACCCACCTTAATTAAAATCGTGAACTAGATTATTACTAAAGCTAAAATGTAATTTATAAGTAATTGGAAAGAAGAATGTTAAAGAAATCAAAAGGGATAATTGACCAAGATGGACCCAAATATGGAGTGGAAATTTAAGGAAGATATATGGGAGGGAAAAAAAAGTATAAATAAATAAAAAGTGGGAAAGTGAGATAGATTAGTCTAAAGCAAAGAAGATTAAGGTTTCATAAACCCGACAGCTATATATATATTGAAAGTGAAAAAAAAAAAAGATATAAATTTGGTGGGTTTGAGGTTTATAATATAAAGCTTAAGGAAGATACGTGTCTGAAAAAAGCATTTTCATGAGGTGAAGGAAAAGTGCTTTCACAAATGTTTTTAATGACTCATCCAACTTGGCTTGCCCTTTTAATTGAGTAGAATCTAAGCTAAAACACACCCCGAAAGCGATTCCTCACCAAACCCTTCTCTCTTATATAGTTATATCTATATAATAAACTCTTTTAATTAAAAAAAAAAATTACATTTGTAAAGCGAAACAATAAAGAAAGAGAGAAGTCAAATTCAACATAGCTCAATTGACATAAAATTGTATTCTATATCATGAGGTATGAGATTTGAATCCCCACACCTTCAAAATTAACTAAAAAAACAAAAGTTGATAAATGAAACAAAAACAATTATGTTTGTGTTAATCTATCGTTAATTGTTTATCATGACGTCACGCAACGTCAGTTCAACCAACATTTATTATTATTGAGATGTTGTTTGAGACGTTGAGTGAATTATTATAGTCAATGGTTATAATAATGTGTGAGTTATTATAGTTGTGAATAGTAAATATTATTGAGGTCAGTATACTTACTTTATTACCTGTGGTTTATAATAGTCGGTGGACCAAACATAAATTGAATTATAATAATTAAGTTCACTGAATTCTAAGTTGGTGTCCAAACAACTTGAGTGATTAAATAACGGTATTAAAAATAGTGATGAAAATAAACGACGGTATTGTTTGTTGTTCTGATTATAGTTTTTTATATTTGTTTCCAATATATCTCATTAGAATATAACAATTATTTTTCAATTTGCCTTAATTTTTGTATAAAAAAAAAGTAGTGACTTTTAATTTGTCATATTTGGTGGCACATTGAAAAGAGATTTAATGTGGTGTGATATGGACATGTTTTGTTGTGTTTTTCTAGTCATGTGCGTGGAATCAATTGATATTCAATTTGAAAATGAAGTTTTTTTTTTTTTTTTTTCTTTTTACCAAAATGAATGGCTTAAATTTTATTAAATGACATACAAATTTAAATAACACGAACCAAGATAATGTTTTGAAAAAATTAATTGAGTAAAGAGTGATAGTTTGATCTTGCAACTGCTAAAAAAAAAAACTTAAATTAAAAAATATTTTTTTAATAATGAATGTTTTAGTCGAAGTTATTTATTTATTATGGTAAAAAAAAAGAAAACCATAAAGCAATCAAACATTAAGAGTGATCAATAAAAATGGAAAGAGACGATAAATTAAATAGGACGGACTTGGTCGGAGGAGCTTCTTCCATCCAAATTTCTGAAGTATGTGTTCTTCGAGCATGGCAAGCTAGGTCGTGAGCCACAGAGTTACAACATCTCGGGACAAAACAAAAACTCTTGATAAGTCTCATACTTTCTTTATGCGTAAACTGTCAACAAAGAGTTGTATTTCATTTTCATAACGATCTAGGCCTATCAGTAGTTTCCATAGAATTTGAGAATCAACTTCGGCCCACAAAGGAATGAGTCCCACAGCAATAGTGAGATCCACACCCTCTGTCAATGCGAGGATTTCAGCAAGATCAACGGATATCCTTCGCGCTTGGAACTTTTCTGCCGAGAGCATAATGTTGCCTATCGAGTCACGAATAATGGCCCCGTCTCCATTGGATCATCCAACCGAGTAACATTTGTGTTTATTTTAAATGAGTGCAAAGGAGGAGGGTGCCAAAACTAACCATCGTGGAAGCCGCAACTGCACCAACGTCTCTTTCGTGGTGAGGATGGATATTTGGTATCTGCCTGCACGCCTTCAAAGGGGTCCGTTCCTCATCCATCTCATCTATGCAATCATACGCCCATTGGACGGGAGACTTCTTAAAAGCATGTGTTGGTCTACCTCTAAAGAGAGCTTCATTTCTATTGTTTCATATGACCAAGGCAATAAGAACAAAAGAGTCCACTTCCATATCCTCCAAATCTTGAATGGTCTTGAAAGAAACAAATATTATGATAACAAATATCGTTTAATTTTAGTCGAAAGTTACGTATCATACTAAATACAAAAATATCAAAATGTCAATTCAAACATAATTTAGTAGATAACACATCAATTAATATCTAATAAATTGATGGTTGGATTTCACCCCTCAATTATTGAACTCTATATATATAAATATAAAAAAATATGTTAAAAACAAAAACAAATACTGTTAAATCAAAGATAAAGTAAATGTAGGGAAAAAGGACCCGGATGGTGAATGATTGGCTACGTGTTCAAATATAATTGGAGCATAAGCATACAAAAGTCAAAAGTCAAATGCGTTGATGGGCAAATTATGAAATTGTTAAATTTAAAGCACGTTCATATTTTTTTTTTCTAAGAGTTCATAATTAAAAAAAAAAAAAAAAAAAAAAAAAATTGTTATGCTTATGCAATTAAAATCATTCTTCATAATTTATAGTTTTATTTTTAAACAAAAAAAAAAAACTAAAGATCAAGGCTGAGGAGACCTTCATCTGAATTTCGGAGAGCCACTCCGAGGGACACTCTCTCCCCATTCTTTCGAAAGACCCAACGTGCATGAACGATGAACCATCTCATGGGCAACACCGTTTTGACAACGCAGACTGAACACAAAAGAAATGACAACACTGCACTCCGAAGCCAAACGTCAAATCTCTTCGACAAACACCCTGACTTTTGTGAGGTGTTCCGTTTCACAATTTAATCTCTAAAATTTTGAGATTTTTTTTTTTATGCTCAATATTATTTTTATTTAGTAGTTAAAAATTGTCTTTAAAATTATTGTAATTTTAATAAATAATAAGTTTGCCAACCAATATAAAAAAAATGAAAGGATATTTAAATGTCTTAAATAAACAGTATTTGTTTAGAAAATTTTAAATAATGAGACAAAATTTAATCACATCTACATAATCTAATAGATTAGAGTTAATTTTCATTGATTTGCAAGTTAGAGGCAGACAACTAAAATGGTCAAATCAAATATTGAAGACAAATAATTTCAATAATATAATATGTAGGCCACGAAAATAAATGTTTATCAATCAATTATCATCAAAATCTAATGTCCCGCACATGTATCTTGCAATAAATTATTTATATTACCACAAATTTGTAGCAGTTGTCGTTTTAAAAAATAAAAATAAAATCAAACTCAACTATAATATATGTTAAATTAATATTTAAAATAATTATATGGAGCTTTTTATTTCGACATGTTTTGATTATTATTTAACTATAAATATATTTGACTTTTTAAGTACCATTCAACTTTAATCTTAAATAATAAATAAATAGTTTAACTATTAAAAATAGCGGATGGAATAAGATATCAATTATCATTTTAAAGTCGATAGTTCAATCTCGTCTATTTTAAAATAAAAAATAAAAAATAAAAAATTAATCGTTAAAGTTTAATTGTATTAACGAGGATATATTTAATTGAATATTTAGAAGGTTGTGAAATATCTTATAAAGACATAAAATAACGTAAATTTATTAATAAAAGTTGTTTCTATAGTCATGATGGTTGGAATAGTCTAATGTATGATGTAAAAATCACTTCATACATTAAAGAATAATCTAAATCATTAAATATACAAAGTGTTTTGTTATAAGTTCAAATCTCCACCTTCACTCACATGCAAAAATAAATAAATAAATAAATAACAAAATAATAATAATAATAATAATAATAATACAAAAACAACAATATTTTTAAGGTTAATAAACATTTTTAGTCTTTCTATTCTTATTAAATCAACAATTTAATTACCGAATTCTATATTTTTTTAAGTCTATAACAATTTAATACTTGAAAATTAGTGTCTTCAATTTCATTTTTATAATTAAAAGAAAAAGTTTTTACCGTTACAATAGAATTGAATAACAAAGAAAGAAAACGTAAAAAAAAATTCACACAAATTTACGTGGTTCACTAACGCCGTGTTAGCTACGTTTACGGACAAAAGAGAGTGAACAATATTATTATGAATGAGAGAGAACAATATCATTACGAATGTGAGAGAATTACAAATAACATACTAGAGGGCGACTGAAGTCATTAAAAAGTTTATATATGGCACATTTATAATGATTTAATACAAAATAGGTCAAAGCTCACCCGTACTGAATCAGTCGTAGAGAGTCATAACATATTCAAAACATTTCATCTCTTACATATTCAACACTTCACCTTAACAAGATTTTTCATAGTAAAGATTAAATTTCAAATTGTATAGATCAAATTATTATCTTTTAAAATATATATATATATATATATATATATATATATATATATATATATATATATATATATATATATTTTTTGTTGTTGTTTTGAAAGTTTTGAAAGTTTTGAACATGGTTTAGTTTAAAAAATGAAAGTAAATGAAATTGATTGATATTAATTTGATTACCTTATGTGGTGAAATTTTATGAAAGGTGATTTGATCGATTGATTGATAAAAACAAGAAAAAAGAATAATATTCCTTTGACTCAACCACACCAAATGAGAGAATGCAGTCTGAAATGGCTTTAATTATGAGCTTTTTTTTTTTTTTTTTTTTTTTTTTTTTTTTACAAACTTTAATTATGGATTGACAAAAACAAAAGTTGAAAAATAAATTCCATTTTGAGAGGAAACCAGAAATATAAATGTTTTTATTTTCTTTATTCAATTTAGACAGAGTCGTATTTATTAAAAAAAATCTCGTTTGATTTCAATTTCAATTTTATGATTTTAGAATTTATACCTTTTTTTTATTATTCAGCTACAATCATGAAAACGTTCATAACCAGTGAAAAGATATAATAGCAAAAATGATAGATTTTGCCAAACGGACCATAGTTCAATTGACATAAGGTTGTACTCTTGACTAAAAGGTCACGGGTTCGATCTCCACATTAATTAAAATACCTTACGAACATAAAAATATATTTACTAAAAAAATGTCTTTATTTGTTTATTTTTTTGGTGGATAGCAGAGAGAACACGGGGCATGAATTTAAATGTATTATTACCGCCCAAAAAAGGCAAATTCTTAATATCGAACAACCACTTTTTTTTATATCGAACAACCACTTGTGCACTGGATGAGCTTTCCGCCTAAGATAGCAAAAAGTGAGGTCATCACCCAGATAACTCAAAGTGGGAGTTGATTGATCTACCTGTACCTGTGCAAAAAATCAGCATAAATTTAAATGCATTATTACTGCCAAAAAAAGACAATTTTTGTCAAATCGAGCATATTTCAATCGACATAAGGTTATGCCCGTGACTAAGAGATCATGAGTTTAATTCTTGTATTAATTAAAATACAGGTTAAAAAAATGTATATAAACAAATATTTTATTTGATAGGGGCTAAATAATTAGCATTTTTAATTACACGAACTAGATATAAAAGTTCATGAATTACAATTGTTATAAAATTAAAAGTAAAAATACTAAATTATTATAAATTAAAGTGCTAAATGGTTAATTTGAGGAAATTAATTTAGGGATAGTAGACATTTTCTAGTTTTTTTTATTTTTTAAAAAAATATGGTTGAAATTAGAGTATATATATATATAGGAAATTTAAATTTTCATTTCCACCCACCGACATTTTGTAGCAGGGCAAGTCACACAATTCACAAGATCCCAACCAACAAACATTACCATCTCCATGAAATAACAAGCTCATTTGTTATTTAAGAGAAGAATGAGGACTTCATAAATAAATAAAAATTACAAATTACGTCCCTCCAATTTAAAGTGGTGTCAATTTTTTCCTTAAACTTTCAAAATTATAAAAATAATCTTTGAATTATCGTTTTTTTCTTCAAAATTCACAACTCTACCAAACATAAAATTAAAAACTTAAATCTTGTTTGATTATCGTTTGTTTTTTTTTATTTTTTTTTTTAAAATTAAGCGTATAAACATTACTCAATGGAGTTCTCTTCAATGGAGTTCTCTTGGTTGTTATCTACACTTTGAGAGCGTTTTTAAAAAAGCAGGTCATGTTTTGAAATTTTTAAAAAATAATTTTTAAGAGTTTGTTTTTATTTTTAATTTTGGCCCACAACCATTGATAATCATAAAGAAACTATGAGGAAAAAAAATACATTTTTTAAAAATTAAGACCTCATCTGATTTATTTTATTTTTAAAAATTAAACCTATAAATTAAATAATATCACGTATGAATTTTTATCCTGATTTTCATTTTTATTAATGAAACCATAAAACTCATAGTCAAATTCAAAAAACAAAACCAAATTTTTAAAAAATATTTTTTAAATTTTGCTTGAATTTTGAAAATATTTATAAAAGATAGTTAAGGCAACAAAATAATTTGTGAATGTATTGTTTATAAATTTAATTTTTTTTTTAAAAAAACTAAAAACCAAGTTTAAAAAAAGAAAAAAAAAAAAAAAAAAAAAAAAAAAAAAAACAGCCTTAAATGATTATAAAATTAGGTTTTAGGATGGTATTACACGTAAAATTCAAATTTTATATATAATATATCAATTAATTTTTAAAAAATTTAAATTGATTAAAAATTTATTAGACAAACAATTGTGAGAGCGTGAATTTAGAATATATATATTTAGGATTAAGTTTTAGGGTTTAAAGATATATGAGACATTGTAAGTTTAGAATTAAATAAATACAAATTTTAAAGTTTAAGAAAATAAAAAATTAAGTGCTAAACTTGTTATTTAATAATAAAAAAAAAAAACATATTTATCCTATACTATTTAAACTTTCGGTATAATTTCCATTTTTCTTAACTGATTCAAAGTGCTTAAATTATAATATAATTACCCAATAGAATGAGTGAAAAAGTTGATTAAATTTGAGTTTAAGAAATAAAAAAAATAAAAAGTTTATTTTGTAAATGTGGGGTTTAAAATATGTCGCTAGCCGTGGACCACGCTATTTCACAACAAAAACGCCACAGAAAAAGAGCGTGTACGCCACATCCCTAAGGCTACAGAACAACACACGTGAAGGTAAATGTCACGCGCTATAATGGCGAGTGAAGGATGGAGAGCAAAGAAAAAGGAAGAAATTGACTGAACACGCGGGCCAGCTAAGCAGGTTCACGCGATAGAGGCGGTTTCGTCACAAAAACAAAACGAACACGTTTTACACTGTGCATGCCGTCCACGTGTCGTGTGTAAAGTGGGCCCGCAATGACGTGTCGAAATCAGAGAAAATAAGTCCTAGGCTTCATCGAACAAACGGATAATATTTGTCTACAGTCTACACACGCATTCATTATGAAAAAAAAGTAAAATAATTAAAAGTAATTATTATTCGGTATCATAAGCACGGTGAAGCTCGTGAGTAACACGTGATTTTTTAACACAGTTCGAGGAGGTGCAGGTTACGTGAGTCCACCACGTGACCTGCATTTAATTTCATTATTTCCTTTTTAATACTTCAGAATAATATATATATATATTTTTTTGTTCCAATATTTGTATTTTTTTTATTTTCAGATTTGTGTTTATTTAAAATTGTAGATTCCAAATTTATATGTGATATATAAAAATATATATATATATATATGTATATATACATAATTTTTTTTTTTTTACTAGAAAGAAAAAAGAAAAAATTGTTTGATGATTTTTTTTTTTTTTTTTAATTTTTCTATAAAATAAATAACAAACTATTTGTATAATATTATTTCATCTAATATATGTACGGACTAAAACTAACCCGAGTTATTTTAAACATTGAACATCCATTTGTCTAGCATATTTTATATAATTTAACATATTTTAAAAGTACATTAATTAATTAATTAATTAATATATATATATATATATATATATATATATATAATATGATAGGATTAATATGATATCATATTTTACAAGAATTACTCAATGTAGCCGTCAAATTAAGACGGTCACTTTTTTTATTTTTTATATACACGATTAAACTATAGTTTTTTTTCATTTTTATCTCTGACATTCAAAGGTAAAAAATTATCTGCCTTTAAAATATATTCAAATATTTAATATTTAATAATATTTTCATTAAAAATACATTATCTATTTTTCTAAGAAAAAACCGAGTAATTTTAATCATTTATCTCTTATTTAACATTGATTTGTACCTATGATAAATTGATTAAATTATTAAACACATAAATTAAGGAAAAAATCAAAAAATTAAAAAATTATAATAAATAATAAAACAATATTGAAAAAAATTATAATAACAAACCAAAAATGGAAACGCACTTTTTAATTTTTATTTTTTTTTAAATAATAATTATTAAACACGTCCTTTAAAAAAAAATTAGGAAATAGGGAAAAAGGAAACTTAAACATTAAGACTAAAATATATGTTTATAAATTAACTGAATTCACAAGTTTTAATATTTTTCAATATTAAATAAATATCTTTTTTCCTAGTTGTTATGCTATTAATTTTAACATTGTGTATTCAAATTTATTTTATACTAATTACTAAATAAGAAATAGTATATACAATAATTAAATTGTCAAGCATTGTTTTTCTTACGTACTTTAATATATATGTTTAATATCTCAAATGTCTGACTCTTATTTTAATAATTAACAAATAAAAATTAAGTTTTGAATGGAGTGTTTGAAGCACAAACTTAGAATTAAGTAGACTGAGTTATAATAATTCAGTCTACATCTGACTCATCGATTATTATAATCCACAAGCAATAAAGTATGTACATTGGTATTTACTATTGAAAATTATTATAACCACCAATTATTTTCATCTAATAAGCGTCTCAAACAACGTCTAAATGTTCAATGGTCAATACATGATATCATCGATCTAAATTTTAAAATCTAACTCCCACATTGTTGAACTAAAAAGAGGCATGTGGTCCAAATAAATCTGTTAAGGCAGAATTCAAACAACAAAGAAGGAAAGCGATAATCGACATAGCGTCTACGTGGTTAACTAACGTTGTGTTAGCTACGTCCACGAATTTATGAGAGATTATTACAAATTACAAATTATGGAGCAAAAGTCATTATAAGATTTAGAGCAAAATGTACTTTTGGTCCCCCAAGTTTGAGCTTGATGTCTATTTGGCCCCTGAAGTTTCAAAAGATACATTTTAGTTCTCAAAGTTTGCAAAATGATTCTAAATGGTCCCTGACTTAACCCTTAACGGAATGCTGACGGGACCGTTATGTGCTGACGTGTATGGGATGACACGTCTATTTTATTTGATTACTCGGCAAAATTAATTAAAAAAAAACTATTAACTAGGTAGAAGTTAAATATATTTTAAACAAGTTTTAGCTTCTACTTAATTAATAGTTTATTTTTTTAATTAATTTTAGGAAGTAATCATAAAGAATAGACATGTCATTCATACACGTGTCAGCACGTAACGGTCCAGTCAACATTCTGTTAGGTTAAAGTTAAGTGAAGGAACATTTAGAACTATTTTGCAAACTTGGGGGACTAAAGTGTATCTTTTGAAACTTGAGGGACCAAATAGACATTCAGTTCAAACCTGGGGACCAAAAGTGCATTTTGCCCTAAGATTTATATATGACATTCTTCTAATCACCTAATACAAGATCCCCAACCATTTGTAGCAGGTCAAACAGATTCAATGCATTCAAACCTACACATTTATCATATTATAACACATTCAATTATTATACACTAAAAAAAGAAGTTGTCTCGATAATTATTTTGATTTTGACTTTTTTTTGCTGACAACATGTGTCAGAATCGAACCTGTGACCTCTTAGTCACTCGGTCGTACATATTATGTCGGTTGAGTTATGCTCATGTTGACTTGACTTGATTTACAATCTCAAGAGATTGAGTATACACATTGTTTGATAAATTGTGACCATGTTAGTATTAAATAAAAGAAGCATTTGAACAAATGATATCTACTTTTTCTTTCCTTCAACGTTCATTCATGCATGTTGAGATTTATCCATATATATATAATTGCGTACGTTACATTGAAGATCATTCATCCGTGTTTATATAATTGTGTACGTTACATTGAAGATCGTTCAATAATAGACGCAATTGACATCGATGTAACTTGTTGTTAGTTGTCTTTTTTTGGAGTACATTTCATTCCAATAATAGAAAGCCAAGCAGAATAATTGCAATAATTGAAGTTCTAACACAAGCAAAAGAGGACTGCTAGGATTCTAACCATGGAAAGCCTTAGCTAAAGAAGGAAATATACTCACAACCATGAAAGTGATCAACCAAATTCTTTCTTACTTGAAGTCTTCATATATAAAACTGTAAAATTAAGAGAATGTTAGTTTATTAGTATACAAATTCATAAATATGAATTTAATTGCTAAAATTATAAGTTTTCATCCGTTTAAATTAAGTTTTTTTTAAGTTAAATCTAACAGAAGGTGTATAGATTGATACACTTATGAAAACTCATGATTTTAATGGATACGATTGTTAGTTTAGAGTTTAAATTGATACAACCCTCAAACTTTAGAGGTAATGTCAATTGGACTATACTCCGTTTGACAATAGTATATTTTTTGTCCAAAAATATTTAATTAATAGACATTTAAAGTTTTAAATATGTGTCTGTTTGGTTTTTGAGCTGAAATAAGTATATAATAGGTCAATAAGCTTTCAATTTTGTATTCAATATGTCTCTTATTTTTTTAAAAAAATTTGTTGACCTATTTAGATGTTTTTAAAAAATTTATGGTTGTATATTAGACATAAAATTTAATTTAATAGGTAATAGAAATAATTTTTTAACTTTTCTAATATAGAAAGACATTAGACAAAATTTATTAAACATTTTTAAACTTTAGAGATGTTTAGTCCTACATAAAATTAAAAATTAGAAGTTTATAACCTATTTTTAGAAAATATATTTGTTTGGTAATAATTCAATTTTTAGTTTTTCAAATTTTGAAAACGTTTCTACACTCCTTAACAAATTTTAAAAATGAAAATAAAATAAAAAATTGATTTCAGTTTTTTTTTTTTTTAAATTGTGAACAAATTAGATATAATTTTAAATCAAATATTTATTTATTTATTGAAATTAAAATAAAATTATTATTAATATACTTTTTTTTTTACGAAAATTATCATTAATATTATTAGTATATTCTAAAAAATAATAATATTATTAATATATTTTTTTTAAAAAAATATTATTAATATAAAATATTATAATTTTATTCAAATAATTTTTTTTATAGTATATTATACTTTAATAGTATTGTGATGTTACACCAATGACCTAACCACTTTACTCAATCAACATATTTTTATTTTTCTGACTTTAGGGAGAATAAGCGTCTTGTCTAATATATTAAACTATCGATGCAACAAATTCTTTTTATTTTAGAGAAAATCATATTTTATCCTAAAATTTCAATTTCATCAAATAATTGTACCTTAATTAAATTTGGATAAATCTTGCAATTTTTACATTATAATAAATTATCATTACTTTAAAAAAAATTAATTTTTATTTAATAAAAAAAATACGAAACAAATAGTAATAATCTAAAATTAGAAGTTTTTTTTTGTTTTGAAAAATCATAAACCAAAAACAGTTATTAAATAAATTTGGTTTTTTATTTTTTAAAAACTGAAACAAAAAACAAACAATTATAATCAAAAGAAATTGAATGCGTGATGAAATGGGCCTTAGAGGTTAAATTGTAATTTAACCAATATATATATATATGCAAACTGATTTTTGAGAAGACAAAATATAATTATGAGTGAAGAGAAAAAGCTAAGGAAGACCACTTTTTAAAGAAAAAAAATAGGGGAATTTTGGATAAATGGGATGCCACGTATCGGATGGTGATTGGAGGAATGGGGTAGTTCAAGCATTGTTTTGTTGGGGTGCGGTTGGGCCCAAATAAAACCAACTGCCCCTTCACGTGCTACCCAACGGATAAAAACAAATCCCGGACCCCACATCAATTACATGATAAATCACTATTTGTACTATTATTTTCTTTTTCTTTTTTAATATACAATTTTTTTTAATCGAGTAGTTATTTTTTTAAATGTTAAATTATTAGAATGTAAAAATTGCAACATTTATTAAAATTCAATTATTCGATAAAATTAAAATTTAGGGTAATTTTTTAATTTTTAGTTTACGTTTAGCATCCCTAAAGTTAGGAAAATAAAATATGTTAATTGTGTAAAATAGATAGGTATATTGGTGTAACATCGCAATAATATGTCAAACTGACCATAGTTCAATTGACTAAGAGTTAATGAGTTTAATCTCTTTGTATTAATTAAATATTTTTCCAAACAAAATAAGAGTTTTTGATTTTTTTTTTTTTTTTTTAAATTTGTTAAGAAAGGTAATAACTTTTTCAAAAACTCAATTAGTTATCAAACATACCTATTTTCTAAAAACTAAAAAACAAAAATAATAACTGAATGCATTATCAAACGACCCATAAATGATCATCAAACGCTAGAATATGCTAACATTGACCGGCTTCTTGTATTATTTAAAAGTGATATGATTTTTTTTTTTAAGTATTTAATTAATGCGAGGATTTAACTCATGATGTCTTAGTAAAAAACACAATTTTATGTCAATTGAACTATGTTCGATTTGACAATTTTTTTTTTCTAGATATAAACATTTGTCAGCGTAAATATTATTTAATAAGATATACTAAATATACACAAATCTAGAGATTGAAAAACAATAGATCAAAATATGATTTAATTGGTTAAACACATATACCGTTAAGATGTTAAGATTAATTAAGTGCATAACTATGCTAATGAAGTTTTGATTTGATAATTATATATAATCATGTGGGATTAGAAATAATAATAATGAAATATTAAAAAATAATTAAATTGTAAAAAAAATATTAAACAACTATTGTTTTTTCTGTCTCTACTTTTTGGGGGATGAAAAAGACCACGCGGTTCACGTGGTAGAACTAGAAATAGAAGAGGAAATGAGTGGAAAGTGGAAGTTGCGTGGTTAATATGGTAATTAGAGAAAGTGGACCCCACACTACGCTTGATTACGTCACCACACAGTCATATAATATAATATAATTATTTTTCTTCTTAGTTTTAATATAATTTTCCCTCCTTTTATTTTCCATTTCTGAAATGACAAATCTACCCACACTCTCTGTTTCTTATCACTCCGACATAACGCGTCCGCCGCCGTGTCAACCGCCGCCCAACCTCCTTTCATGGCCTTCCATTCCTAATCATTTTTCAATAATAAATTATAAAAAAATGCTGTTGAACTCGAGGATTTAAATGTCGGATGAAAATATCGAGCTCTCAATTTTATAAAAACGTCGATAGAAATATTAATAAAATGTCGATGTCGATAGATATTTTTAAAATATATATATATATATATTAAAATTAATAAATAAACATTTTACACTTTCAAATAAATTAAAATACACTTATTATAGTATTATATTAACGTTTAGTTACGTTTTGTTGTTTTTTTTTTTTAATATTTAATCGATTTTGTACGGTATAATGAAAATGTCGATTCACTACTTATATCGATTCTACATGTCGACAAAAATTTAATACCATGGTTGAACTTTCTAATTTGTTAGCAAATATTCATATTTTTTCAAAAGTTGCAATATTATTCTTACCATTTCATAAACATTTCAAAACCATTATTAGAGTATAAATGATTTCGAATGTTGGACGAAAAAATTGACGTGACATGACGTGAAACGAGGTGGTGGTGATTGATACGTTTGCATGGATTAAGTCGGAAAGAACGATATTTAGGCACGTCGACTTGTCGTCCATCATCTAACAATTTTTCTATTCCAAGAGTAATTTTAAAACGTTTACGAAAGATCAATATCAAAGTAGGATAAGATCAATATCAAAGTAAGTTGTACTTTTGAAAGAATAATTTTTTTTTTTAAACAAATTAGAAAGTTCTAGTTTTTTTTTTTTTTTTTTTTTTTAAAGCATTTCTCATATTTTGAGTAAATTCATTAACTTGGGGTTTCTTAAAATTGGAAAATCTGTCCTTTAAAAAAAATGTAATTGTTTTAAAAAAAATCAAGACATTTTTATTATTATTATATATATATTTTTATTAAAGTCTTTGCGCTAACACCAACACAACCCAACTAAATAGTATATTATTATTATTATTGATCAATTGTACCGTTATTGAATTAAAAAAAATATATATTTTTAAAATTTAAGTTTGTATGCAATAGTGTATTAGTCTAAATTCTTTCACATTTTTGTTAAAATATATAATCAAGTTTTTGCCAAAATTTTAAACAAAAAGAAATAGATCGTTTTGGAGATTATATATTTTTCAATTATTTAAAATTAAAATTGATTACGTTATATAAGCATAATTTTTAAAAACAAAAGCTAAACAGTAAAGTTTATAGAAGAGAGAATAACATGTATTTTTTCAGAAAATAGAAAATCTATTACAAATGGAATGTTGGGCCGGGCCACGATTCTCACGGGCATTAAGGCCCACAATTCCAGCAGGCTTCTCGGCCCAATGTGTGTGCGTAAAAGCTAGCGGATCGGGCCTCTGAGTTTTGGATAGCCCATTTACAGATTGCATATTCAAGCCGTTAACGGGCCTGTAGGCTAGGCCCATTTATTCATTACATTGTTGAGTTACACTGGTCAGCCCAGTATAAAGTTTGGCCCAGATGGAGAGAAATAAGGATATAATTTCAAAACTCAGAGTGGCATGATTAGTCTATAAAATAAGTTTTTAATATTGTCACATCACATATATTTAGTGTATAGTTGGGAGTATTTTTTACTTTTCAAAATTACTAACATTATAAATTGATGACTATGGACGGAGAGAGCTTGGAGTTGTCCTTGTCCAAGCTATGCCAGGTCGATTCGTCGTAAGTCGGGAGCCTGACATGTCATTTACGATAACAATAGTGGTACACGATGGTATTGTGGATGTGACATTTGTCTTAACCTACCAATTCGAAAAATATGAAGAAGTGGTTAAGGAAGGTAATCAAAGCCATTGTAACTCCTTAGTCTACAAAAGGAATAAAAAAAGGTTATGGAAGGTAAGCAAATGTCAATCACGCTATGTGTTATTCTCTAATACTAACTTGATTAGTATCTTTGGTAGCCACCGCACAAGTTTCAAAGAGGTGAGTGTCTCGACCTCGACCATGTTTCTCTCGAGCAAATTTCCTCTTCAAGCAACAAGAATTTTGAAGAAAAAACTATAATTATAAAAAAATAGAAATAAGTGAATAACAAATCATTGCCACACATTATATTTCTAAAATTGGTAAAGAAATAGATAAATAAATATAATACGAGAGTGTCACATAGAAGAAAAAAAAATAAGATATTTAAAACGAGTACTCTTACACCATATAATTATATGGCTAATCTTAGTATAACTTGATTGTTGAAACATTAGTAATATCTTTTTGTAGTTAAAAACTTAAAATTCACACCACAAATGTTATATGCATAAGTTAGAATAACTAGATATTATACATGAGTTTTGGGACACTTTCAAGTCTCATTCAAGGGATAAATTTTGTCTTAATTCAGACTAATACTCATTTTTTAGGGCGGGTCCCTCGCCACTCGCCCACTTTCCCTAGTCACCCAAAGGAATACACTCTCAATCACTTCCAAATCTAGCACTCACCCTTTTTTTTTTAGTACATTGGAGGTGAGGGGATTCGAACTACAGACTTCTTGGTCATCAAATCATACATATGCCAGCTGAGCTATGCTAGCTTTGGCTAGCACTCACTCCTAGTAACACTAATTTGACGAGGGTAAACATCACAACTTATCCTCCATTACACATCACCTCGAGTATAACAATAAAGTTGTTTGATATCATAGGGTTCCATTTTAAAATCAATTGGCGAGTAACTCATCTATCTTATATTGCGAGTGATGTATATTCATTTTTGTCATAGGGTTCCATTTTAAAATCAATTGGCGAGTAACTCATCTATCTTATATTGCGAGTGATGTATATTCATTTTTGTTGTACAATAAATGTCTCAAGATTTTAAAACTTCAAAAAACTAACATGCCCTCTCATGATGGTTTCTCTCTTTGGGTTGGATCCCATTTTTTGACTGAATATTTGTTTGAGCTTCATTGGACTCCAATACCATGTTTGATATTATGAGGTTCAATCTTAAGACTAATTGACAATTAGAGGAGTAACTATCAAGTATTTTATATTGTGAGTGAAGTCTCTTCATTTTTTTTTTAATGTGTGATCCTTAACAAACGTCGGCCCCTGACGAAAATCTATAAATAAGTCATATAATTCTCGAGATAATTTAAAATAACATTATATTACTAGATTTATTAAATTATTTGTTTTTTTTTTTTTCATTAATTTATTTATTTGAATAAATAAAGAAAGGTAAGTTTTCTTGGTTGAAGATGAAAAACCTCTAAAACCCAGCCCACAATTTTCCCTCCACGGCCCCTTTGGCTTTCTCTTCGCCCTCTCTTTCAAATTACCATTTTTCTTCTCAAAATTGAATCATCACTCTGAAATTCGATCTCCTCCAAATTCAATCGCCGACCAGTTTTCCGATTTCTATGCGCAATGGAGTGGAACCCAGAAACCCTACAGCTCCTCTCTCAGTGTTTTCTTCACACTCTCTCTCCCGCCCCTGAGCCCCGCCGCCGCGCCGAAGCCTCCCTTTCCGAAGCAGCCGACCGTCCCAACTACGGCCTTGCTGTTCTTCGCCTTGTCGCCGAACCATCCGTCGATGAACAGATCCGTCAAGCCGCCGCCGTCAACTTCAAAAACCATCTACGTGTCCGATGGGCAGCCGCCGCTTCGGACGACTCGAATGCCTCTTCTCTCGCTCCGATTCCCGACTCCGAGAAGGACCAAATCAAAGCCCTAATTGTCCCGCTCATGCTTTCCTCTACTCAGCGAATCCAGAGTCAGCTTAGCGAGGCTTTGGCTTTGATCAGCAAACACGACTTCCCGAAATCGTGGCCTTCCTTGCTGCCGGAGCTCGTCCTAAGTCTGCAGAAGGCTTCTCAGGCTTCCGATTATGCATCTGTTAACGGTATTCTCGGCACTGCCAACTCTATTTTTAAGAAGTTTAGGTATCAATATAAAACCAATGATCTTTTGCTTGACTTGAAGTATTGTCTGGACACTTTTGCGGCGCCCTTGTTAGAGATTTTTCTCAAAACTGCTGCTTTGATTGATTCTGCGGTGAGCTCGGGCGCGCAGGCGGCCACCCTTCGGCCCCTGTTTGAGTCCCAGAAGCTATGTTGTAGAATATTTTTTTCGTTGAATTTTCAAGAGCTTCCCGAGTTCTTTGAGGATCATATGAAAGAGTGGATGAGTGAGTTCCGGAAATATCTTACTATCAATTATCCTGCACTTGAAAATAGTGGCACTGATGGGCTTGCTTTAGTTGATGACCTTCGTGCTGCAGTTTGCGAGAATATTAATCTTTACATGGAAAAGAATGAAGAAGAGTTTCAGGGGTATTTGAATGATTTTGCTCTAGCCGTATGGGGCTTACTGGGGAATGTATCTCAGTCATCGAGCCGAGACCAGCTGGCTGTTACAGCCATGAAGTTTTTGACTACTGTTAGCACGAGTGTACACCACACTTTATTTGCAGGTGAGGGAGTTATACCTGAGATTTGTAAGAGCATAGTAATTCCCAATGTGAGGCTGAGAGATGAAGATGAGGAACTATTTGAAATGAACTACGTTGAATTCATTAGGAGGGACATGGAAGGTAGTGATCTGGATACTAGGAGGAGGATAGCTTGCGAACTTCTTAAAGGAATTGCAACCAATTACAAAAAGCAGGTGACAGACATGGTATCCTCTCAGATACAAAACTTGCTAACTTCATTTGGTCTAAATCCTGCTCTGAATTGGAAAGATAAAGATTGTGCGATATATTTGGTTGTCTCACTTGCCACTAAGAAAGCTGGGGGATCTTCTGTTTCAACTGATCTTGTAGACGTTCAGAATTTCTTTGCATCAGTAATTGTTCCAGAATTACAAAATTCAGATGTTAATGGTCTACCAATGCTTAAAGCAGGTGCGCTCAAGTTCTTTGCTGTGTTCCGTAATCTGATACCAAAACCTGTTGCATTACAAATGTTTTCTGATTTGGTTCGGTTCCTTGGTTCTGAGTCAAATGTGGTCCATTCCTATGCTGCAATTTGTATTGAAAAATTGTTGCTGGTCAAGGAGGATTCAGGTGTCGCCAGGTATAACTCTCTGGATATTGCTCCAATTTTTCCTGAGATGATGACTAAGCTCTTTAATGCATTTAAGTTTCCTGAATCTGAGGAGAACCAATACATTATGAAGTGTATAATGAGAGTTCTTGGAGTTGCTGACATACCTCGTGAGGTTGCAGGACCATGTATTGCTGGGTTGACTTCTATTTTAAATGAAGTGTGCAGAAACCCCAAAAATCCTGTTTTTAACCACTACATGTTTGAATCTGTGGCTATTCTCATTAGAAGGGCTTGCGAAAGAGATCCCTCTTTAATATCAGCTTTTGAGGCAAGCCTATTTCCCAGCCTTCAAATGATACTGGCCAATGATGTTACGGAGTTCTTCCCTTATGCTTTTCAACTGTTAGCACAGCTTGTTGAATTGAATAATCCTCCCATTCCACCAAGCTACATGCAGATTTTTGAGATCCTATTGTCACCTGAATCTTGGAAAAAAGCCTCTAATGTTCCAGCACTTGTACGGTTACTTCAGGCTTTCCTTCAGAAGGCACCTCATGAACTTAATCAAGGTGGGCGCTTGAGCCAGGTTCTTGGAATATTTAGTAATCTAGTTTCAGCTTCAAGCACTGCAGACCAAGGCTTTTATGTGCTCAACACTGTTATTGAATCTCTTGAATATAGTGTGATTGAACAGTACATTGGCCACATCTGGGCTGTTCTTTTTGGACAGCTCCAAGGTAGACGGACAGTAAAGTTCATTAAGTCACTTTTGATATTTATGTCCCTTTTCCTTGTTAAAAATGGTCATAAAAATCTTATGGATACCATCAACAGTGTTCAGAACGGCATATTTATCCAAATCTTGAGGCAGTTTTGGATACCTAATCTTAAACTGATAACTGGTTCCATTGAGCTTAAGTTAACTGCAGTTGCTTCAACCAGACTTATCTGTGAGTGTCCAGCACTTTTGGATGCTGCATGTATTGAAGACTGGGGGAAAATGCTGGATAGCATCGTTACTCTTCTTTCTCGACCCGAACAGGAAAGGGTGGATGAGGAGCCAGAGATGCCGGATATTGCTGAAAATGCTGGTTATAGTGCAAGCTTTGTTCGTCTATACAATGCAGGGAAGAAGGAGGATGATCCTCTGAAAGATATAAAGGATCCGAAGCAATTTCTGGTAGCATCTTTGTCAAAGCTTTCTGCTGTTTCTCCTGGGAGGTATCCCCAAGTCATCAGTCAGTATCTTGACCCTACAAATCAATCTGCATTGCTTCAGTTTTGCAGATCTTATAATTGCCCAATAGCTTGAGTAAGTTGTCATTCCCATTTAATTTTTTGTCTGTGTGTGAAGTTTGTACTTTATTTCAATCCTGTAGGTTGAGATTGGTGACAAGTTTATATATCATGCATGTGTTTTACACTATTTGTGTTATAACTAAATGAGTGTAAATTATCTATGTAAAAGGTGAACTTAATTCTGGTCATTCGTTTGCATCTCATGCTCGATAATGTTAAGATTTTTTTTGGTCGCACATGACATGTTTATTCTTTAATATTGATTGATCTATGATTTGATTCCCTATTCTTTGAAATTGGGAATACTTCATGAATGCATCATTACGTATTTTTGTTTATATCTGTTGATGATTTCAATATTTTTCCAAACTCTAACAACCTGTTGGGATCTGGGAACAAATATAATTTAGCTCAAGATATTGAATGTTGGCACTTGGCCGTTGGATGAGAATTATTTCTTGTGCTGAAAAGAAGCCATGGAAAATTCTAAATAAAATCAATTTTTTATTGATGGCTACTGTTCAAAGTTAAAGGGATTTATAAGATTTTGGTGTTTTGATGGAGGTTTGAACCTCTGACCACTTGGTCGAGAGTGCTTTATGCTGGTCGAGCTATGCTCATGTTGGTGAGAGCTCTTTTCATTTGACCGATTTTAGTTGCTTTTATTTATGTTATTAATCTCAAAGTGCTAACATCACCTTGTGTATCTAATCGGGTACTCCTGCAAAACCTTTCAGGATTTTGTGCTCAGTTTGAAGCAGGTTTTTGTGGAGAAGTTAAATCTGAAATCTTATTTATCTCTGGGTGTTATTCCATTTGGTGGCCTATTCAAATTTCATATCATCGTTTATATCTACAATTGTGGCAATGATGTGGAAGAATCTGCTATTTCGAGTTGGTCGGTCAGGTCATCAAACATACATGGTTTACCAAGTTTTGGTACAAGACTTCCATCCATCCGCTTCATCCTCTTTTTATGTCGTCGTGTTTACCTGTCTGTCATTTTGTGCATGCATATTCATGAGCAAATTTTAGATGTTCGTTCATTGCGGTCTAAGAGTTGTAATATGGCATCGAGTTTTTCTCTCCATCTTGCTCCTATTTTGAAATTTCCTTTTGTCATTTTGACATCACATGTAAGCACTTGTATCTCATTGCTGTGATATTCAACTGCAAGAGTTTATATATCAGTTGGTTATTGTGGCTGGTGTAGAAAGATTTATGTTTACAACCTTCATGTTTTTATCTCCCTTTTCTTTGGATAATGAAGGTAATGATGGTTTTGATTGTTTGAAGTTTATGAGAATATAATATGAAAATACCATTTAGGGGGAATGTGATTGTTGACCAGGGTGAGAAATTCGAACTACCTCAACGAGGGTATATGTCTTAACTAGTAGGGCTAAACTCCGGTTGAAAGCTCTTATTCTCATAGAAATGAAAAAATGTCAAATGAAAGATAGAGAAAGATAAGTTTCACTGCAATTGCAAGTGTCAAAGTGAGCATTGCTTAACGGTAATTGACATTTACTCTCTCTTTTGAGGTCGGTTGTTCAAATTTTCTATCCTTATACTTAAAAAGAAAAAAAAAAAAAGTTTTATTGCAATTATTAAATTATGATTTTGTTGAATGCAGCCTCATATCTCTCATGATCATTTATTCCAACAGTATTGGTACAAAAATTAAGATAAATTATTGGTTCATGGCTGTTTAAGTATTTATTGTGTATTATAGTGTGTGATCTTACGTTTCAATTATTCAATGTATGGGCAAATCAATTATCCATTCATTTATTTGTATTCCATTTTAGGTGAATTGTTATGGCTTGCAATTTTTTTTTCTTAAATATAAATTTAGATTTTACTATTATTTATTTATTTATTATTATTTTTTTTTTTGGTCTCCTAATCAATTATTATTATTATTATTTTCTATGCAGATGTAGCACCCATTTTAAGGGCAAGTCTTTAATATGATTGGCACCAATGTGCAACAGTCATAGTATTTTTATACTATATACCACAAGATGGGTGGGAAATTATAATTATAATTTTTTTTTTTTTTACATGTACTAGCATATCTCAACTCTGATTGATATGTATTCTCTTTATTGAGGTGGGAGGTTCAAATATATATTTTGTTTCATGTTCACCGTTAAATTTTGATATGTTTTTATTTCAATTTTTATAAATTAAAAATTAATATATTTGACTTTTTTTTTTCAACGATTGCGGAAGTGAGAGAACGAATCTTCAACCTCAAGTGAAGTAGTACATACCAATTATCGTTTATCATCAAATTTCACCAATTATACATTTTCATAATGGATAACAAACATGATTTATGCTTCATGTTATAAAGGCTCACACATGCTACAATGACGGGGGAGAAAAGGTCATGATCCTACACGCGTGAGCTAGAATATATATATTTTAAAATTTTGAGTAAACAAATACACTTTTCAGTGAGAGAAAAGAACAAAATCGTCATCAAACAAAACCTTAGGTAAACAAATACACTTTTCAGTGAGAGAAAAAAAACAAAATCGTCATCAAACAAAACCTTAAACAATACAATTTAAGTATGTGTGAGTTTTGAACTTTTGATGAGTAGGGGAGAAGTTCTTTTTGTTTTAGTACAACAAATGTAGAGCACGCATTTGAATCTCCGATCTTATGAGAAATAGTACATACCAATTAGAGAGGTCCATTTAACCCGCTCCGCCCTGAACGGGACGAAGAATGGGGCGAGGACGAGTAATAGCATACCCGCCCCGCCCCGCCCCGTCCCGAATGAATTTTATTTATTTATATATATATATATATAAATTAGTTGAGAATAAATTAAAAACCTGATCCCCACGAATTACTCGCGAGGAATTCTTGCTCCGTTTCCTGCGAAATTAAATGAGAAATTTCACGAGGATGAGTAATGGAATTGGGACGGGAAAGGCATTACCCGGCTCCGCCCCTTCCGTGGCTCGAATGTTAATAACCGCTGAGCTATGTCCATTTTAACAAGAAAGAAGTTACTAAAATCGACGAGATGAAATATGGTAGAAAGCTTAAGAAAAGTGTTGTTACATTACATCTTCTAAGATATTAAATTGAGGAGTCACATGCTGATGCTGCAATGGCTAAGTGTGATGGGAAAAAGGAAAGGACTTGTTTGGAACCACCTTCCCACAAACCACGAAAAGGGTATAAATATTCTTTGTCCAAACAGTAGGCATCCCAGGCCTTTCTACAGCTGGGGGCAATGATCAGGTGCATCCCTGATCACCAAACTTATTTCTATTCTATCATCTCATTGGATGAGTTCACAAATTAGTTTGACTTTTGACTTGCCTAGCTGTCATATTGACAAGTTCACATGTAAAACAGTTCCTCTGTTAGTCCTTTACAATACATAAGGTTACTTCATGCATAGTATTTTTCACTGTACATTTTTTTTTAAAGAAACTATAGTCTTTAGGGCAACTTATTTTTTGTTATGTTATTACTTCTTTTTCATTTTGATTCTTTTAACTTTTAAACCTAGAGTTTGCAATGTTAAGTGTTGTTTAGAGAAATATCGGTTGACGTTTGTTAGAAATATCGGCTAATGTTCAAGTTTACATCCAAAAGATGAATTAGAGTTAAAAGAAATTTGATAACGATTGAGAAAAATGATAGGTGAATTATAGTAGTGTTTAATTAATACGATCAATTTTTTGTTAGAGTGTGATAGAGAGAGATTTTTCTCTTTCATCAAAACCAGATGCTCACCTCGGCCCAGGCCAAGGTGAGCAAATCACCTTGTGGGCGTGCGACGCACGCCCACGACACAAGGGAACTCGGGAGGGTTCGATTTAACCTTTTCTCGGTCTAATCTGAGAAGAGAACGAAAAACTTAGGTTAATATTCATATAAGGACGTCATTATAACTTTATTAGAGGTAACTTCTTCATTCTAAAAATCCTAGTTTGCTACACTTATTTCGCCCCTTTTAACTTAAGAATCGAGCGTGTATGGCAAGTACCACACCGATGCAATCCTCTTTGTTTTGCAGGTCACCTCTTTTCTCAGTTAAACAAATTTATCGTTAAATACGTGCAAGTCAGGCGCGTTCCCTTTACCCGAATTTGCACATCAACAATTTTAATTCTATTTTTACCTATTTATGTTTATATCCAAATCTTAAGTATCAAACATCTTATAGAAATTACACGGTTTTCTTTTAATGTCATAAAGACCCTCTTAAATTAGCTTTTGACTCAATTATATTATAGACTTATGAACTATAAAGAGGAAAAATATAAAGTCAAAATTAAGTAACTAATGGTAATGAAAATTCTCCAACTAAACCTCAATAATGCATGAATAATAGACTAGATTTTTTTTATTTTTGCAAAGTATTTAATTAATGCGAGGTAGAGATGAAAACTTAATTTGTTCACATTTATGTCAGTTGAATTATGTTCATCCCGTCAAAATTTTGTTCATCCGGTCAAAATTTTAGAAAGTAATAATAAACATTTCAAATAGTTAGAGAGCAAATGAAGAAAAATGTAAAGGATAATGGCAATAATTCCAATTATTTGCAATGTTGCAACTATAATTTATACCCAACTATAATTTTTATTTGCAAAGGATAATTGTTATAAATTATTCTCTATGTACAACTTCCCTATAATTTAAATAGTTATTTTTTTTTTTAAAAAAACTTTAAACTATACATCCATTTCATTTTAGTTAGGTGACTATTCATTCACGTTTCAATTTTCAAAAGGTGAGCATAACTAACGGTAATTGACATGTACTACCTCAGACGTTCAAATTTCCAAAAGGCGAGCATAACTAACGATAATTGACATGTACTACCTCAGACGTTCAAATTTCCAAAAGGTGAGCATAACTAACGATAATTGACATGTACTACCTCATACGTTCAAATTTCCATACCTCCATTTGTTGTATTAAAAAAAAACCATGTTTTGAATATTTTTAGTTCAACAATGTGAGGGGTAGAGATTCCCAACCTTTATAACAAATGTATAATATCTTAACCAATGTTTAGGTTAACAACCATGTCTTGATGCTAATTTGAACTATTGATCAAGAGGTCATATGTTCGAATACTCCACCCAACATATTGTAAACAAAAAAAAAACCGTCTTAGTTGAACTATTCAAACAACGGTTTTGTAATTATTTTTTCTGCTTAAATGTGATTAACATATACATTATCATATTGACTATTGAGCCAATAAAAATAACAAAAAAAAAATGAGAATACAGTAAACGAAAACATGAGCATAGCCCGACGGTCCAGATATTACTAATTTCTTGAAAGTCGGAGGTTCAAATCTCCGTCCTACATTTGTTTATGGTTAAAAACAAAACAGAAAAAAACAAACAAGAGTAAAAAATTCATGAAAAGGACATTCAAAAAGGTTGCAATTTTTTTAGATTTCAGTGACAAATCTGTTTCCCTCTGCCTCATATTAATACATTATTTCATAGTAGTCAGTAGTACTCTCACACAGAGAGAGAACCAGAGAGAGAGAGGGAGAAATGGGAAGTGAAACAAAGCTATGGAAAAACTCAGAAGTACCAAAGCTTCCATTACTTGCAATTGCAGCAATAATGGAGTCATCACCAGATCACTCTGGAATGCAAACCCCACCAATTCACTCCTCAGTTTCAATCCCATTTCTTTGGGAAGAGAAGCCTGGCAAGCCAAGATTCTGTTTCACAAACTCCAAGAACACAACCATTCAAAGAAAATGCCTTGAACTTCCACCAAGATTGCTGCTAATGGATCCCAAAATCCCAAAACTCCCTCCTCAAAAGGGGATGTTTCAGTTTCATAAGCAGTGTTGTGGCTCATTTAGATTTGACAAAAGGCAGCTTGGAGCCATGGTTTTGAGAAAGAGAGGAGTTTTGACAGAGAAGGAGTGGTTCTGTTGGTTGGGGAAAAGGAATTTTGGGAGCAAAAGGGAAGTTGGGTCTGCTTGTGGAAGTGTTTTTCCTTCTTCTTTGGAGAAGGAGAGTGAGAGTGAGAGTGAAGATGGGATTTTTGCTGAGACCCAGAAAGAAGGGAGCTTTTCTTCTTGTCTTGTTCAAGCCAAGACTGAGTTTTGGGTAATTTTACAACTTCCCCCTCTTCCTCTATGTCTTTATATTTGTTAACAATCGTGACATTTTTAGGTACCGTTTGATAATCATTTGGTTTTTTAAAATCTAGCTTGTTTTCTCACCATTTACTCATCTTTCTTAAAGAAACATCAGAATTCTTACCCAAATTCCAAAAACAAAAACAAGTTTTTAAAAATTCGGTTTGAATTTTCAAAATACTGGTAAAAGTTAGATAACAAAAACCAAAAAACCAAATGGTTATCAAACCGAACCTTAAAGTTAAACTACAGAAACATTCCTGAAAAAACAGGAGGGAAATAAAGGTTTCCTTTTAATTTTGAGGATGTCACTGTTTTGCTGGATTTTGTTATGTTGCATTCGACAGTCTAAGCTTTCTGTGAACAGTTTTTCCCTTTTATTTTTACAAAAAGAGAAAACTTTCAAAACAAATTGTGATTATTAATGAAACTAATACTGTTTGAGGGATTGCAGGGAAGCATAGGAGAAGGATTGAAACAGATGAACATTCCATGGAAGAGCAAAAAAGCATAAGAAAGAGCACTGCTAATCATCAGAATGTTTACGTATAAACTGAGTTTAGCTTGTTGTAATATAAAAGTATCAAATCAATCGTAATATGGAGGAGGACAGATGCTTTAGCTAATGGCTGAGATCTTATCATATTTGGCATTTTGTATAGAAATAATGTTATGACTTTATGAGTTGAATGATGATTTCGACAATTTTCAAGAAATGAAGACATCTTCCTAGTCCCCCCACATGTTTTTTCTTTTTTTCATTTTGGTTGTGGAGAACATGCAGAACAGGCTCAATCTTGTTTGGTGTGTACCGTGGACGTTACCGATTTGGAGAACGCACATGGGATAGGAACAAATTTGATAAATACCAATTCTCCTTGGAGTATTAGACCAGAAAAATCCATTAGATAATGATGAACTATTGGTTTTAAGTCATATCTGACGATGAATCAACAATTCGAAGTATTTTTCTTGTTAGTCAAGATCGTGTAATTAATACCTAGGCTAACCGTGCTAATCTTGGTATGAAAGTAAACCTCTAATCACTAGAACCATGTTCAGATTTACTGAAGTTATCTTCTTGTCAAATAGGAAAGTGAAAAAGAAAAAGACAAGAGAGAGAGAAAATGATAGATAAGATGAGAGATAACTAAATAGAATAGTTTAATTTAGTCCCCTTCATGAAGTGACTCGTGGACAATAGTTTCTCAAACAATGCCCCTTCGCCAAAAGCCACCATTTGGTTCTCTTGTACCTTATGTGAGAGTTTTTAGCATAAAAAAGAGTCTGTTTCATGTTAAAAATGCATAAAACAAATACTGGATAAGACTGAAGGTAGTTTTTTTTCCGAGTTCTTGTTGAGAGAATTCGATCCTTGACCTCTTGATCAATGATATATAGAATAAAAATCTGGTAGTAATTTACGGATTTACAAAGTTTCATCCCACTAAATGATCTATCATAAGAACATCAATTTTCTTAATGCACAGATCTCTTGCAGCCCCATCCTGCAATTTGATTCCTTCTAAGAACTTCTAGTATGAAGTAAAATAACATAGAAAAAGAACAGCCAAAAATCAGCTAAAGAATCGAAAGAGAGATATGTACTTTTCTCTTCGTTAATGTGATCCTCATATATACAAACAACATTCCACATGTTGGAAAGCTAAGTTACACATATACACACAGATGATATTTGATTGAGCACGTACCCTTTTCAATTGATCTTTTCTTCTAAAAGAAGTTCATTCAAACTAGGCCTAGAAAGAAGGAAGCATCCACCCTACAGTCCACCCCAAAAGCAAACCTGCACTCACCAGGCTTAATCCTAGAGCAAAAGCAACGGCATACGTAGAAATATCACTTCTATGCCGATCCCGCTTGACTCTATTCTGCCTAGTGAATCTCCGCCATCTCTTCTGAGATACCATATTCTTGTAGGGCATCCATGGAAGAACCAAAGGAAAAAGAGTGGACATTGGCTCATCGTTGTCCTTTATCTGCAGGCTTTCTAGTTGCAGCAGTTGAAACCATTGCTTATATGCAAAGAGTTGGGATGCTTGTCTGAAGAAAAGCTCAACTATATGCTCCTTCTCAGCATAAGCTTGCTTTGCTGCAATCTCGGCTTCCCTCGCACGGGTTTGAGAATGTAGCAGTGCATCCATTAGCTCAGCTTTGCTAGTATTATCCTCAGAAGTTTGTATTGTTTTTGTCAAGTTGTTGGGATTTGTACAGCTGCACTCAACATAGCAGTTCCAGTAATATCTTAGTAAGGCCTTGCTTTTGAATGTGAAGACACTAAAAATAAAAGATAATTAATCTATGCATTCAACTAGACTAAATGACTTAGCTAGAAAACTATTCTAAAAGAATGGTAATGCCCATTTATCAGACTTGCAAAAGTTGTTCATGCAAGTGATACTGCTCTATCACATCATTTTATCCAAATATGAGAGAGTACTATCTTGAAAACTTAGTAAGAACCAACTAGATTTGTTTTTGGTTGATATCCGTGAGTGTCCAAACTAGCTTGCGCGCATGAGAATATTCTTATGTGACAACCATCTGACCGTACTATATTCGGTTGCCAAGGGAACTCATAAGATATTAAATCTTAGGTAGGTGGCCACTATGGAACCACCTAGAGTATTCAACAAAACGAAGTTGCACACCAGGACCAGGAATTCATACAAATACAGCAACTAGGAATTTACACAGTACCTCGAAGATTTATGAGATCCACGCAGCAAGTTCCCTTGTTCGATTGATTCACCCAGTTCTCGCTGTGCTTTGCCAAACCGACAAGAATCCAGTCCACAATTTCGGTGGTTCGACTCCAAGGTAGAACCCCAATTTGTATCATGTTCATAGGATTGCTTTTGAGCATAAGGGTATCTCTTAAAGTTCAAGCATGTTTTTTTAGGTGGCGGAAGATCACAATTCTCGATATGATCAAGAGATTTCTGTGCAACCCAATAGGCCAATTCATCTTTATCTGTTATCCACCACCATGGCTCAGCCTTGTCCTCTTGAATCCAAGGAGAATCTGGATCGAAGTAAAACTCCTCTTGATTTTTGGAAACTGTTTTGCTGTTGAAAGAATCCTTATCTAAACATTCAAAGTTTGCTTTCATATCTACACTACCAATACATTCTTGAGAGTCTGTACCATCAAAGGTCTTTATGTCTTCATTCAAAATGCAGTTCACTCTCTTTGAACAGATAGCAGAGACACCATGATCAGTATCTAGAGAAGACCCGCTGTAATCGTCAATTTCACAGACAGTATTGCTACCTTCAGGTGGGTGAATATCACTTGAAGTACATGATTTTTCAGTACCAGATTTTGAGGTTTCATTGCCAGCCTTTAAAGTATTAATGTGTTCTGGGGTGAAAATCTTTTGGTATCCATAGCTAGATTGCGTCTGAAGCCACCATTTCGAGTCGGGAAATAAATTAGAATATGAAGAAGCTCTGTTAAAAGGCATAAAACCTATGGAAGGATGATCTGGTCCATCTGCTGCTGAATTGGCAGGTTCAGAATCAACCTGTTTGGATGTTGAAGATGATGATTGACAGCAAGCTAATCTGGGAGCTCTTTTGGCATCTTCTTGGACAAAGCAACGATTAACTGTCCTCTGAAAAGCAGACCTTGCTTCTGCTGCTGCCATCAAAATCCTATCTTCTGCAAATTCACAGCAAAAATAGGAGCTTGAGAACCTTTAAAAGAGCATGTCTTAATAATATCTGCAATACAGAAGAACAAATTGAAAATGAAGTTCAAAATTCATATGAAGCGGAGTTTTAGCATTTGAAAAAGATAAGTTTTACGATGCCCATCTTAATTTAAACCAGATATTCAATATTCTAATGTACAGATGATAACAATTACCACTTCTCTTTTCTCCAAAAGGCTTAGTTACTACTCATGACAGGCAGATTTGCAAATCTGATTATACCAAATAATGGTATTCATCATCAAAATGATGGAAAAAGGGGAACAAGTTCAATTTAAGCAACATGTACAATTTTTTTCTTACTAAAACCAAGTCAAATTTGCCAACTTCTAAAGAAATCATAATCAAAGAAATCTATGAACAAGTTAACTTGCTCCTGATTCACATGTCTAATCTGAATCAGAAAACATTTCAAGTTCCTGTACTTGAAATGAATAGTATTAATTAGTAATCACAAATAATAAGAGATATCTGGGTTTGAAGCCACAGTTCATACAACAGTGATTTCAGTTCAAGATTTTCAAACTATAAATTCTCATAAGTTCTTGAGACATGAGTTTGCAATTGAACACCCTCCCCAAACCTCCTACTAAACACCCAAATGCGAGTTCTGAAGGATTGATTAACCCCACTTGATATTCATCTATGGGGATTTGAACCTCCGACCTCAAAGAAGACCTCAAAGAAAGGAGTATATGCCAATTAACGCTGAACTATCTTGACACTTGATATTCATTTGTTTGGGACACAAGTGGAAGCAAAAGAAACCCAAAACATTATGCCAATCAGTTAAATTCAGCTGCATATTTGAAGCTTGAGCAAAAAAACAAAGAACCCCATTTTGCCTTTTGCACATAAACAATCTTAACTCAATATCACAAAGGATTACTTTCACACAAGAGAGAGCATCTATCAACAATAGTTGCAACATAAATGCTTTCTTAATAACGATTATATGCAAATATTTACATATTCAAAGAAAAGGGGAAATTTAGCCCATAAACTAACTCAAAATCCTTAGAATTAGTTTTAAAACCAACTGATCACAAGTTTGCACCTGTAAATTGTAATAAACATCAAGAAAGAAAAGGATCCAGATTTAGCAGTCCCAAGAAAAACAAAGTAAAAATAAAAATGACCAAGTAATTAACAAACTCACCAACATAATCATTTTAACAAACAGAGAGAACCCAATTAACAGAAACAAGCTGAAAAGAAGAATGAAAGCAACCCCATGATCCAAAACCACAAAGAGATTCGAGAAAACTAAAAAAGGAACAGATTTTAAACTTAAAGAAAGTGGGTACCTTGGAAATCAAACTGAATCAATTAGAGGATATGGGTCAAAAGCAAAGCTTTCAAAGATGCAAAATCCAGAGAAAAAAAATCTGGAACCTGAGGAAGAAGATGACGCATCTGGGAGGGAGACTGTAGAAAAGAGGTGTCAGTCTTCCAAACTGCTAATTTTTTTATTGCATTTTTTTTTTTTTAATCTTTTTCTTCGCTCAGTTATATCATTCTTTGCTATTCTTTGCTGTCGGTTTCTGAAGGGAATGCTTTACTAATCAGCAAGAAAATTGAAACCGAAATGTGGACTGAAACGATGTCGTTTCATTCAAGACCCAACACCCCTCGCCCAGTGGAGCAGTTTTTGTTTTTTCCCATTTGTCCCACTCTCTGTTTGTAAAAAAAAAACCTTTTTTTGTTCTGTTTTGTTTTCCAAATTGCTTTGAATATTGTTTTTCAAAATTGTGATGGTGTGATTTATAATGTTCTTGTATATACTCAAATCACTCCTTATAGACCAATTTTTTTTTTTTTAGAACATGCGGATGGTGGACATGAATCTCTGACCTCTTGATCAATAGTTCATACATTACATCAATTGAACTATTCATATTTGCCACCTTATAGACTCGTGATTTTAAAAGAAACAGAAAATTCAATTTTTAAAGACCTGATTTTTACCATTGTAGCATCGTTACCCTTAAAATAAATTTACTATAAAATCAAACTGGTTAAGACATATACCTTGGATTAAGAGGTCAAAAGTTTGAATCTTTTCACCCTACTTGTTGTCAAAATGAACAATAATGTACCCAAGAGTAAATCGAGGCTAAAATAACCAAGGTATTGAGTGTAAATGTGAAGGCAAAGAAATGTAATCAAGGTGTTGAGCCCATGGTTTTTGGGGACTTTGCACCATTATCTTGACTTACAAGGAAACTTTAATGCAAAAAATAGGTTTAGCCAATAGAAGATGATAGAGTTTCATAGGTGTTAGTTTAGTTTGTGTGGTTAATGGAAAAAAATGATTGGGTGTTCTTTTGCAACCCCATATGATACAATGGCTTTTTGACTCCTTGGGTTTGTCCCCACCTCACTTTATTCTGTGGGAACCTTTTGCTTAGTCCCACTGTTTTTACCTTCTAAACGCCTCCTATTCATTTCAGCACACAAGAAAAAGAGTTGTAAAAAGAGCTGTAAGCAGGTTAGTTAATTTAGGTGATTTTTAGTCTAAATCCACGTCAAAATCGAATTGACCTAAATTGACATAATCGATTCAAATCAAACCGGACTGACTACAAAATCGACCTTTCAGTAGTATACTTTAGAGAACTAAATTATCTGATGAAGTATGCTATATAAAGTTCATCAAAAGTTATGTATTTTGCCATTTGTGTAAAAGAATATCCATATTCTTTCGAAAGTTGCAAAATTACTACTGAACCTTTCATAAACGATTCAAAACTAATTTTTGAATAGAAATTTTTAGATGGAAAGTCGATGTGACGATGACGTGAAACGACGTGACAATAACTGAGACACTTACCTACATTAAGTCTAACAAATTACTATTTCAAAGTTAGTTTTGAAACTTTTATGAAAATTTAAAAATAATATTGCAACTTTTGAAAGAATAGAAATATTTTTAAACAATCGACAAAAATAATTTTTAAAAGTATCAAAAAAGTCAAAAATAATATTGCAACTTTTGCAATTCTCACTCCAAAAAGTCACAAATAGTAAACTTCATCCAAACTTATATTTGTTTTTACCAAATATATGTTTGTAGAGAAGTTTGAGGCTCAAGCAGAATCTCTCTTGGAAAAGAGGAACGAGTCAGCTTTTGACAGGAAGGCCCCTGTCGTTCCAATCAGCCATTCTGTCATTCGTCCATCAAACAGTAATATGATTAGACAAAAAGAGGAGGCCAAAAATGATAATTCACATTCAATTTCAGCTCTACAAAAGTTGTTACAAAATGTACAGTGAAAAGAATCTCTCACAACCCTAAACTGTGACCAAGGACACTTTTATTTTCCTTTATACTGAGGAAAGAGGGCAAATAAAGTTTATACACATAAAAAAATCCACTCAGATATCTCAACATTATACTAAATAGCAGAATGTTAACCTGAACAAAAATAAAAGCAGTAAATTCTTCTGTCAGTAGTTCATCTTGATGTTCTCTTTCCTCCAGAAAGCGAAAAATCGTAGGAAGCAAACACAAGTTTACTTCTATTCTGTTTGGGTTGTAACAATCATTCCCACAGAGCCTTTCCTCCACCTCATAACAAGATAATAGCACTTGATTTCACTCAAGTTTGCTGTAATTCTCAGCCAAGGAAACTACCTTCTTCACTTTCTGAAGTTACTATTACTGCATAAGGTCAGCACGTTGACAAATCAAGCTCAAAACTCGACTTTGAAGACGACGACACTGATTTAAGCTCTCTTTCGGGAAATTAGTCAGGAAAACGCACAAACTGTGAATATCTTAAACATGCTTGGTCAAATGCAAGGCGGCATGTTGAGCCAAGCATGCTCTTTGGCATATCTCAAATTCCCACATTTTAACTGTAACAAAACTATTCTGCCTGTTCTGTACCAGATCATTCAAGCTGAATCAGCTTTACCGAGCCATCCCCACCACAGGTAAGAAATCCACTTGAGATAACTTGTATATCAGTAACAGCAGCCTGTAGCATTATGTAATTCAATGAGATTTAGCATTGTGGAAGTGTTTGCTTCCAAAAAAGTAGATTTTTATACTTTTACCAGCAAATATAATAAGAAGATATAATTTTCATATATAGCACAAAAAGAACATCAATTTTCTTTGGCGCTATTTAAGTATCAGGCTTCGATTAGAACTGAATTTTTACTAGTATAGTACTTCAAAGAATTACAAGAAAAGAAGTTACCCGAACTACTTCACCAAAACCACGGGAGCTTGGTTGCAGAAAAGTGTGTCTATCATGCAACTTTGGCCAATGATGCACTAATTTAGCTCTTTTTGCATCCCAAAGTTTTACATCTCCATCTTTACTTCCAGTCAAGAACAAACTCGTATTTGGGATAGAAGATATTTTAGTGACACTCCCAGAGTGAGCCTTTGGTATGTACCAAAGCATTCCATTTAAGTTTTGTTCACCAACGGAACCTGCCATGTTAGTATTTGAAGCATCGCTAATCCTTTCATCTTTAGAAGAGTGTCTTTGTTTCTTAGTCCTACCAGTGACTACGTATCGGAAGTCATGAAGTCCAACGTCTCCACCTCTCCCACCAGTAACTATGAGTGGAGAAACAGAACCGCTTCCTATTTCATTATCAAACACAGAAATAGAGCGAGCACCACCTAAACATTAAAAGAACAAAGATGCTTAGTAATATACGAACAAGGTCAATATCTAAACCGAAATTTTAACAGAAAAAAGAAATACCAGCTTTGACACCAGAGTATGGTATATGATCATAAGATCTAAAGTTAAAGTTTTCCGTACAGGTCTATAAACAATCTGTCTTTATGTTATAAAACTTCATCCTACAAGGCATACGCCGACCAATATAGACATTCTCCAACTAGAAATAATAGTAAATCCATCTCCCTTCGACGAACAGGTTTGGGTTTATGCTCTTTTTAATCACAATCGACCAATATTGTCCTGTCTCATTGATTAAGATATAAATAATTTGAAAGACAAACAAGGTAAAATGCCTTGCTTTTCGAGTTAAATATGACTTATGAGATTCATATTCATACCTTCATGACACATAATGGCTGCTTGCGAAGTTTTAGGTGGAGCCAGTGTATCCCATATTACTACGTTAACTGCAGTGGAGCTATATCCAGCCACAGCTATTATTGATCCACTGGAAGTAACATAAGTGACATCCCTGCAAATTGATAAGTAACAAGTTCAATAATAAGAAATATCCCAAGATATTAGAAGTTCTAAATAATTAATTTCCAATCTGAAACCTAAGATAACTTGACCTCAAACGCTTATAAAGGAATAAAGAAAAGGAAGCAATATCACCAAATAAAGATAACTTGACCATGTATGTTCAGTTTAGTAGATTTTAATTCCACAAATTACAATGATTCCTGGTAACGGCGTGCAAACTTAAGCTGATTATGAAATGTATATGCAAGAAGATTCAAATTTATATAAACTAACCAAATATTTCATAGTAAAGGATAGATACCAAATAGGTATTTCTTTAACGTTTAAAAGTAAAACTACGTACGATGCATGGCCATTAAAGCATAAAGACGATTCTGTTGGACGGACATTGCTTCTTCCTCCAACCTCCAACTGCCATGAGCATACGGTCCCATCTAATGCAGCAGTAGCAAATCTGTGTCCACATTGATCAAACTGCACAGATGATATTGAAGCTAGAGCGTACGGTGGAGGCACATTTGCTGCAGGCAAGACACCATAAGTTGCAGTAGCTCTGTCCTTCCCGAACTGCATCAGTTCAAATTTACGCCATCCAAAGAATAGTTGACAGTAAATGAATAAAGAAATTTATAAATATGCAAGTTGGAGTTTACACATGTCAAACTGCAAAATCTGCTACTCTAGAGCAAAATATATTATTAGTTCATACCTCCCACAAGTATACATGTGTATTGGTAGAGCCAACCAAGAAAAGAGGCCTAGAAGGATGACTGGAGAAAGCTCTTGTGCTCATATGTTCTGCAGTAGCTGGAGGATCTACAAATTCCTCAAAATCCTCTTGTGTTTCCCAACCTAAGCCAGAAGCACCAATACCAGCATAACCCGAAATACCAAATGCTCCACCTCCTGTCAAATCTCTCCCCGGCCTTGAAGATGATCCTACACCCACAGTAGCACCACCCAACCCAAGGTGTGCCCCTTCGCTGCTCCCAAGACCAACACCAGGAGATACACACGTTGGCGCTGGTGTCGATTCAGAGCCCGCCCACCCATTTAGATTTAAAGGCCACTCAGAGTTTGACCAGATATAATCCTCTCCGTCTCTGGAGGCCATCCCATCTTCCCAGCTAAAGAAAACTATACCCTGAATGCATCCAAGTTGGAATAAAATACATTTAATCAACATGATTGCATATATATGATATAAGTCACAGAGAGAAAATAAATTATAGGTGAGAACAGTTGATCTTCAACTTTAGATAAAATATAAATACATCAGTTAAGTACATCATCAATCATTGTCCTTTAAGCACCATATCTAAATTATTACTTTCTTAAAAAAAAGGAAGAAGTTAATGCAACTCTATGCCTCCTGCATCCGACAAAGATCACTTTTACCAAGTTTTCACAAATTGATTATGTGAACGCCATATACATCTCTAAAAAATCTTATAAAGCTCATCAAAAGTTATTGGCTCTTAATGAGTTTATTAAATCTTCTAAAGATTTCAATAACACGGAATATAAACCTTTGCCACAAAGTTGTGCTCAGCATCAAGACATAAGCTTTTTAGATTAAAAAAAAAAAAAAAAAAAAACAGAAGAACTGTACAGAATTGAAACAAACAGATGAATGTAGAGAGCAAAAACAGATGAATACAGGACCGTTAATGTCAAGCTAACAATTAATCACGCAACAAATATGCTCCTTTCCAACACACACAAACAAAAAATATGTTATTAGAATTACTTTACAGAAGTATTTAGGTAGCTTTAAGTATGAGCTCCTGGTATAATAATTAAGCATAAGAGGTTCAACTTGCTAAGTGATCTCATTGAAAATTGAGCGGAACATTACGAATGATAGTTTCAGGGTCTGCCAGAATTTTGATGAACTTAGTAAATTTTGAATTTCAATGATTCAATTCTTTTTTACTGTTGAGCATATGTCTATTAAATAGGAAGTAAGCATATTATACAAGCATACTTAAATATGACCTCACCATGATAGCCACATTGTGCACATAATTTATGTAGTAAATACGATCACAAACAAAGAAAGTATCAACTTCAAAATTTCTAAGTGGTTGAAGCCAAAATGATCGTGTAAGGTAGCACACCTTCTAATAATTGAGAAAATTGAAGAGGAACTCAAATACATTACACAAACATCGGGGGATTGTGGAAGAAGGGGGAAAAAAGGAGGAAAAAAAAAGAGAGCATAATACAACTGACCTTTTTATTACTGGCAAGTGCAGCTTGTCTTCGGTCAACAGAGTTGATACACAACGCCTGCCTTAAGAAAGAAAATACACTAAGAACGCTATATCAAAGTTTTGAACATCTTTTTACTACAAGGAACATGCAAATCACTTCTCAGGACAATCAATTTCTCCTTCTTCAATAAGAAGTATATATTACCAAAGAGGATTAAAAGTACATACAAGTAGAAGTTCCCAATCCTTAAAAAAGTTTAGTGGCCACAACATATGATTGGATTGAAAATTACCTCTAAAAGCTCTCCATTCCTCCTATATATCTCTTTAGGTTTCTGAAAAGGCATGGGATTATCAAGGGTTGTCAATTCCTTGTCAGTTCTGACAATTGTTTTCCTGTTATGAAGTAATTTACCAAACGATCCAGTGGTATCACTGATAGAACTACTAATAAGTGCACCTTCATGAGTACAAGTGTCCTCTGCCCTTGTGGTGCCATTATAAATGTCACTCCATCTTTCAGAGAGCTTACGATCAAAACAATGCAACAGATGAACTTTTTCATGTGCAAAGCATTCTGATATTAGATTGGGATTGGAAGTAATGTTCCATAATGTTTCAAATTCACCTTTGTTACACATATTCATATCGATCTCATCAGTATGGTGCTTGTCATGCCTAGACAGAGACTGGCTAAACTGTTCAAACCAAACAACTGTTGCCACGTACAACCTCTGATCTAATTTATATTGCAAAGATGATACCAGTTGTTTTAGTTGATAAGAAGAAACATGAGAAAGGATGATAGTCAGTAGAGAAGTAAGACCCATTGATATCAACTCAATCGAATCCTTTAAAATGTCTTTCCGATCAGATTTAATGGTTGAAAGACTTGGGGCCCACGTATCAAGGTTCCCAAGAATGATACTGCCGAAACTACCCTCTCTAGATTTATTAGTTAAAGTAGTCAACTTATGTTTCACAAATTTGGACATGTGCTGCCACAAACAAGCCCCAATAATGTGCCATCTTTCATCTCCTGGAATTGAATGCACAATATCATCACTTTGTTCATATGCCATGCCTTCCAAAATCTGATGGTTATAACCTACATCGGTCAATAAATTTTGAGCTATCAACTCTCCAATCTGAGGGAGAAGTTGCTTCAGGTGTTCCATGTCAATGTCCTGGGGAGATTGTGCATTAGCCAAGAGTGGTTGCAGCATTTTAAGGAGACATTTTGAGTCTCTCAGTAGCCAAGCAGATGTGAAATACAAGTTATATTCAATCAAATCAAGAATACTCAGGAGCTTGGAAACAAGATCGTCTTTGACAGAACCATGTGTAATTCTCAACGCAGCTTTTACATTCTGTAAGGATAGTAAGAGACCTTGAAGGTAGTACCACCAAATATCTAAACACTTCGACATAATTTCACCTCTATGAAAAGATAAACTGCAAGCAATGGTATACCGTGAAGCTGAAAATGAAATTTCTTGTGCTGTTTTCAGTAGTGACTTATGCAAGAGAACAGTATAAATCTTCTGGTTCTTGTCATCCAGGCATTCTTGAGAAGTAAATCCATGAAATATATCATTTCCAATAAATTGTAGCCCAACATTACACAGAAAGACTAACATCTGATAAGAAAAATGGGGAGGAAATGAATATCATTTGGGGAAAAAAGTTAGAAGCATCTGACATATGAAACAATATATTAAAGAGAAAATACCACATTCAGAAATCCACTTACCATACTAACAAGAGATGCAGGAAGCAACGAAAACTTCATTTCAAACTGTGCAAACCCCACATTTAACTTATGCTGAAAACTTTCAAGAGATTTCTCATAATCCATCTCATATTCCTCCAAGCCAGCCATGCACCCAACAGATTCTAAACTTATAGTTGGCCAGCTTGGATGCTTCCGTATCAATTTCGAGAAATATTGAACTGCCAAATCTAATTTTGCTCGATGCTCCAGATGAACTGCAAATTCAATAGAGAGCCAACTGGAGGAATCTCTTGGAGATTGCTTACAGATTTTTCTTATAGTCTCAAAACACAGAATATCGACCCCATTAGTCCCATATGAAACTTCAGTAATGCTCCCACAGGATGACATGTGTTCCAAAGCTTCAAGCTTAAAATCAATCGAGAACATAAGAAAAGCAAACACAACACGTACATGAGGTATGTATAGAAGTGATCGAAAGAAATCAATAAGCTTGCTTTGTCTTTTCTTAGTTATTTTTCAAAAGAGTAGCACATGTGCATATTCGAGAAGTCAAGCTAAATGAACGGGCAAAGAGTTCATGAATATATTTTTGGAAGTTTCAATCAACACATTTTTTACATCTATTTGATTGCTCAATTGAATTTTTGGTTTCTCCATAGGTATGATGCTGATTTCAAGCTAAATGAACGGGCAAAGAGTTCATGAAGATTGCTATCACAGCTATAATTTGGAGAATTTGGGTTGAAGTGGAATAGGATTATTTCATAGGACACTTCAAAATGTTCTCATGAAATTGGGAATGGTTTAAGAAGTAGGCTTCATAAGATTATTTTAGAACTTCTTCCCTATGAATTGCATTGCAACCACTCAGTTTAGAAAACCATGTAAATGTACACTCTGTTCTAACAAAAATATTCTTTTTCTTTTCAAAAAAAAAAATTACTTTTCAACAACAAAAATATTCTTTTTATGTAACAGCTTGATAAAATATTCAATTATTGCTTAAAAATTGTCATTTATACTCGTGATTGACTGAACTTATTTGTCAGACCTTTTGTTAAAGCAGATACACCATCCAATTAACATCATTAACCAAAGCAAAAACTTACAGGAAGACCACATCTGTTTAAAGCAGTAGCCATCATCAAGGTTGCAAGCCAACAAAGAACCTCAGCAGATTGCTCTCCAACTGCCTTCTTCATGCTATTTTTGGTTGCTAACAATAAACAATACATACCAACGCTTGGGTCTAGTAAAGAAATATGTTTACTTGAAAGAAACGGTAGCCCAGTTACAGAATTTGACTCCAAACCAAGCACGCTCAGAAAGGACTGAGGGTAGTTTCCTAATTCCCACTGCACACAAAAGAGAGGAAATTTTAAGTTCTTGGCATACCAAATCCAAGGAAAACACATATATTCCACTTCTGCAGCAGTATTTACAGATTCATCGTTATAGTTTAAAGTGGTAGATGCAAATAAAACACTTATAATTTAATGCAATTACAAATTCGACCCTTATAGTTTAAAGTTTAAAGTTCAAACATTAATTATTATTTATGTGGTTCAATAATATACAGATTCAATTGCTCTTGCTAACGCAGAAATCAATTGTAGGGGGTGACTATTCAACTATACTAAATCAAAGTTTTTTTTTTTTTTTTTTTTTAAAGAAGAGTGACAAGACATTTATTAAGATGTTAAGTCAGCAAGAGGGGTACTCGGATAAAAAAAAAAAAAAAAAAAAAAAAAAAAAAAAAAAAAAAGGTCTGCAAGAGGGTGTGTGTTGTTACGTAAGTAATTAAATCACATGGGGTAGAAGTAATTGTTTTTAAACTATAGGATAAATATGCAATCGCATCTACGGGAATGTATTTTGCATGTATCCCTTAAAATGAATGGTGCACCTCAAGAATGCTTGCAAGCCAGATGTCGCCCTTCTCAATGGCGGATGGAAGCATAAACTTCGTTATTAGGTGTTGCTGAAGAGGTCCACCTCGCCCTTCAACTAGACGACAAATTACCAGTGAAAGCTGCTCATCCCCAAGATTTTTTGCACAGACACTGATAGCAGAAGAAGTATCACCACCAAGCAGAAAGAAAGCAGCAGCCATTTCCAGTTGATGTTTCCCCATTAAAACATAGGCATTCTTCAAAGCCGCTGCCTTATTTTTCTCCTCCTGAAAAGTGAAAATTCAATGAAACTGCACATTAACATGATTTAAAGGGGAAAATGACCCTCCAAAACTGTTCTCTCCAAAGATCATGCGCATAACTTTACATATTCCAGATGGTATATCAAAGGAGCACCTGAAAATTGCGTGAAAGAAATCCCACCAAGGGTTTATCTTTCTCATCCCTGCTAATTTTAAAAAGGCCAGCTAAAACTTGGATTCTATTCAGTGTGACATACAGAAGCATACAGTCCTTGGGATCTTTTTTCTTCAGATATTGGGATCTCGCCAGTTTCTCCATCTACATATAACATGGACCAATAAAACAAAAACAAACAAAAATTAAATTTATGGCAGACAAAACTCTTCGCAATTTTTCTAACAAGGACGTTTGTTTCTAGAGTCACTCAAATGAACTTATCAACAGGAAAAAAAATTCTATACGTAGGAATTTGAAAACATTTATCAGTTCAATGGTGTACTAAAACCCATGGTCAAACCTCATCTAAACAGACAAGCAAACCATGAGTTATTTAAGTGGGCGGCTAAAAGAGTTTTAGGGCACTTGGGCTTCAAAATATATTATGGATATGAAAACACAAGAACGGATAAAAGTTGTGTTAATTTTCTTGGGAAAAGAAATGTTATTTGTTTGATATGAAATTAGGCCAACTGCCTTGATCTACACTACCAGTACCCAGTCTGATGTTTATATAAAGAGATTGCACAAAAAGTAAAAAAGAAATACATAAAGATCATAGATTTCTATGTTTAAGTCGAGCTAAGGAATTTAAACTAATTTACAATATCTCCAAGTATTACCCTTGTACGCAACTGTGTTGTATTAGTAAACCAAATTCCAACACCCAAACTTCGCATTTCCTGCCAAGTTGGTTCGTTAGAGATAACTGAATGCAATAGATTTTCCTGACAATCAGAGTGATAGGCCCATCCAATAAATCTTGAGTCAATGGCCAGCTCTTCTAGAGATGCTGATCTACCATCACGCCGAAGAAATTGCAATTGTTGAAACCTCAAAGCAATCCAATATCTAGAGAAAGAGAATAAATAATCACTATAACATGAAACAAGAAAATTACAAAATTGAATAGTTATTTTAAAAACTTTTCAAGAAAAAAAAAAGAAGAATAGTGTGAAAATATACCAAAAATATAGGGCCTCCATTTAAGAGTTTATCGAGTACTACCCCAATTTGAATTAACTACAAAGGGGGTATAATAACCACAAAAAAAGAGAGTAGATAAAGAACGCCACGAGGAGTAATGGAACTTGGTCAAATTAGGAATTTAGGAACTTTTTCCAATCCATACTCTAGTCACTGAAGACCCTATGGTTTATTTCTATATATAAACCCCGTATTATTGTTCTAACTGCATTTTCCCGGAATACAATAACCTTATATTCAAGTCCGTGGCCACATGTGAACCCAGATTTCCTTTGCAATCCAGGAATATACAAAACACTGAAAAAGCAAATTACACTTCTTGCTTAAGAGCAATGAAATAGTAGATGGACTTGATCATCCTTTGCTTCCACATAGAACACAGAACTGGGACTTGGAAGCATGGTTAGACATCTACAGTGAATCTTTTTCAGCCATGTTAATACGCCCATGAAGAGCAAATGGAAGAACTATGATTGGATCTCCCTGCAGTTTGTGTGCTCGTTGAGAGGAAAAATACTAGATACAAGACTATGGCAGCTGAAGAATTAATTTTTTTTTGATAAGGTACCAAACTTTCATTGAGAAAAAAATGAAAGAATACAAGGGCATCCAAAAAAAAAAACCCTAGAGGAGGCCCCTCATAAAAAAGGGGTCCAAGTCAAGTAATAATAGACCTATAGAATAATTACAAAAAAGTTGCGTCACCGACGGCCATAAATAAACTTGAAATCTAATAAGGGACCAAATCGCACTAGGCTCCCTTTTCGAACCTCTAAAGGTCCTATTGTTTCTTTCCCTCCACAAGCCCCATAAAACTGCGCAGATCCCAACCTGCCACAAAAACTTTCCTTTCTCCCGAAAAGGCGGATGGAGAAACCGCCAGAGCCATTTTGTAAGCAGAGATTGGTTACGGACCCTTAAATTATCCAACTCAAGACCCCCCAGGCCTATGGGATTACACCCCACCTCCCAGTTAACCAAATGTGCATCTTTCCCCTCTTCGACCCCTTCCCACAAAAAATCTCTCATAAGCTTCTTCATCGCCTTATACACTGAACACGGGGCTCTGTAAAGGGAAAAATACTACGTGGGCATCCCACTCAAGGCACCCCGAATAAGCGTCAGTCTACCTCCCTTCGAGAAAAAATTTCTCTTCCAAGACGCCAATCTTTTACGCACTTTTTCCACCACAGGATCCCAAAAGGCTATGGATTTGGGATTGTGGCCCAGAGGTAAACCCAGATAAGAGGACGGGAAAGACCCAATCTCGCATCCCACAAGGTCCGCCCACCTAACTAATTTATCAAACTCACAATTTAAACCCAATAACTGACACTTGCCCCTATTAATCTTCAGCCCCGACATTGCTTCGAATAAGGCGAAGAGATGGTTCAGGATGAAGAATGAGTTTTCTTTGTCGGAGCAGAAGAAGAGCGTGTCATCAGCAAATTGGAGATGAGATAAAGGGATCCTACTATTGCCCACTTCAAAGCCCCCCAGGATCCTGCCCTCCACACTCCTATAGACCATTCTACTAAGAGTATCCACCACCAGAAGGAAGAGGAAGGGGGAAAGTGGATCCCCCTGCCGCAACCCTCTTGTAGCGGAGATCCAACCTTTTGGTCTCCCGTTAACAAGAATCGAATACTTAACCGATCTCGTGCACGACCTAATCCACGATCTCCATTTGAACCCAAAGCCTTTCTTCTCCAAGACCTTATCCAGAAAGATCCAATCAACATGGTCATAAGCTTTTTCGAAGTCAATCTTAAAGATAATTACTTCTTTATCCAGGCCACGATACTCCTCTATAGCTTCGTTAGCCACAAGAGTTTGGTCCAAAAAATTTCTTCCCGCAATAAAGGCTCTTTGATTCTCTGAAATCGTCGAAGGGAGAACCTTTTTCAATCTATTGAGCAAGACTTTGGCGACAATCTTGTACACACTTGTGATTAGGCTAATGGGTCTGAAATCCTTAACCCTGTTCGCCTTCTCCTTTTTAGGAATGAGGCAAACAAAGGTCTCATTCAAAGATTTATCAATAACACCTCGTTCAAAGAATTCCTTGAACACCCGCTCGAGATCCTTCTTAATTCCCTCCCAATTGTCCTGATAGAAAGTCATAGAGAACCCATCAGGCCTAGGTGCTTTGTTTCTATCGCACTCGAAGACCACCTTCTTAATTTCCTCGATCGTAAAAGGGCTAACCAACTGAGTCTGCTCCCTCTCTGAAATGGGGGACCGCTCCAACCCGCACCCGCTCACAACGGCTTGGGCTCAATCGGCGAGGCATAAAGATTTGTGAAGAAAGAGGTAATTTCTTCCTCAATCTCCTCCTCCCCTCTTAGTAACTCCCCCCTTTCATTCTCGAGAGGGCCAATAAACATTAAGCATTGAGAAGTTGCAAAAACATTATTGAGAAGTTGAAGAAAATGGATTTAAGTAAAATTAAGAAGCATTGAAATACAAGATCGGGCAACTTCTCAATTTTAGTAGCTCCCCCCTTTCATTCTGATGGGTTTAACTAAAAGTACCTCTCAGCTTAATATTTAAGCTGAATAAAAATGGATTTAACTAAAATTAAACCCGGCGGCTGCAAATTACAAAATTTAAGACTCTTCCTCAATGCAAGGTTCAACAACTTGATAAGTAAATTGTACCTCTCAGGGAGCGTGTCATCAGTAAGTTGTACCTCTCAGCTTGCACATTTAAGTAAATTAAGTTCTAGTCCAAATCTTTTAATAACAAAAAATTTCCTCCCACACCTTATACAGCAATATTTTTCAGCAAACACGGCATAGAATCTGGGAAGGCACAACTTAGAAGGGAAATGTTCTTTGTTTATGTTCCAGAACCACAATCAATTCTCACAGTATTAATAAAATTTCACATATTTTTTTTATAATATAAATTTTCACATATCAAACTGACAAATCAGGGATCTCTTTAAACAGAATCTCAGGTGTATAGACTAGATATGAAAGATTACACGGCAGCATACTAGAACTTGAAGGATCTAATAGAAAAATATTGAAAAGAAAAGTAATTAATATCTAAAAAAAATGATTTTATAACAAAAATCGTGGAAAAAAAGTTATATATATATATAACAGCAAGGTATGGGAGGGGCTGATTCGTTAGATCACTTAGACCATATTCTGCTGCATCTTTTACTACTAGAGGGTGGAGTTCTATTCTTAATGAGTTCGACCTCTCTTTGTGCCTTCCGGATAAAGCGGATAGCTGGCTTATGGAAGCCCTCTTGGGCCTGAATTTTTAAGGAAAAGCTAAGATTTTGTGGACTTGTGCGGTGAGGGCTACTCTTTGGTTGGTGTGGAAGAAGAGAAATTCTAGAATTTCTTAAAACAAGAGGAATTCAGAGACTTTTTTTTGTCTATACTATTCAACATATGGCCTCTGGGTGGAGTCCAATTCACAAAGACTTCTTTTGTAATTATAGTCCTTCCATGATTAATAGAATTTTTTTTTTGAAGAGAAACAATTTCACTGATAAATGAAAAAAGCTTTCCAATTTCATGATTAATAGAAATTGGAAAACTTTTCTTTGGGAGAGAGCACCCTTGACTCCCGACCCTTAGGTTGTTCCTCTTGTTTGTTTGTTTTTGTGTTTTTTTTTAATATATTCATCTACATGTTTCTTATAAATATATATAAATATATAAATATAAATATATATATATATATATATAACTGCAAGGCTTGGTGACAATGAGGCATTTATCAGAAGAAGAAAAAATAACGACAATGAGGAAAAGGTTTTCTCCAAGCCTTTCAACAAAACAGTGTAATTGAGATACAAGATCGGGCAACTTCTGAAACTTAAGCATTGAGAAGTTGCAAAAACATTATTGCAAAGTACCTTCTCCCGGGCTCATCAAGACTTTCATAGGCAGATGTAGATGATTTATTACTGATTTCACCAAGAAGATCTACAATTGCTAGAGTTTGTGTCTTCTCCATGCTGGTTAGCCCTGCTAATTCATAGAACTTCTCAAGAGGCTCAATAAAGCTGCTGAATTCAGACTTCGTAGAGGATGAAATGAATGAGTTGTCATTACTAATAGGCTCCCAGTTGAAGGTCCATTGTGAAACACCTTCTTGAGATGATACGCAATTCGAAGTTTTCACAACTCCTTCAAAATAATCTGACAAAAGGATCTCTGGAATAGTATAGGTTGGGTTTGCAGAGCTCTTTTTATCAGAAGAAAGATGCTCAATCAGATGACTCAAAGCTGAATATGCACGTTTCCACTTGCCTAATCAAATTGAGGATTGCACATCTTAAGCCTGAATGAACCACTAAATTTAACTGTACCGAACAGAAAGGGTTGATAAAAATTCTAAAGAAATTATTCTAACATCAAATTCCCAATAGTTTTTTTATTTTGCAGCATCGTGGTGCACTTTATCTAATGATTTTTAAGAAATTAAGAGTTTCATGCTTTAACCAGAAGTAGGAAAATAAATGTATAACCATGCTAGCTGTTGCTGGTGGCAAGTCAATGAAAGTAATAAAATTAACAATACAATAAAAAGACTAAAAATGTAAAATTTATGAGAGTAAAGATAAGGCAGATGGATAGATATTCTCTGTGTTCATATAAGCATCTAATAAGATAGATCGTAATGAATTATTGTTCGAAGCTTTTAAGGGCCAATACTTGAGAAAACAACAAAACTTTCTGATAGGCAGTAATTTAAATAATCACCTGAATATATATTAATGAGGAGGGCCTGAGGATGAAAAGAAGACAGCGATCCACACAATTTATCAACTACATCCGGCATGCTTATTAGACCAAGCGAAGTTGTTTTCTTCATTTGTGCACCCCATGGAGACGAACTGCTCGATAGAGTATTGCTTTCAACATGAAAGTTTGCTAGAGGTCTTGATCTACATTTGCTGTCAAAATTATCACTGCAACATTCATCAGCAAAAACAGCGGCAGAAATGTTGTAATAAGGGTTGCACATAGCATCATGGTTTTTATCCACAAGGAACAACCATGGACTAACTATACGAAAGTAATGATCATGTATAACAATCGCTGTTGTCCTTGGCCCCCAGAGAAAGCCACAGTTAGAAGGAAGAGTACGAGCAAACCCAATGCAGATCCAAGTCTTGGTATCCACGGATTTTGTTATGCCTGACAAGGTCTGGCCACCAAAACGCTTCGGGGAGTACACACACAATTCATTCTGCATACAAATTCCAAGTAAAAACTGACCATTTCCTATAGTTAACCAGTCTACTCCAACGACATTGCTTTCAAAGGACAGTTCATCTTCAAACAAAAGGGTCCCTGAACCAAGGTATGCAAGCTCCCATAAATGAACATTGCTGGTATTAGGTTTATGTCTGTCCTTGCTAACTGTTGCAATTTTCCGACCACAATCAGTCAAACACAAAGCAGTAATGGGGCCTTGATGTGTGACAACAACACAAACAAGCTCCCATGGCACATGGAAGATTGATGGTTTCCCTATATTACTTCTCCAAAGTTTCAAACTACCATCAGCAGAGCCAGTAGCCATAATATACGCAGGGGTATATGGTTCACCTGAAGAAGCTATTTTTTGCTGCACAGGAACAAAAGTTCCTTGGTGCACCACGGCAAAACTTGTAATCTGGTCATGAATTTCAGAATTGGGTAACTGTGATGAGCAAGGGATTATACTAACACAATATTTTTTGCTTCCAAAAGCACTTTCAAATGTTAATATGCTGTGCTCAGCTATATTTTCGTTATCAATATCACAATTGCAATGTATTCCAATCCCAGAGATATCATAAGCATGTAGGGTGATTTCCCATGATAATGCCTGAAATCCTTTCATCCATACCCCCAATAACATAAATTTATTGAATTTATAAGTTATATTACAATCAGAAGGCAACGAAATGGAAAATATATTAGTCGGACCATTCTCAAAAGGACCGTGACCAGTGAAAGGTATGGTACATAAGTAGTGACATTCAGTATTTTCTTCATCACTTTGGCTAATCCTAACAGCAAAAAAATCAATTCCTCTTGCATGTCCCATGAGAAGGATCAGTTCTTCATCCAATATTGATGGTGCCCACTGCACACTTGTATATTTGGAGCATGAATCTTGAGTTACAAGTTTTCCACAAAGCTTCCAGGTAGGAGTAAGTGTTGGAGGGCCTAGGACACAGTTGGAGATACTAGATAGTGACCAGAAAAGAAGCAAGCCATTAGAGTCCAAGGAAGCAGCTATTTCGACCTCACAGTTGTATGGATGTACAGCAACGTGTAAGATTTTTCCAGCATGACCACTTAAATTCAATTGGCTGGTAGCTGAACATGAGAATAAATTTTCTAACCTTTTACTGTCAAAGGATGCATCCCCTACGTCAGTTGATGAGTGGGCAGATAAAAGTGACCACACCAAGGAATTACAAGGCAATAACTGAATCAAAGAACACATACTTGGGGAACCAGACGGATGAATCCTTGAGATTACAACTTTCTTTAGGAGAAACTTGTTACTCAAGTTTGTACAACCATCAATGTAATGACGTCCCACTTCAAATCCTTTGAGCTCTTGCTTCTTCCACAATGTGACTCGAGGGAATCTTAATGGGGATATGTCATCAAGACAATGGACAGCCCAAAAAGTAACCAATGATCCTGGACCCAAACTTATTAGCCACTCACAGTTTCCAGCCCCGTTGTGTTCGAATTCTACTGAGGAGTAAACTTTCTTAGTTACTTCAAAAGGTTTGCACATACCTCTAATCTCGGTCGCCCATGTTACGAATAAATCCATGCCAAGAGTTCCATTCAATGCCTGATTGATCTCAATTACAGCAGCAACAGAAAAATGCCTTCTCATTGACTTTTTATTATTTATATCCTTACTAAATTTTCTGACCTTTCCATTTTCAGTCTCACTCCACAATCTCACAGTTCCATCCAAGCAGCATGTTAGAAGCACATGTCTTGGTGTATTCTTGGCACTTCCAGGTCCTCTAATTGAAGGCCTCCATTGAATTATAGTTATAGGTAGAGGATGGCATAACTCGCTTTTCACATGCCCATATTCCCCTTCACTCTGACTTACCACCACAGATCTGCAAGCCTTTTCAATTAGCGAGCTTTCCATCTTCGATACCCCGGCGTGAGATGCCGTTGCAAATGGCCCCTCGGTAGACCAGCTTGCAGAAACAAGAGTTTGGGGTACATCCGGTTTGAACTTCCAAGCTATTTCCCAGGACTTGTTAGTGTTTTTCCACAAAACAACCTCTACTCCACCAGCAATAATTCCATCTCCTGCAGGCGTCCACTGAATGGCCTCAACCTTCAGAGATTGCACAAGCACTGAATTCTGCCTCCAACAAAAAGAACCTGAATATGAGTAAAATCAATATAATTTTAAAGGTGTCCAAAATTGAACGGAAACAATTCAATGTTATCAGCCTAACTCTTAAATAAGTGAACCTAACTAATTTCCTCACCAATTTCTAAACAACGTAAGTAAGCATGTGTTCTTGATCAATATTACCTCTATTTCCCTCAATGTTGGCGCAACAACCAAGTGGAAATTACCTTCAGAACTATCCTAGTAAAGATAGGCTGAACTAATTGGCACATAATCCAATCAGTTCCTTCGCTCATTTTCCTCACTAACCAGGAATGAAACAAAATCCAATAACAGCAAACTATCGCGTACCTCGGGAAGAACCCAAATCATGAGAAAACACCCATATCCGGTTGCCGGCAGCTGCAGCAAGCTCGCCTTCCGAAGGCAAAACGGGAGACCAAGATACGGCATTGACAGCAGATAAGTCGTCGCCGGAGAGCTCCAGTACCTGGCGAAATATGGGTCCGATTTTGGTTTCTTCGGGAGAGAGAGGAGAAGGGAAGTGAGAGATCACCAAAACGGATGAAGCTCCATAAGCGACCCAAGCATAGCCGGCAAAGTCTGGAATCCAGTCGATGGTGGAACCAGTCGGCTCAAATCTGTTCGGGGCTGAAGGGATCGGGTCGGATCCTAGAAGAGGGAGAGGAAGAAGAGAGATAGGATCGATCTTGGAGGCGGTTCCCGCCATGATCGGAGAAGTGGAGGGAATTACAGTGATCGTCGGCGACGGAAGTTCATCACTGAAACAGTTCAATTGGGAAGTAATGCATTGTTCTTAGTTTATTCTTCTTTACGCGATTCTCAGCTTCCTTTTTCCATTTTGCGTCTCGATAACCTTTTTCATTTTGAGATTTTTTTTTTAATAATTTATTCGATAATTATTTGTTTTAATTTAGTTAATTGATTTAACTATAAATCCTAAACCCTAAATCCAACCTGCATAAATTAATTTGTAACTAAATTATAACAACTCCAATTAACTGATCCAACATGAGGATAGCTCAACAAAAATTGCATCTATACACTGATTATCATTTCAAAGATGATGACTTGTTATATCTTGTTCAAAAAAAAATTATGACTTGATCATTACCGATGGTTGATGTCAAAATTTGAGCAGGTACGATGCACTTGACATTCACGCAGTATCAACGGTGAATTTGATATTTTGAAGAAGAGATTACCTCTAAGAGATAACAAATAAATTCTGATGTGGTGCTAGCCACATAAGCTATGATGCATGAGTTAGTCAATGATTCAAATAAAGCTAGTACATTTAGCAGTTACTTTTATCATGGCTACGATGGCGTATTAATATGATTGGAAGATCGAGAATCTTCTTTCCTTCTTCGAGTTATCTCGAGAATTGACTAAATCGAACCTCCTCGAGTTGTGCATTCTTCATACGCAGGCCTATGTGGACCTTTGGTAGGCTCGACCTCAACCTCCCCCTTGTTGAGGCAAGCTTCGACTCAGACCCGACTCCATTTTCTTGACCTTCCAGGTATGATTCATCTATCAATTTTTATCCATAATAGTTATAATCTCACATCCAAGTCATACCACTATAATTCAATTGGTGGAAACTCAAAACTTTAATGAACGATAAAAAATAGGTTAAATTATCAGTTTAGTCCATAAAAATATCCTACATATATTTAATAGATCCCCAAACTTTCAATGCGTCTAATAAGTCATTGATCTTTAAAAATGTCAAATAAATCTCTAAGGTTTTGATAACTATTTGGTTTTCGAAAATTGTATTCGAACACATTTGAATTCTGAGCCAAATTACAAAAAAGAGAAAAAAAAAAAAAAAAAAAAAAAAATTGAATATCGGATATTAATTAGTGAAATAGTTGAATTTGGTTCCTGAAAGTACAATTTGGCAGTGATGTACCGAACTGAGAAAGCAGTAGGCGAATTAGGAAATGGGATCGGCAGCAGCGCCATGGAAATCCCTTCTTCTCACTGCTCTGGAATCTAATGCCCAAATCAAGCATTCCAAATTCTTGCAGCTCGTACATTTCCCTCTCTATATTTCTATTTCTATTTCTCTTCAAGTTTTAACTTCCCTTTTTCTTTTTCATTTCGTGGATTTTGTTCTCAGGCAACGATAGGATCGAATGGAAGGCCCTCAAATCGCACAGTTGTTTTCAGAGGATTTGACGAGGGTACTGATACCATCCAAATTTACACGGATTCCAGAAGTCGCAAGGTTCTTAATTTTACGGGGAAGATCTGTATTTCGTTTTAGATTGTTCAATTCTGGTTGTTTATTAGGGAAAATGCACAAAACACCCATCAATTATGGGTTTTGTTACAATCACACATTTAGTTTGCTTGCAATCAACCCCTTCACAATTAAATTAGTAGGGAAGAATTTGTTTCCATACGACTCCGAAAATGTCCGATACTGTATAGAACTTTCGAAACGAATTAGGGCTGAATCAGAACAAACTTTCGAAGTCATGAAGTCCAATTAAACAATAATTTAAGAGCGAATGAGACTGATTGCAACGGATCAAATTAAAAGTTCAAGGGTGTGATTGTAACAAACCCCATAGTTCCGGAGTGGTTTGTTCAATGGTTTCTGTATTTTGAGTGTAATCTGTAATTGGTGTTGGTGTTTTCGATTATGTAATTCATATATTTGGCAACAATAAAGACAGACTTTAAAATATGATCAGTACAGAGAATTTGTTTGTGATGATTAAGCATCTAAGTTTTGTTCTGAAAATGAACTTCACTTTTGGTTGATTCTGCAGATTGAAGAGCTTAAGAATTGTCCATTTGCTGAGGTAACTACTCTCCCTGGCTCCTAAAACAGTCTATGTAGCTTATCATATTTGGATTATTACTGCTGAAATATGTGCCAATTTGAGTCAACATTTCGATTATGAATGTTTTGTTCTCTTAGATATGTTGGTATTTCACCGAGTCATGGGAGCAATTTCGTATCGGTGGGAGAATTGAGGTCGTTGATGCGTCTTGTCTTGATGCTACAAAATTTAAGGTTGTGGGCATGACCCTTTTCTTCTTATAACTTAAAAGCTTGTTCTAAATCTTCTACAATTCACTTTGTCGATCATTTTATTCAAAATAGTTAAAATCACTTTTGTCGTGTTGGATTTTCTGAATGCAGCAAAGAGCAGAAGCCTGGTCCTCTATTTCTCCAAAGGCAAGAACACAGTATTTGGGGCCTAATCCAGGACTTCCCTATCTTGCTGAACAGCCAGCCAAGGGGCCTTTTCTAGATTCTTATTCAGGTCCTGTTGATGCATTTTGTTTGCTTGTCTTCGATCCTGATCAGGTTTGTAATACTTTTCTCTAGATTAGTATATGATGTTTGCATTCTCCATCTTGTTATTTTTCCTTAGGTACCTTTTATCGTCTTTCGTTCTCAGGTCGATTATCTGAATCTGAAGAGTGAAGATAGGAATTTGTTTAAAGCTAATCCAGGTTTTGGAGGGGAGAAATCATGGGAAACAGAGAGGATAAACCCTTAGCATTTGCACCCCGATTTGCACATATATATACTGATAGCAAGCTGCTACCTTGAGCCAATTCGAGCATAGTTCAATGGATGAGGCACCAAGTACCATCACAAAAGTTGGTCGATGGTTCGATCTCCCACTTTGCAATTGTTGAACTCTAAAAATAATTGTTACCTTGAAATCAACTGGTGAAAGTTAAAGTTACTCATATGTGTTCATCCGAAACCCTTTGATTGAGCTCACTTTCTTGTGTTGCACATTGTTATTAGTTCTGCAGAAATCGTTCATTAATCATTCCCAAGCTAAGAGGTTTTGTATCTTTATAATCTCATGTTTATGGCAGATGAGATACTTAAGTTCTTATAAAAGATTTGACAATCTTTTCAATTTTGACATTACTTTATTTGGGTTTTTTTTATAATACATAGTTGCAATTAAGATTATGAATGAGAAACAAACTTGAATCAACTCGATTGAGCTGGAGATGTGGCTGAGTAACAAAAAATAGGATGTCCAAATCCAAACTAAAAAATATATATATCCACTTCAACAGAGCATAAAAGCAGTATCTATTGAATATCTTTTACAATCAGAGGATGATTACAAGCACATGCTATCACCTAAACCCAGCTTTACCAGAGCAAAACAACAATCTGTATAAGGTTTAAACCATAAATGACGCGTTTAATGCCATTCGTGCTCGATCTATTATTAGAGAAACAGCCTCAAAAAACTTACAATTATTGCTTCTAATTTTTGTACAACTGCATAGAAGTTCCTTTTATGAGTGCCAAAACTAAGGATTGACAATAAAACAAAACCCAGAACTTGGTGATCTTGTTTTTGATTGAATAATACAACTTCATACTTTTCCTGTACTCTACTTGTCAAACTCCCAGATGACACCTCCGTCCTCTGTAAGAACAGATAAAAAGGAAAATCAATAATCAATCACACTGTATATCGAAAAACAGAGAGATATCGAAAAGAAATTGCTAGGAGTATGATGAAGTTAAGACTAAGAAGCATATTCAGAGCTTACTTTTAACTTTATCCTTTATCCAGATCTCCACCAGCATCCCAGCACCAATTCCACCTGCAATAAAGGCTCCATAGAATGCAATGGCAGAGGGAAGGGATTTTTTAGGAAGAAAATAATAATCTGGAATTTTCCTAATTTTTGTTGGACGCCTTTTCTTTATAATGCTTGTAGAAGAGCTGGGATCTTTCTGCATATCGCCACCCACGGCTTTCCAATCGACTCCCTTAAAAGGGTCTTTTGCCTCTTCTCCCATAGCTATCTGCAGATTGCCTCTAACTCAAATTTTATGTCCTTCAACCTAAAACATAAGGAATAAAGGTTCAAATTACTCTTCCTTTTTTTTTTTTGCATAAGAAAATGATTCACTGAAAGTATGAAATATGCAAAAGAAGGATAGGAAAGCCTCAGCCTGGCTAAAGGAATTGAATTACAAGAAAACCTTCGAACTAGCTCAAAGAGAAGATAACCTACAGTATGAGAAAGGATTGGATAATCTGCATCAAAATAGAGCCAACAAAAAGCAATATGATCCCACCACAGAAAACACCCACTCTTCTTCTCCCGGAAAGATTCTATTGTTTCTTCCTAACTAAAAAGTCCAAAGAAAAACTAATAAAATTATTCCAAATAAGCTTAGCTTCAACATTGACAGGGTGACCATCAAAGCAAAAGTGGTTAACGATATATATTTTTTTGATACATGTGAGTGTCCGAGTCAGCTTGCGCACACCTCGACTAATCTCACGAGACAACGTCTGACACGACTACATTTAATTGTCAAGAAAATTGGTAGGATATTAAATCCTAGATGGGTGGTCACCATGCTTTGAACTCATTCCACCTAAATTCTTTATTACTCCCAAACCGTTATTGACCATTGGACCAACCCATGAGGCCATGATTGGTTTGAAGAAGACTAATGGTATTACAAGGAAGAAAAATGCACCAACCGAAGTAGTTATAGTTATGTAGGTAATGCCAGAAAAACAATGCTACTGAACAGAGGATGAAAATTCAATCCTGAGTTTCTTCGCCAGTCTTGGCCTCACTCGCAGCAATGAATTTAAGTCCAGTTTTCAGTTTTGATTTGATTACATATGTTTAGCATTTAACCTCAACTTCAAGAATATCCTTTTTCAATCCAAATCCAAATCTACGATTGAAAACAAAAAAAACTAGATGAATATAAATCATCACATAAACTAAACATATCTCCAAACGCCACGTAAATTATAATTAGGAAAAGTAGGAAGAAAATGTAGATAGCATAATTGAAATCAAAGAAATCGAGGAAGGGGACGACAGCAGAAACTAAAAATGGAGGTGAATGTCGAGATAGCGTAAATCAGAGAAATGAATTGAAAACTAACTAAAACTTCAATCGTACCAATGCGAAGCAGATAAACGAAGGAATCGAGGGGAGGCCGGAGCTGACGCTGTGAGACGCCGTGAGGTGGAAGTCCGGTGGATTATATGAAGTATATGAGAGCTGAAGCTTGATTTTTTATTTTGAGAGGGAGAGAGATTGGGGAAAGGCACAATGAGCAAATTAGGGCAAACTTACCCAAAAAAAAAAAACACCCTATTTTATTTTTTTAGTACAAAACTTTGGTATGGTAATCAACTTTCACAACTTTTAATTCATTGTATTTTAGGAATCATGAGGTTTTTTTTTTTTTTTTTTTTTTTAAGAGAAGGGGTGAGGTTTCGAACGTCTGACCTTTTGATCACTCGATCATCGTACATTATAACCATGGTTATATTCATGTGGGTAGGAAACATCGATTTTGAACTTATTTAAATAAGTGTTGCAATCTTATCATGGTTCAACTTTTCGTGAATTATCACACTAATTTGAATAAAGAACAAATACAAATTTCTAAAACTCAATAACTTTTTAATAAAAATTAAGTCTAATACAAAATCGAACTCAATGTACAAGATCGATTATTGAACAAATCTCCCAAAACTCATTCTTTGCAGGACCTTTCGGGTTTTCAATCTGGTGGAGTTCGTTTATTTGGTACGATCTCTCATGTTATTTGGCATAAGCGGAACACAAATCTCTTTAGGAATAAGCATGCAACCTACAAGGATCTCGTACAATGGGCCCTCAAGCTAGTGGAGGGGATGGATGGTCGGGCGAGGCACACTCATTTACGTTCCATACGACCTACTAACCGACCCGACCATTGAAGTGAAACGAATCCAAATAAAAAATAGACCGTCGATAAGCAATATCTTTGAGGAAGAGTATATCAAAAGCCTTCGAAGTTTGCATTTGTCCTCTTTACGTGGAAATGGATTCCCTTATACGGGGATATTTTCTAATTGGAAAAGATCGTTTTCGAGAAAGAACTTCAACTCTACGGGATTACTAGAGATGTGGAATAGTTGAAAATTTTATTTTTGTTGACCGTAGAAACATCTCAGTGGCACACATTTTTTCTTGTCACACTAGACGAACTAGAGTCACTAATGTTTGGCTAAAGGAACACACCAAAGATGGTTTATGTAGCTATCAACAACTCTTTTTTTTTTTTAGTTTTGTTTTTGTTGTTGTACTAAAAAAATAAATCCCAAAACTCATATGATTGAACATAAATCTAACTTTGCATCATTTATTCTTTAAGTGATATAAATTTCATACTTGATATACGTTCATAATTTATTAACATTTTTGCATAGTTATAATTTATATTTTAACAAATTATTTATTAAAGTTTTAGATGCTTCATGAAATTTAAAGTTTAAGGTGAAAGTTGATACATAATATTAACTTTAGGGTACAAAATATTATTTATTTTATTTTATTTTAATTTGGACTTTTTGAAAATTGAGATTAAGATTGGGGCTAGGGCAACCAAATGGGCTAGGCCAAGAGTGGTTGGGCTCATGGGAGGACACAATGAACGCTGAATATTTTTCTCATTTTTTTTTTTTAAGAAAAATATCCAACGTTCATTGCGTCCTCTCATGAGCTCAGCCACCTCGAGATCTTTGAGGCCTAGCCCATTTAGTTGTCCTAGTCCCCAATCTTAATCTCATTTTTTAAAAAAGGTTTACTATTATTAATTTTATTTTATTTTAATTTGGACTTTTTAAAAATTGAGATTAAGATTGAGGGGTAGGACAACTAAATGGACAAGACCTCAAAGAGCTCCTTTCATCTTTAACCTTTAGCTAGTGATATGAAAAGATACATTTAAAAATAAATGATTTCATAAAAAAAAAAATAGACTCGGTATTGAGTTTTTAATATTTTAAATATATGTTTCGCGGTAGGTTCGATAAATATTTGATTCTAAAAAATAAAATTTATAAATTGATTATCTACCTTCACAAATTTCTTTATTTTATTATCTACTTTCAAAAAAATATTTTTAAAATTTAAATAAAGATTTTGAAAATAATATATATATTTATTTATTTATTAGTTAAAAAAATCATTTTTTTAAATGTAGTAAAAACTATAATAAAGAAATTATCACAATTTTTAAAAATAAAAAATAAAAAATTAAATTGTAATAAAATAGGATATTAAAATTTAGGTTTCAATTTCTTCAAAAATACCAACTAAATAATTAGGAGTCTAAAATATTAGTAACAAATGTATTAACATATTTTATCTTATAAATTTTGTATAATTATGATTTTACAATATCACATGAGGTAGATTATATTAACAAATGCTTTAAATATATATATATATATATATATATATATATATATATATATATATATATATATATATATATTAACAAATGTCAAATAAATCTTTAAACAAAATTATTAGATTTTTAATTTTGTGTCTAATAGGTAATTTGACATAGATAAAAAAATTGAAAATTTTATGTTTTATTAGACATAAAATTCATCTTTATATCTAATAGATCGGTTAATTTTTGTTAAAATTTTTAATATGTCAGAAACATATTGGACACAAAATTGGAAGTTGAGAAAATTCTAATATGTTTTTGGGTTTACCATTCTTGGGTCGAATCCCATTTTTGAACCGAATACTCGTTTTGGGTTCACCATTCTTGATTCAGATCCCATTTTTTAATCGAATATCGGTTTGGGCTTCGTGGGCTCTGATACCACATTAGATATTATTAGGTTCCATCTCAAAATCAATTGTTCATGAGATAAGTAACCCATATATTTTATATTGTGAATGAGATTTTTCATCTTTTCACTATGTCGGATTCTCAACAGAACCTGTGAGATATTTTTTAAGTTTCAGTGACAGATATACAATGCACAAAATTGAAATTTAAGTGATCTGAAACACTTTTTAAGAGTTGATAGATAAATAAACACAAATTTGTAATTTAATAATAATAAAAATAAAAATAATAAAACAAAGATAATGGTTGATTCGATCCTATGATCCTATGTTGATAGATTTATTGATTTTTTTGCATGGTTTGTATTTGGTGTAAAGAGATTGATTGGGAGGGGTTGTCGTAATATTGCTATCAATCCTACGATTGCGGGAGGTGTAGTCAAAATGTTATTTCTCAAATTTCAATCATCAAATAATAATTTGTGGAGCAATTTATCTAATTGAGGGACACTACAATAATCCATTGTTGAATTAGAGAAATTTTCGGAAAAGCAAGGCCTATTTTTTAACCCAACTTTCTTACGATTCGAATGTCACGTGACTTCAACCGTAGAATTTGTAGATAGATATAGGGCAAAGTAACCCGCAAAACAAATATTAAAGAACACTGGTGTGGTGTCTGTCATGGTGGATCTGATGCTTAAATAAGATATACACGGCAAAGTAACCCGCAAAACAAAGATTAAGGAACACTGGTGTCATGGTGGATCTGATGCTTAAATAAGATCGGAGTAGTAGTAAGCTTTTAGTGGAGCATAATGAACCTACTTTCTCTTTAGAGTTGAGTGATGTTTATAACGATATGTGGTCTTTCATTTTCCTCTTAGGTTTGACTTCGGCATGACCGACCTTTCTTATGGACTTTTGGGCCCATAAGAGTCTTGTCTAGGATCACTGATCGGGTCCTTTAGATTTTGCCATATTTTGGGGGGCGGCATTGGCCTCGGTCTTGTGGGCCGATCCTACTCATCTTAGAGCTCAACTCTTTGCAAGTACTCCCAATCAGACCTTGGACTGACTGAATTAAAGATGTGATTTTCTCTTTTCTATGGGCTTCGGTTTGTTTGAACCCATTTTCGGTATGATATTTCTTAAAAATCATTAAATAAAATCATTATTTTGTTCAAGCGTGTAAAAGTATAAATTGTATGTGTCTTAATAGTAATGTAAATAAGGCTGACGTCATAATTTCTTGAAAAAAAAAATGATTCTAACATTTTACATACATAATCTTTCAAACTTAAAAATGTAGAGGAATACAAATGAAAAAAAAATCTTAACATTTTAATACAATTTCTTTAATTAAATATTTTTCTTTTTGACAACATGTAGAGTTGGAGATTGAACCTGTGACCTCTTGGTCACTAGTCTATACAATATGTCGGTTGAGGCCAACAAGAGCATAACTCTCCCACCCCCACATGTTGTAAAAAAAACAAAAAATGTCGGTTGAGCTATGCTCATGTTGACACAATTTCTTTAAACCTAAACAAACTAAAAGGGAGGTAATTGTCATTCTTTCCCCGAACTTCTAAAATCTTAACCTAAACAGGTTAAAAGGGAGTCAATTGTTAAATTATAAAGTCTCCGAACTTCTAATTTTTTGATCTATAGATTTTAAATATTGTCTAATAAGTTTCAATTTCAATTTTGTCTCTCTTACAAACCTATTTGTTTACCAAACTTGAATGAATAACTCAAATACTTTATTAAAAAAATGCACAATATTAAAAAAAAAATGGGTGTAAATGAATCCTAATATATTATATATCGATAATGGCAAAATATTTTGGTATCCAAAACGAGTCGTTTTCATGGAAAAGATAACCCAACAACGCCAAACACAAAGATTGTCTTCAATCCCAACGCGCATTGGTTTGGGTCCCACCAACTCCGCTCTATTGTCGGCCGTCGGCTTCCATCCTACCAAAATAAAATTCATTTACATATATATATATTACAACTTTATCATTATATTAACATTTATAAAATTAAATCATAAGTTAGGTATTCAACTTTCAAGAGAGGCTGTGTTATCATTGAATCCATATACTATGAAAAGTTTACAATATATCTATAAATTTGTTAGGTTGTGTTTTTTATTTAGTCTTCGTATTTTAGATATTTGAATGTCTTCAATCTGCTATGACCTACTATCAGGGGCGGAGCTACAGTAGGCCCAGGGGGCTGGAGCCCCCCCTGAACTTTAATATATATGCTATATGTATGTTAAAAACTAACTAAATTAACAAAATTTGACTTTGGCCTAGTGGCAAAGAGGTAGCTAGCCCCCTTCTTCTTGAAGTGCGCCTGTGTTCGAGCCCCCCTATTTTAAAAACTAACAAATTTAACTTATTTTTTCCTTCTCTAATTTCTAAATTTATTATTATTATTTTTTTTTTTTTTTTTTTTTTAGAGTCTGGGCGTGCCTGCTGTATATATATTTTTAATATTTATTTATTAATTTTATTTTAGCATTATTTCCTTTTATATCTATCTATATCTATATATTTTGGTATTTCTTTTAAATATAATGTGCACTTGTTTATTTATATTAATTAAAATTATATACTATTTTTTTTTTTAATTTAAGAAAACTGTTTTTTAACCGCTACTCTATACATTTTCGAAAAAAAATAATTATTATTATTTTATTTTATTATTATTTTTTTTTAGAGCCTGGGCGTGCCTGCAGTATATATATTTTTAATATTTATTTATTAATTTTATTTTAGCATTATTTCCTTTTATATCTATCTATCTATATCTATATATTTTGGTATTTCTTTTAAAAATAATGTGCACTTGTTTATTTATATTAATTAAAATTATATACTATTTTTTTTTTTTAATTTAAGAAAACTGTTTTTTTTAACCGCCACTCTATACATTTCGGAAAAATATTTCTTTTTTTAAATGATTATTATTATTATAATTTTACTAAATTTAATAAAAAATTACTTCAAATAATGCGCTAATTAATTTTAAGATTTTTTTTTTTAAAAAAAAAACATAAATAAATTTAGATATTTGAAAGAACAATAACTAAAATTTAAAGAGATCTTAAGTACATTGACCAAAATAATATTTTACCTTACAAAATATAGTCTCATTTTCTATCGAATTTTTTTATCAAAATATATCAAGCCCCCCCTCACGTAAAGTTCTGGATCCGCCACTGCCTACTATGATTGGTTTGATACGGAGTCTCGCTATTTATTTGTTAGATCATTAAAAATGTGTCAATATATAAACTTTCTAATGACTCGTCTCCTAATATGTTATTGTTGTAATTCTCTCTTATTCGTAATACAATTGTTCTCTCCCTTCTGCTTGTGGACGTAGCTAACACAACGCTAGTGAACCACGTAAATTTTGTATTCATTCTCTTTCGCGCTTTTATCTTTGGTATTTGATTCTATCGTAACATTATAAATCTTCAAACTATAATATTTAACTTTTGTTGATATCGATTTTTTGTATCGACGGTAAATTTGATACTTGATGTGGATTGAACTTTAACCTGCAATATCAAAGGAAACAATAGATTGAACTAAGACCGATGTGATACTTACCACACGACTCTGATGCTCAAGTTAGTGCTGATAGAAATGGATATGAAATTGATTTCTTAAGTATAGAAGGTATGCTTTTAACATCATTCTTCTTCTCAACTTTTTTCTTATATAGATCTCCTAGTGATCGTTTGTGAATGTTTTCACAATTCAACAAGACATATGTTGATAATAACTCTCGGACGTTACAAGAATTATGTAACTGTCCAGGAGAGGACATTTCTTAGCTGGTCGGGCCGACTTCATGAGGTTGGCCACCTCACTTTGTGGAGCCAACCTCGAGGGGGATTCAACTCTTTGTTTGGCCGAGCCGACTTCGAGGGGGGTGGGCCTCTTCATCTGTCCGAGCTGACCCTGAGGGCTTCTTCTTTTTCCGAGCCGATCCTAAGGGGTCAGTCTTCTCCTTCTCCGGACTCTTTTTTATGGGCTAAGCTTTATTTTTCGGTGAGTCTTTCACTAAGGCCAAGTAATTTTACCCATAACAACTTTTAATATTTCGTGTTTGATGGATTGTTTTATTGTTAATTCATCTTTGTTTTAAATGTTTATCTCACTAAATGCATGTAATTAATTTATTGCACAATTAATGAATATTACAATTAATATGTTGAAGGGTAGAGTCAAGAAATTTTCTTAGCAAATTGACACAATTTTAGGGTTGGTTGCACAAACAACAACTAAACCCAAAATAATTGCAAATTTAGCAAACTTTAAAACATTTTGTAAATATGGCAAAAATTTTGTGGCTATCACTAATAAGACTCTATTGTTGATATATGACTATCACTGATAGACTTCTATCACTGATAGACAACTATCACTGATAGACTTCTATCACTGATAGACAACTATCACTGATAGGCTTCTATCACTGATAGACAACTATCACTGATAGGCTTCTATCACTGATAGACAACTATCACTGACAAAATTCTATAAAAAAAACCCACTATCAACGATAGACTTCTATCAGCGATATACCATACTATCAGGGATAGAAATTGTCATATCCGCAATTTTTTTTAAAAAGTGCTATATTTTTAATTATTTTACTCTAAATTGACATGTGTTACAATTTCTCCAATTTTAATTACCTTTTAATTTGTTTTAAATTACATTGAGACTACAGTCAAGTCAATAGATATAGTAATGGCAATTCAAATTTTCTTTTAATAATGTAACTCATTTTTAAATATTATCAAATGGAGTCGAAAAATTTATACGTCAAACAAACAAACATATATATATATATATATATATATATATATATATATATATATATATATATATATTGACAACTTGTGGGTTTTTTTTTACAATTTGTGGGGGTGGAGGATTGAACCTAAGACCTCATAGTCACTACTCTATGCATCATGTCAGTTGAACTATATTGTTGTTGGCTCAAACAAACATATATTACTTTTGTTGGCACAAAATTTTGGACTTCCCTGATCCTCCGTGCGCTCTGCCGCGGGCGGCTGTCGGTGATGGGAGTAGGGTACCTACGTGAGGAAGGAAATGATAAACTTGCACCGGTGTGGGACTAGGCTCACAAGGCTCCGATGCTTAAGTCAGAAAGATCTGAGCATAAGTAAGAGTCAGAGAGAGATTGCGTAGAGTTACACATTGTCACGTACCTCTCCTCCTTGAACAGAAGGGATATTTATAGGTGATGATGAGAGAATGTTCCCTGAGCGGTTCTGCTGGCCCGTCATCATGTGAGTTTTCAGACTGGGTTGAGGAGGTCCGGGTCGACCAAAGTCGTCCCACGTCCTTCGCCATGATGAGGGTAACCGTCGTTCTCCGATTCCTGAGAGGATTGGAGGCGTTGTTGTACCACCGTCCCATCAGGTGAGTTAGGGTGTCTTGTCAATCACTTCTCACGCTGATCGAGAGGTAACCTGACAACAATAGATCTTCAGGTGAACTGTTAAGCTCGGACCCTCAAAGTTCTAGGGTCGGCCCCAGGTCGTTGACTCGTCCGATGCTGGTGTCGTGGCCTCAACTTCTTAGAGAAGCGGATCATGACGTCAACGAATGACCTCATGCTAATTTAAGAAGCATCTCAATTCAACCATATACACTTACCTTAGTCACCTTTCTTGGCCAAGAAATCTCATTAAATGAGTATAGTTTCCATAACAATGAATTAAAATAATCTGATCCATTTTTTTTCTTTCCATTTAAAAAAAAAAAAAAACTCAATAATTATTTTCCTGAATATTCAGTCCAATATAATTCTAAAAAGCTAAAAAGATATAATTATCGCAAACTTAATTTTCTAACAAAAAGTTTTCTTTTTTGAAAGGAACAAAAGGTATTACTAAAAATAGAAAACAGAAAGAAAAAAAATAAAAAACAATTACCACAATTGCAAGAGTATTTCTGAAAAAAAATGAGGTTATCCAAACAAAACTTTTAAATAAAATGCAACAAGTGTATTTAAACTTTAATAATATACAGAAATTACAATAGTTATATTTACGTATTTACCCTTATCGTTGAAAATTTAAAGTTAATAATCTAAGGCGCATGGCTCTTGGGCGAAGGTTTAATGCAAAGTAAAGACTAATTAATATAAACAAAGTTGAAAAATGTAAGTATTAATCACCAATAAGAATGAAGATTAATGGGATTAGGTTGTAGATTAATCAGCAGTTTAATTAACAAACTCTCCCCATACACACACAAAAAATAATTAAAAAAGAAGAAGAAATATAAAGTAAGAATAAAGAAGTTGAGCAATAAAAATGAGATTGATAATAAAAGCACCATGGTGGAGAAAAGCAAAACTAAGAATCAAAGCCCACTTCCTTTTTTTTTCTCTTTTCAAATAGGATTTTTTTGGTCAAAAAAGATAAAACCACCACATAGAATTTCACACTATTCTTAATTTCCCACTCATTTAAAAAAAAAACAAATAGTTTAAATTAAATATTATAAACTTTTAATTTGTGTCAATTTAAAAAAATGACAAATAATTACATCCTTAACTTTCAAATTTAGGTTTAATAAAACTATTCATTATCTTTTTAAATTAATGAATGTATGTAACATAAAAGTGTAAATTTTGTGTCTAAAATAAGGCATTAATTTACGAATTTTTGTCGAATAAGTCACTGAATTATTAAACACAAAATCAAAAGTTTATGGATTTATTAAAAACTTTGTAATGTTTAAAATATTAGATACACAAATTAAATTAAAGTTAGGTACTTTACACATATCTGAAAGTTCAGAGGCTAAACTTTTAAGGTTAAAATATCATTTTGGTCTCTATATTTCTCAATATCCAATTTTAATCGTTGTACTTTCAATAAAACTTAAAATATGTTCCCTAGGGTAGATTTTCAAAAAAATTATCAAACAACCACTTGGTGAAACGGGTGAGTGAGCGAGAGTTGATTGATCTTGCACCGGGCAAACAACCACGTACTAGCAGGAATGATTTAAAACTTGCACCTGTGCAAACACAATCACGCATGAAGCATGAATTTAAATGTATTATTACCGTTCAAATTTTTATCGAACAACCACTTGGTACAGTGGGTGAGCGCTCCGTCTAAGATAGTGGGAGTTGTTCTTCACTTTTTAATAGAAAAGTTTGAATTTAAATAGATAAATAAAGATTGCACACACGAAATTGGGTAAAAAATCCAAAGGGATTCATAGAATAAGACCAAAGAATATAAAAATATAATTAAAAAAAGAAATTGATGATGTTAGTGGGATGGTACAATTTAGTCAAAACAAACACATTTCTTCAAATTTTTAAATATCAAACAAACCGACACAAAAGGCTTACAAACAAACAACCTAAAACATTCTTTCTTTGCTTAAAGTACTGCCCATTTCCACACAAAGGTACTTTCTTTCTCATTAATTTCTACAAAAGTTTCAATTTTGCTTCCAAATTCCTCTTCTTTGTTTCTCAATAATTTCTGGGTTTTGTTTTGTTTTCTTGTTGGTTGGAAGATTTGGCAAAAAAAACAAAAAAAAAATGGAGGCGATGATGGAATCCGGCGGCGGAGACGGCGGAGGGATGAGGCCGGCGAAGGGAAGGCCGCCACAAGAGCAACTGAACTGCCCGAGGTGCAAATCGGGCAACACGAAATTTTGCTACTACAATAATTATAGCCTTACTCAGCCGAGGTATTTTTGCAAATCTTGCCGCCGGTATTGGACAGAGGGCGGTTCTCTTAGGAACATTCCGGTCGGAGGAGGATCCCGGAAGAATAGGAAATCGGTGGCTTCTGTCGTTGGTGGGTCGGGTTCGGCGGCGCACCACGCTCCGCCGCCTGCGGTGGTGTATCAAGGACATGACTTGAATTTGGGATTTGGAACGGCGGCGGCGGGGACGACGGCGGTGGGGATGGAAAACGGCGGACAAGGGGGATTTGGGTGTTATATTCCGAATTTGATGCCGTATTCGGCACGTGACACGGCGGTGGAAGAGAACTCCGGTGCTAATAATGGGTATTGGAATGGAATGTTTGGTGGAGGAGCTTGGTAGGAATTTATTAGAGAAATTATGAGAAGTAAGTTTTTTTTTTTTTTTTTTTTTTTTTTTTTTTTTTAATTTGAATATGGGTTTGGTTTGATTTGTTTGAAGCTTGTACTAAACAAAAAAAAAACTTCACTAACAAACTGGCTTTTATATATCATTTTTATCTTTATATATATTTTCATCATCTATATATCAAAGGGTATTTTATGTATCATATTATGCTCTTTTATTAATATCTTCATCTTTCTTGTTTATTTTTTTTAGTACAACATATAGATTATGAACCTTCGATGTAAGTAGATATATGTCAATTATAATTGAACTATGATCACTTTGACTTCATCTTTTTTTTATTTATCTTTTTTTTTTTTAAAAGACGAATGACGTTTTGATATCATTTTGATATTTTTGTATAGAAAGAAATTAGTTGAGAGACTAAAATAATGTGAGTAATATTTTTCTAAAATTAAATATACGACTTATAAGCTAAAGAAATATTTGATATCGTTCATGTTTTTGGTGGTTTCTGTTTCTTGTTTTTAAAATTAAGGAGCAGCTATTCCTATTTTTGTTGTAGACATTTTTTTTTTTAAACAATAAATATTTTTTTTTTCATTCCAATTTTTTAAAATATTATTTTGTCATTTTTTTACTCATAAAATGCAATAAATTATATTTACTAAACAAGAAACTTTTGTCAAACTATTTATATCTTTCTGTTTTTTTTTCAAGGGAAAAAAAAGAGGATGTTACCAAAACTAACCCTAAAAAACTCGTTTGATGATGAGGTTTAAATGTTGAGGGGAGAGATGATTATATTATTGTAGCAGTTTACTTTTTTTTAATACACGAACGTGAGAATTTGAACTTCCGACCTCAAAAGTAACGATATATGTCAATTACACCACTACATTATCTTCATATTGGCATAACGGTTTAATAAATTTGTATCACTTTTACTCCCACAAAAAAAACTTTAAGCTTGTAAATTCCTAAGAAGAATGGTAAAAAAACAAGAAACGTTGGCAATAACCTACCTTTGATTTCCATAATTTTTGGTCTTTCTCCAACCTATGAAACCAACACTAGCTAGTCTTTCAATCCTACTTTTGATAATATTTTAAATATAATAAATGTGGAAATATTTGTGCCTTAATATTGTTTGAAGATTAATCAAGAAACAACGCCGTAGGTTCATAATGATTACAAAGACTACCGTCATAAAATAACAAAAGTTTCATAATGATTACAAAGACTACCGTCATAAAATAACAAAAGTTGTAACCAAAAATTGAATATTATTTTGAAAATGTAGTAATACTACCACTTATATACCAATTTTTTAATTTTCTTATTTGCTTCATTCGAGATTTACTTGAGATGTAAAATAATTTTATGTGTATTTTTTTCTGCATTTAATCAATCATAATATGTATTTTTTTTTTTCCATTATACATCCCATATGTGATAGTCATGTGTAAATGAAAAATGATTGTTAAAGAATATGAGTAAAAAGTTTATTTAATAACATATCTCAAATTAAGCTTTTGATTTTTTGTGGTATTTAATATGACATAGGAGCAAGAGGTCAAGTGTGTCATATTATATATATGATAAATTGGTTTTAAATTTAATTTTAGGTTAAGAAACCAAATTTATTGACAACAAGAGCAGAGCTTAATGATATGATATATCGCTTAGTGACCATGAGGTCCTAGAGACTCAATCTCCCACCCAAATGTAAAAAAAAAAAAAAAAAAATCAAACTTATTTATTAATAATTTAATCATTTATTATCTACCAAAAAATTTAAAGTAAGCCAGTAAATTTTGATGGATAATTTCTCTAATGTATGTATTGATACAAAAGTTTATAGTATTTCTAAAATCGACAAGTTTCCAACTCATAGTATTTCTAAAAAATTAAAAGTAAGTCGGTAAGTTTTTTTAGTTCAACAATTGCAAGGAGGTACGGAATTGAATCTCCGACCTCAATATTACTAATAAGAGTTAAAAAAAAACTAAAACAATAAATATATTATTTTTTTCTTAAATAATAAATTTTGTACTCTAAAAGTAATTAAGGATATATATATATTTTGAATCCTAAGTATGATATTAAATTTTTGTCGACATATCGACATTTTCATCGATATTTTCACATATCCATAGATTCGACATCGACATGAGGGATGAATCGACATTTTCATCCTACTGTACAAAATCAAAAAAATATTAAAAAAACATCAAAATGTAACCTAACCTGAATATAATATTATTAACAAGTATATTTTAACTCATTTATAAAAGGGTAAAATGTTTATTTATTAATTTAAATCTATTTTTAAATTTTTTTTAGAAATATCCATCGATATTTTCATCGATATTTCCATAAAATTGAGACCTCAATATTTTCGTCGACAACCGCATTTAAATTCTTGATCCTAAGTAGATAGTGTAAATAGTATGTGTTGTTTGAACTTATTGCATTTAACTTCATTTTCTATTTTTTTTTTCGTTACCCTAATGTAATGATCACTATTAGACCAACCCTAGTTATTTAATAATATATTAAATTGACTAAGTTTTGAGAAAAATCCAAAATGAAAGTGAGATAATGATGGTTTTGGAAAAAAAGTTGTTTTTATTTTATTATTTGAAGGGAAAAAGTTGTTTTTATTTAATTATTTTGGATTGGAAATCATAATGATTCGTCCACTCCTAATTATGGTGAAAATTTTATTTAAATAAATTTTACTTTATCCAATGGAAGCTACTGATATTTATAATTATGAGATTCTTCTATTTATCTCTATATCTCACTTAGGTTTTTATTTTATTGGGTCATCTCTCTTTGTGATTTCATAATTAAAGAAAAAAAAAAAAAAAGCAATGCCTTTATTACTTAATTTTTTAATAATGGATGGGACCATTTTCCATAATTTGTACGACTGCTATTTTCTTATACTTTATAATATAAATCAATGTACAAACATTTAATTTAATTACTATCATTTCACAACAAGAAATTTTGGGTATAAATTCTCTGGGTAGTATTAATTATTAAAGTCAGTACTCATTGTATATTTAATAAAAATGTTTAAAAGTTGAATACTTTTGTCATCATAATAATTAAGTTGACTTGGGATTGTAAAATGGCTGCACAAGCAACAATCAGATCTAAAATAATGATAAATTTAGCAAAATTTAAAATATTTTGTAAATATAGCAAAAATATCAGTGACTATCACTGATAGACTGCTATCGTTGATATATGACTATCAGTGATAGTCACTGACAAAATTCTATAAATAATTGAGGTGATAAACTACTATAAGCGATAAACCATACTATAGGGATATAAATTGTCATATTTGTAATTTTTTAAAAAAAGTGCTATATTTTTAATTATTTTACTCTAAATTGACATCTGTTATAATTTTCCATGTAAAATTGTAAAAGATTGGCTGCTAATGTAAATAATAACAAAAGGGCAAAAATCATATTTTTTTTTTGGCATGATTAAAGTTTATTCAAATCATCAATTTTTTTGTTTTTATTTTTTTTAAATGGGGATTGAATCATTGACCTCTTAGTCAAGGAGGTGTCAATTCAACTATGTTTGATTTAACCACTCATTAATTATTATAAATATGTTTCAATATTTGACTCTAAAAATATGTATTATCATTCTTAGATTCGAAAATGTTCGAGTTTGGAATCCATTTTGCGACACACACCTTACAAAAATAGGAAAATCCATTTTGCCACACACACCTTACAAAAATAGGAAAAATAATTACAAGTAGTTGATTCAATGTATATACATAAAAATAATATAGTAAATAATTGATTTACCAAACTAGCCAACATGACCATAACTCAACTGACATAATGTATGAACTATGAGTCACGATAGCAGTCTAAGACTATCAGTGATAGTCACTAATTTTTTGTCATATTTACAAAATATTTTAAATTTTTTTATATTTATTATTATTTTGGATTTGATTTTTGTTTATGCAAAATCAACCTTAGTGATTAACTTTTAAATAGTATATCATTAATTGAGATGAAATAAGTTAAAAAAAATATCTTTTATATTTATATAAAAATAAAGTGGTTCCCTTTAAAGCAAAAAAGTAGAAGAGTAGAGACTTGTAAAGCAATCTTTGTTTGGTGTGTGCGTTATAAGTATTATTGATGATGTCTAAAAGATGTTAAATTTAAAAGAGACATGAGTGCGACACAAGTAAAGTAAATGAATGCAAAAAGATAATGAGTTTCATTCATGAACTCCACTTTGAGAAAAAGCTCAATGAACCACCAAAAGTCATACCACTTAGATTCTTACATTTAAGAAAGTTAAGGAATAATTTACTTTTTTACTCAAATAAATCTCAAGTTTCACTCTTTACCTGTTCCAGTTTAAAAGATGACATCTTTGCCAACCCCCATTTTCTTTTTCCTTCAAAGTGCTTTTTGCTTAATTTTCACTACTGGTTTTACCTTTGCATGCATGTTTCCCAATGCATGAACTTAGAGTATGGGGTTGTCAATTTGTGCAGTCGATCTCGAGTAGCCGAGTAGGTAGTTGAGCTCGTTTGATTATTATTTGGTGTGGAAGAGAAATTACTACTCTATGATTGAGGAGGTGCTCTTGAATCCGTTTTTTCGTGAGAAAGGTAAAGTGCTGCGACAACCGAGTTTTTTTAGTTGTTGTTTCAGTTATATGATTGAGAAAAATAACAAAAAAATTAGCAAGGTGAGAGATCGTGCGAAGAGATTTGAGAAGAGGTTAGGTTTAATATCTCCTTCTGAACATCGGTTAACACACTGTTTTGTAATTATAGAGAGGTGAAGAGATTCCCTCTCACTTTCTTAATTTTTGTTTGACTGCTTTTTTTAAAAACACTTGTTTTTCTTTTATGTTTCTCAACGACAGCTTGGTTAATTAATAAAAGAAACCAAAAAAAAAAAAAAATGCATACTGTATTCTTGTTCTGATCTTATTTTGGTTTTATTCTTATTTTACAGTAAAAAAGTGTCTAATTAGCTGACTTCTTACATGGAAACAGAGCAATTTCATTTCAATGGTAACTATCAAATACTTCAGAGTTCATAAACATGCAACACAGATACATACATCTATTTTAATCGAAATTTATTCGAATTTGTTGTTTCCTCCTTCAGGTCGATTCATTGTTGCAAACATAATTGGGTTTCTGTTCAATTAATAGGAATGTGACATAAATCAAGGTTCATATAATCAGATCTATAAGAAAAGAGAGAATCTGACTCCCAAATGGAGTTTTTGTCTGTAGAAGTAGCAACAATATCAGCAGTCAGCACAAGATGGAGAAATAACATGTAAGAATTATGAAGTGTTGTTCCAAAAAATACTTTATAACAAGAACAGTGAAACTCAAAAGCATCACATTTCTCTACTGTATAAAAGATAATTGCATTTACTTATTCATTAAGCAACAGGCGGAACAAGCAGTCGGTACAAAAAAAACTACAAATTTTTTCAGTATCCTTCTTGTCCCAATTACTATACAAAGATATAACATTTTACCAGATTGAGAGAAGGACGAGAAGCGTTTTGGCAAGTCGAACCGAAAATCTCTTGATGTGAGCTTCACTTGTCGGCATTGATCCCGAAGATACGTACCTTGTGCATATGGGGAAACTTGGCAATAACTAGTACAATTACTGCAAGAGTGTTGAGAAATAACATTGGATGTTGATAGTCAGTTGTGTGTGAGGCTATCAAGTACCTGTAGAATAAGAAGAAAATTTAAATGTTTTCTTTTTGATGATTCTGTGACCAAGTAGATATAGTTACTAAAGCATTCTTGGTATGTGTAATAGCTTGAAGCCGAATACATTGAGACTTTTTTTTATTTATAAGAAACCGAGATTTCATTTAGAGAAATGAAAGAATGTACGAGGACATACAAAAAAGAAAAAAAAACACCACAAAGAAAGGAGCCCAAAAACTAGAAAAGGCTTTGATTTAAAAGAATAAAGCCTAACGGATAGTTACAAAAAGTCTTCTCAACCAAAGCCTATAAAGAGGCGTTAAATCTAATAATCCACCACAGATCCTCCGTCTGACCTCTCCACGCCTCTAAACACTGAAAGGTCTACCGTTCCTCTCAAAGCCAAATCCCCCAAAGTGTATACTTGTTCACCGAAGCATTTAAAGAAAAAGCATACTCGATTTTGCATCTTTAATCATGAACAAAAAATATTTCTAAGGTTTAGGCCAGTCATTCAGATTAAAATCATTCTGTTTTTCCTTGGCTTGTTTTTAAGAACATAACTATTTCATTGATAGGATAAAATATAGAAAATGATACTCTATCCAGATGATTACAAAAAATATTTCTAATTGGTAATAAGAGAAGATAAACTATAATCACAGGAGGGGAGCAATTTACACCAATTGAGGGATAAATAAGTAATAGGCGAGTGAGTAGAATGTGGTCATGAACAGTATCCAAAAAAATTCGAGAATTGTGCTCCAACCAAGTAGACCAAAGAAAGGCCCTAACCAAGTTCAACCAAAGGATCTGTAGCCTCCATATAGCAAGATCCTTTGGAGAGTAGAACAATCCAACAATTTTTATTTTTTAATAATTTTTTTTGTTTTATATCCTCGAGTATCTAGACCAGATTACGTGCACCTCGACTAATCTCACAGGACAGACCGTCTGACCCTATAACATTTGGCTGCTAAGGAAACCCGTAGGAAATTAATTCCTAGGTAGGTGGCCGCCAAGGTTTGAGGGCTTTAATAGTCCAACAAATCATTCATCATCTTTATAATTTTAGTATGAAATTTTGTCATGTTTTTTGACTGGTTGGAAGCAGAGTAGAACAATCCAACAAGCATTTGAAGAGTTAAAGAACAGGGATGGACTTAATATAACCTAAGCTGAGAACACTGTGAATTAAAATTAAGATAACGCCAGATTTTCCTTACAACCCTCCCAACAAGCAGAAAAAATTATGGCACATCGTCATTATGCATATGCATATTTAGCAATGTCAAACCAGTATAAAAGAGCAATCATGAATTTGAAGCAACTGCCAGTATAAAATCTCAGAAATAATAAAAGTTACTCAATGGAACCAGTATAAGATAATAAGAACCCATCAACATCCAAAACACAGATTATCCACAAATTGGCCTATGTGTAAGATTAGAGCATCGTAACATATTGGCATGGGGGGAAAGGAAATACTAGAAATAGGGACATGTCGATAGAAGGCTGAAAACCATGAACTAGACTTTCATCAAAAGGGAAGAAGGGTCACAAAAGAAAGGCAATGTGGGGGGGTTCAACCCACCTAGAACTAATTGGGCTACAATTGTTTTTCCATTTCGTGTCCATAGGAAAAGAATCATAATTTGTTTAGAAAAAAGAAGAAGAAATAATCATAATTAACAAAAGATTTATTTATTTATTGTATTTTTTTAATAAATAACCGAGCTTTCACGGAGAAAAAATGAAAGAATACACGGGCATCCAAAAAAACTAAGCCCACGAAAGAAAATTCCATTGAAGAAAGGGGCTCCAATTAGGTAAAATAAAACCTGGAGAATAATTACAAAACAATTGCATCACATAAAACCTAACAAGAGACCACACATTGCTAGGGTCCTTCTCAAAAGAATTTATTAAAGGGACACCAAAGGCAGGCCCTAAGGGTTTTGAAATTTCTATTGTTTTTTTACATCCAAAATCCCCAAAGAAAACTTTCACTGGAAAAAGTTCAGTGAAAAAAAAAACTAAGACTAACTACACTCCAACGAGTTTAATGTTTAGTTCCCAATGTGGCTAAGAGGTCAAGGCCCTAGATCAGTATTGGAGAACTGAATTGACTTTTTATAGATTGGATCTGGGAACAAAATGGTAATAATGGGCAATAATCAGATAAAGGCCAAGTTAATGATAAGAACTGTTAAAATACCCAAAAAGACAAAGTCCTTGGCTCGATTGTTATGAAGCGACTCATCTGAAAGCTTCTTCTTGGTGTTCTCTCTCTAAGTTCTTTGAAAACTTATCTTTGCGAGATATTAATCTCAACTGGTCCTGTTTTATTTCTCCTATGTAATTTTTTTCTTAGTTTTTGATTTATTTTCTCCTTTGTGGAGTTTGTTTCTTTTGAGCATTAGTCTCTTTTCATTTTCTCAATGAATTTTCTTGTTTCTTGTGTCAAAAAAAAAAAAGCATAACCCACTTTGCTTGGTGGAACTTAGTTGGTCCAGTTTTTTACAGATGAAAGATAATGATACGAGGAAGCAGGATCTAGAATTTTTAATGACGTGAGATACGTCGTTATCGCTTCCAGAGGACCAATTAGCCACTAAAATAAGCAGAGGTAGCCAGGTGAATATTTCCTAATAGAAAATTTCAAATCAAATCTCACATACTGGAAAAAGAGATGGAGACCCTAAAATTCAACCAATAATTCCTACATTTGAAGCCTGTTAAGATTAGTGTCTACCTAAGCCATCATAGCTCAAAAGTTTGCCAACCAGAAAATTTGTAAGTTGAGGTAATAATCCCTAGAATCACAAGCCTATAGATTTTGAGTTAGATACAAGAGGCCATTTAGTCAACAGAACTCTCTACCGCTCACTAAATTCTGTGGTTCATGATATTTGTAAATCGAATCAATCATCAGAAGAACTATCAAGCTGATTTATCCATATGAGATAAATACTGCATGAAAAATCACACGACAAGATAATATAGAATAGAACATAGAAAAATATTGGCAGTCCAATATATGCAGAGTATGACCAAGATGTCCTATAAGCCAACTTAAGTTTAGGAGTTCAGTACGATAGTAGCAAAAAAATTAACTAAAATAAAAGCAGTTTGAAATATGATTCAGAATTAAATAGTACATATGTTGCCTCGTATAATAGAAGAGAACTTACAGCACCATGGGAACAACGGTCAAGAACTTTCTGTTGCGGGTAAGCTGCTTTCCACTATCTATCTGCTCCCACCACGTCAATCTGTTGTAGATCCCCTGGTCTTCAGCAAATGGTGTCCCTTTCTTCCAATGGAAGAAGTGGTAAGTAACCTGAAGTAGACACTCATTTCCATCATTTTGTATAAAGACATAGAGCATATCAACTTCAAACAATGGAGCAAAACTAAATCATTCCAAGCCAATCGCTGGCTTTCTTGAAAGGAGAGGGAACCACGCATGTAGTAAACAAAAGTTCACTAACTCTTAATCCAGAAAGATCCACATTTACACATAAAAAACATGTATGGCAATATATCAAACATAAAGCCGAAAATTTTATGGTCTTTCCAAGCATTTCAAATCGTATTTCACCCGTTTGTCTTCCGCAAACAATTTTAGTGCCACTAAACTAAACAATCGCCTATGAGTATCAATGGCTCGAGGCTTGAAATAAAACAATCATGGAAAAAGGTTATGAAATCAAAGATAATAGAATGTTTATCTACCATACCCCTGTACACAAAAATCCGAAGATAAGCATCTGAAACAGTAAAAATAGAACAGAAGAAAAGAATCCCTTTCGTATCAAAATTACTTACATGCGAGTACAATAAGCATATAATCATCAAAGCAAGCATAAATTCAAATTCAAAATCACAAAACCAAAAAACCACAAAACCACAAAATGAAATCTCTCCCAGCATCCACAAAATGATTAAATTGAAGGGGGCTAAAGCAGCATAAAGCAATACACAAACACTAAAACCAAGCCGCAGAAAGACCCAATAAATGAATTGCACAAGTCAACAACAATCCCACGTCCAACAACGATATCACAAAAAGAAAACAAAACCCAGATAAAAAAATCGACGCACATACAGCAAAATGAGCTAGATTGACAACGGTCCAAGCCATGCCCGGAGAGCAGCCAAATACAGAGAGAACAAGAAGCCAAGCGAAGAACAAAATGAGAATATAGGTGGTCCAAACGCCAGGATACATAAACCATTCTGTGTTCCTATTCAGATCCGTCGGAGGTACAGCCTTCACATAGAGATTAGCCATCGACCCAGATTCTGATTTCGTTCGAAAACACTGCAGATGGGGAAAATCAAGCCTCACCTTCGGATTTGAGTGAGAAAAATGATGGGGATTTGCAAATCAGATTGAAGCGATTGATCTCGTGCTTAGAAGTTCAAAAATTACAAAGAATCGAAACCCAGATAGCTTTTATTTCTAGGTATGGGTTTGATTTCTTGGTGGGGTTGGGGGCCAATGATCGAAACAGAGCTTCAAATTGGTAAACAAAGCTCTGATGATGATAATAAAAGCACTATAACGACACTTATCCACCGCCCCAACGCAAGAAATATAATTTAGGTCTGACTAATTTTCAGGATTTATTCTTTGCAATTCTTTTTTCTTTTCTTTTCTTTTCTTCCAACAATTTATAGTCTTAAAATAATATATATATCATCAAATAATCAAAATTGCAAACCTTGCTGTCAATTTCAGACCTTTCATCTATCCAATTTATTTCCTTTTTATTTATTTTTTAAATAGCATTAGACTCTTAAATTTTCAATTAACCAATTAAAATAACTTTAATGAAGATATAGAGACTTTATTATTATTATTATTATTTTAGTTCAACAAACATGTTTGGAGGAAAATTCGATCTTTCAAACTTTTAGTTGAGTTGAATTATGCTCGGGTCGACGACTTGGTTTCTAATGGAATGAATGAACAATTTATTGAATTTATCTTCAAATTTATCAAATTAGTTATTATGGTGGGAGAAAGGTTACAAATACAAGTTGGGAAGAGTTTTATATTTGAAATTTAAGAATTTTGGCCAACAAGAGCATAGTTCAACGGCATGATGACCTATTAGTCACTAGGTTCTATTTCCACCCAACATGTTGTCAAAAAAATAATAATAAGAATTTTGGTATGAATTTGAGAGTTAGGAAGCAAAATTTGAATGAAAACAATATTTTTGTTTTTAAGATTCGACTTAAAACTTAAATTGAAACTTCCTAACCAATCAATTATGTGGCCAATAAAGCATAGCTTAACTTCCTAACCAATCAATTATGTGGCCAACAAAAGCATAGCTTAACTGGTCTGATATGACTAGCTTAACTGGTCTGATATTACTAGTGATTATGAAGTTCTAGGTTCAATCCTCCACTCTTGTTAAAAAAAAAAAGATAAAAAATAAATGAAAAGAAACCAACCAATTATGTGACATTTAATATAATAATAGTCATACAAGTTTGTTTAATCAAACTTTAATGACACTTTAAAAAAAATGAAAATTAAAAAAGTATGACATTAGTTTCCAAAGAGGATGGTATGAAAATGGTGCATCATCTTCTTGTGTGAACACTGATCTATCATTCACATGATGCTAATTGAAAAGAAGGGTTCAAAGGAGATTGATGGTTCATTGAGGTTTAAACATTTCAATTAAATCTTTCAAAAGTCAAAACATAACATAGTTATTATTATTATTATCCATCAAATGAACCTTTTGGTTTCTTTTATTTTTGTTGACATAAAAAATAGGTTAAAATATAATTTTAGTCCCTATACTTCGAACTAGTCTCCACTGACCACTGTTAGTTTATTGTTAACTTTGTCAAAAAGAAAAATGTATCTAGTAGTCTCGATCAAAATAGAACGTCTCAAATTATAGACTAAAATTAATGTTAACCAAAAAAAAATACTAAATTGAAAAGGAGCATGAAACAAATGTTGAATTTTTTTTTAAGGAGCATTATATTTTTTACAAGTTTGCATTTGAAATAAAGTGAAATAAGTATAAAATATTTCAAAAGGAACAACCCAAATAATACTTGACTCATTTGGTTAAGATGACAAAAGACTTTAAACTTCCAATATTTAACCTTTGATTTTTTTGTTGAAAGATCATGTCATCATATCAAATCATGTGGACCACATTACATGTAGTGCTATGTAATCAATGCTAATCTATTAAAAATGATATAAACGATATATATATATATATATATATATATATATATATCGAATATAGGCCTAACATGTATATATCATTGATTAAGAGGTCAGATATTCGTCAAACCGAACATAGGTCAATTGACATAAAGATGTGTCGACCATGGATTACGAGGTTCGAATCCCCCTACTCTAGTTGAACTAAAAAAAAATATTAAAAAAAAAAAATTGAATACAAAAAATAAAAGGAGAGAAAATAGCAGAAATCTAAAAAAAAATAGTTTCTTTCTATTCAGATTATGGCAGTTGTCTCTGGAAGAAACCAGCTATTCTGAGAGATTTTAGACCTCTAATCCATATTAGGATTGTCCAAAGACAAGCTTTTCTTTTCCTTCCCTTCCTAAAAAGACAATCATTCACTATTCTAACTTTGGATTCAATACAGAAAGAATCTTGATCCATTTATGGTTCATGTATTCTCTCTAGATTAGCTTTCTGTTTTTGAGCTGTCAAATTCACAACAACAAAAATAAGTACAAAATGGGTTTGTCATCTCTCTCTAAATCCTCTGGCTTCAGTATAAACCAAATTGGATCTTCGACCCAAAACCGAACCAGTGTCGGTTTAGCATACTGTAATTCTCTTTGAGGCAATAACAGTTGACGAGTGGAAGTTACCAGTTCTGAAGTTTTTCAAGTTCATTGTACAGAGTTGCAATGAATGCAGCATATGAATGATGAAACAATACAAAATGTTAGTTTTCAACAGACAAATCAACGATAAACTCGATAAACTCGACAGATGCGCACGGTGTTGTCCTCATCAATACCAAATCTGGGAATCTCATTAGTCTAGCTTTTTATTTCTGATGATAAGATAGAATCACATGAATAAAACATTTTATCAAAATAACAAAAAACAAACCATCCAAGTCTAATGGAGACACATATGTTGGTTGTGAGTCTGTGACATCCATTTGGTGGACTTGACAGTGATGTAGCTGACTACTTAATATTCATGATCAGGCTAGTTCATCCACCAATTTCATTCAGGTCAAAATAACAATGTGCAACCATATAAAATACCTATAATAAGGAAAGAAGATCAATTTGGAGTCGAGGATCGAACTTCAATGTCGCTAATTTGTATATCTGGGCACCAAATCAATTATTTATATGAAGCAGCTCCATGGACCAGAAAATGGAGTTGAAATCACCTGGCCACAAGCTTTTTTGAATCTTCATTTTTCTTTGTGGTGGCTTCTTCTTCTTCTTCTTCTCCTTCATCTTCATCTTCATCTTCTTCACTGCTGAACAACTCGAGATTAAGTGGCAAGTCCTCCACTGCCACCTTAATCACATCAGTGCGAACACCAATGTCAGTCGCGTATCTACTCATGCTGTACATTCCAGCAGTCATTACAGCCATGCCAACAGGACTTGGCATTAGCAACTTCAAAGGAGAGGAAAGAATGGCAGCCAAGGGAGCACCTATAACAGAAGAAGCTTGACCACTTCTTCCAACCCCAAGCCTGTCCATTATCAGAAGACCTGTTTTGCAGTATAGAGCAAAATCCTCGCAGTTGTTTTGAAACACATTGTAGTTTCCAAATCCGCTTTGAAGAAGATACATTGCTCGGTGAATAACCATATCGAATGAGTCGGATGTTGCCGTGGTGCAAGTGCCACCCCTAACCCGGGAAAGGAAAACTGATGGCGTGACTCCATACTCAAAGCAGTAAAGGGATCCATTTCTCAGGAAGCAGTCCAGACAAGAAAGGACTACCCCACTGTTTGGCTGTCTAAATCCACAGTCAGGGAAAATAGGACAGGATGATGGATTGCTTGAACTTGAATCATAGAATTCAGGAGGTGAGTCAGTACTTGAATTCAAGTTTCTCTGAGGTCTAAAATGCACAACCTTGCTCCCCCCTACAAAGATGCCTACAAGAAGAAACCAGTGGAAGAAGAAGATGGAAAATGAAAACTTTAGGGAAGTGCTGAGTTTGAGAAGTTCATGGTCTAATCATGTTTAGCAAATAGAATTGAAGTAAATACAAATGGGGTTTCACACAAGTCAAATAATTGGACTTCTCAAAACCATCATTTGGAAATGAACAATTTGAAACAGATCACTATAATATATGTGGCAATGAGTTCAATGAATTTAAAAATTAACTTCTGAAGAAGTAGTAATTTCACCAGTCATATTACAGTTTTGAAAAATTCATTCCAAAAATCCAATCTTATAGATGAAATTTCATACAAAAAATTATATTCAAACAGACCTTATATAATCCAGACCGCAACTTAGAGAGAAGAAACTAAAGCCGAGTTCAACATTAATTCAGAATAATAGCAAAACTTACAGCAGAAATATTTCCATCAGATTCTGAAGACTCGAGAACAGTTGAGAAGCTACCAGGCAACAACCATTGGCTAACAAAATTAAAAGCTTAACCTACATGGGCCAAACATTAATTTTGGCAGATATGACATGAAAGACTAACTAATGAATATTCAACCACCGAAAAAGGAGGCAAACCATGTAATATAAGAAGAAAAGTGTAACCAAAGTATCCTTTCCAAATTTCTGTTAACATATAATTAGAGTGATCTAAGAGAATTCTAGGTTGCTAAAGAACAAATTAAAATAATTTAGCACTAGAACAAAATTAAGATACTTTACAAGATTGAAGCAGGGATTACAAAAAAAAGACACTAAACTATCCAGATACATTATCGCGCTTGTGGGAGATCAATATAAGTTGATGAAGAACTTAAATTAACAAAGACTTGGAGAAAATTGCAACTGAAATACATGATTCAAGCTTCAGAGCTAAACCATTTATGATCATTAATTGAATAACAAAAACTTCTCTCTTTTCTGAAAAAAAAAAACAACATCGGCAACTTTAAGGCACATTAGATGTGGAATTCTATGGTTCCCTATCCTAGGAAAAATTATTCAACGAGGTTGCACAATGTGGATGCCTCTTAATAACCATTGGATATAGATTTAAAAATCTGCATGCTCCCTAATAACCACTAGATACAAATTTGAAGTACTTTTGCAACTTCTCTTTCATTCATCCAACTATGCAAAACTAACAGCCACAGTGTCGGCCTCCTGGAATAATTTCTCCTATAAATTAAGAACAGTCAACATTTGATTCAATGCCTCAGAATGTAGAAGCTATTAACAAGCTGAAAATTGCAAGAACTGCTAAGAGAATCAATATCAAGCCTAAGAAACCATAACAAAAACAAATCTTGGAATGGGATCTCTATCAAGCATTATGATGAAATGAAACACATAACTTGTAGAGTACTTCCAATAACAAATAGAAAAATGCAATTCCAGTGAAACCAAACTCAGATAATACACTATACATCAGCAATATAGTAGCTGGAAAGAACAAAAATGCTGAACTATGAACAACATTTAAAGTGAATTATACCCAGAAATGCACTATCAAGCACAAAGAAGAACACAAATCTGAAGAAAAGAATCATCTAGAGAGAAAGAAAAACAAAACCCAGAAACAGAAACAAGCAGATAAGTGAAATTCAGATCGTTTTCCTCACAAAATTGAAAAGATGGGAAGAAAAATGAAGAGAAATACCATGATGGGAATAGGCGAAAACAGCTCTATAAGTGTAAATGTGATCGCCTGGTTTGATTTCGCTTCTCTCCACTCGATTACTGATTAAACCCATTAGCTTGCTTCGCCAGTACACTCTGTTCTTTTTCTGGGTTTTCTTCTTCATCAAATCGCCATTGTCGTCAATTGGAGCAAATCGCTACTACCCCACCACAGACAGTCACTGAGACGACGACCTACTGAACGAAATTATGGGTTTCTTTTGGAAAAAAGAAGGAAAAAGGGAAAAACAAAGCGAAATAGGGAAATGGGCGTGGCGATCAATGGTTGGCTGGGGGCGAGAATCAGTTCAACAAACCCATCCCCACTGAACATTTCTCTTTTGGGTCTCTCTTTTTTCTTCCGGATTTGCTTTTAAAAGGTGTCATCATGATCCAAATGAAATGATGATTGACCCCATTTCGCTCAATAAATCAATATTTGTACTACCTAATCCAAATTCCAACCAAACAATTTCAATAGGATAACAGAAGATGCAATGCTACGCAGTTTTTTGTTTGGATTTCTAAATGTGAATGAGGGAATCTTTTGTGCTTTGGATTCGTTGCCATTCTTCCAAGTTATGCCTTGGCTTGCTGCTTTGAGCATCTTGTTATTCTTTTCTGTACTCACAAAATTAACTCATCCCTTTACTTTATTTGAATCCGTTGACTTGAGGATTGGCACATCCTCTCTTCACGCTATAAAATTATATGCATTGCTCTTCAAAGTTCTCAGTCCATTTCTTTTTGGATAATACTTCCCTTTCCACACACACACAATAGTCTTGGGCCGTTGGAGTGACTTGAATCTGTTATGACGCTTTGTTGGAGTGTTTTGAATCTGTTATGACCCGCTACGACGGGTACGGAGTCTCCCTCGACTTCTGTCGCCTCCTAGTGTCATTGTTGTAATTCTTTTCTATTCGTAATACAATTATTCTCATCCTTTTGTCCGTGGACGTAGCTAACACAATGTTAGCAAACCATATAAATTTTGTGTCCATTCTCTTGCGCTTTTATTTTTTGTTGTTTGATTCTATTGTAACAAGCTTGATGAACTATATTCATACCAAATTTTTCATCATTCCATTAAGTCAACTAACAATTAACTCAAATGAACAATTGAAACCAATTTCTAACTTTAGAGATCAATTAGAAATTAAATTTAAGTCGCAAAGATCAAACTTCTCTATTGACTTCAATGACTAAATAAAAACTAAATTCAAATTTAATAGACTAAAAGTTCAAATTAAGCCATTTAAGAGTGTACAAACTCAGAGGAGCTTTGAATCTTCCATTGCTTCTTTAGAGATAAACTTACAATAGAGTTTCAAAGGAGAATAAACACAATCGGGAATAAAGAAAATAACGTTGGTTTTCTCTGTAGTAAAATTTGAATGAACTAAAGAAAAAACTATTTTTGTAAGTAACAACAACGATATATTGCTAAGATTGTTTTCACAAACTGACGCAGGAAATTTGAGATTAGACCAAATTCATGGTCAAACAAAGGAAGTTCGTCCCTAAAATTGTGAGGGAACTCTCCAAAGAACAATGCGCTATTCAAATAATGATCAACTAGTTTCAACATCCTGACTTCTTCCGCAATGCTTGCAACATCTCCACCGACACCTTCATCAAGGGAAGTTCATCCCTAAAGTTGAGAGGAAGTGTTGTTTCAAAGAGAGAAGAGAAATAAGGTACAACTACTTTTTCATTCAATAAAATCTGAGCTTAAATACACTTTCTAAATGCTAAAATAACTTAGTTAACTCCATAAAAACAGTTATTAACTCTAACTCCACAAAACTAGCCACTTACTTCACTAACTCTAAATATATTAGTACTTACTCCACTAACTCTAAATATATTAATACTTACTCCACTAACTTCAAATATAACAATGGACTAAGAATAGACTTGTAGCTTTGAGTTAACTAAGAGGAAGTTCTCCAAAGAACAATATTCTATTCAAATAATGATTGGCATCAGTTTCAACATCCCAACTACTTCCTTAATAAATGCAACATCTCCACGGGCACCTTTATCGCGTTGGTTTGAACACCAATGTCATTTGCATACCTACAAACGTGGTAACATCCAGCAAAACTCACAGCCAAACCAACAGGATTTGGCATTAGGAACTTCAGAGGAAAGGAAAAAATGGCAGCCACAGGACCAACTAAGACAGAAGCAGCTTGACCACTTGTCCCAGCTTCAACATTGTTTGCTATCACCAAACTTGTTTTGCAGAATAAAGCAAAATCCTCACAGTTCTTTCCAATCAAATTATACTTCCCAAATCCATTTAGAAGAAGATACATTGCTCTATAAAGAACCTTATTTGATGGATCAGATTTTGCAGTGGTGCAAGAGCCACCTCGTAACCGTGAAAGGAAACTTAAAGCAGAAACTCCATAATCAAAGAAGTGAAGGGACCCATTTCCAAGAAAGCAGTCCAGACAAGAAAGAACTACACCACTGCCCGGCTGCCTGATTCCACAATGGGGAATGCACAGAATGTTTGGACAGCATGAAGGAATGCTTGCACTTGAACTACAAAAACCAAAAGATTTGGCAGTGTTTGTATTCTCATTTAACTCAGGTGTAAAATGAATCACCTGGTATCCACCTGCATAGATTCCTGCATAGAGCAACCAGTGGTAGATACAAAAATGAAAACTTTATGGTATTGTTTATGTCGTCCAATGTCCAATGTCCAATGTCCAATGTCCAATGTTTTGTTAAAGCTTAAGGTGCACTAAAGTGCAATAACCCTCTAGAGCTTAAAAACAGCGCTGACTTCTTAGTTCTTATTATGAGGCACACAAAAATATAAATAATTTTTTTATACATGAAGAAAAATAGTACCATGAATAATAAGATGATGAAAAACCTATAAAAATAGAGCTTTTATTCGAGATTGAAAGAATATTCATGCATTTCTTCTTTAAAAATAAAGTTGGAAGTCAAGCTCACGCCCCACAAGCGCAGAGGCCAGGCTTCGGGCCTAGGCACACGATCAGTGGATTCTGGTCAAATCACTTCTAAAAAGTTCCGGTTCCAAGTCAATGGACTTCCAAAAAATCTAAGCCCCATTTGATTTTTTAATTTTTGAAAACTGTGTTTGTTTTCTCACAATTTATAAGTAAAGTTTCATGAATGGAGACCATGGTTTTCATGTTTCTTACAAACTAAGCAAGAACATGTGAACCAAGTTCGATAATAAATGGTCAAATTTGTATTCTTCCTAAATTTCAAAGACTAGTTTTAAACAAGTTAAAATAAGATAACAAAATCAAAGAATTATGTAAGTAGTGTTTCTAAGCTTAATTTTCAAAAACAAAAAATCAAATGGTTATCCACAACTCCAATTCTGAAAACCATCATTTCAAAATGAACAGTACTTCGATATCTAGTGAAAGAAAGCAAATCCTGGAATAGAATCCATTGAAGTTGGAAGTCAAGCTCAAGGCCACGCCCCACAATCACAGAGGCAGGGCATCACAGAGGCCGGGCCTCGGGCCTAGGCACACGACTCAGTGGATTTCAAAATGAACAGTACTTCGATGTCTAGTGAAAGAAAGCAAATCCTGGAATAGAATCCATCAACAATTGCTATGAAACACATAACTTACCGAGGTTTCCATTAGAAATAGAAAAATGAATAGAAATTGAAAAGAGAAGTTACCATGGTGGGAATAAATGAAAGCAGCTCTGTAGGTGTAAATGTGGTCACCTGGCTTGATCTTGCTTTTGCTCACTCGATTGCTCAGAATACCCATCTGCTCTACTTCTTCTTACAATCGCCAATAATGGAGCTCGTGGACTTTCTTATACAGTAACAATAACAAAAACAAAGAAAGTGACAAAGAAATGAACAGATGTCCCAAAATCTTGGGGCAAATCAGATTTGACCTATTTTTTAAAATTAATGTTTTATAAGGGCGGTCGGGTTTTTGGGTCAAGATCCGGACATTTTTTTTTACCATTTGGTCGGTTTTTGGGTAATTTTTATTTTTGGATTTAGGACATTTTTTTTATTTTTGGATTAAAAAAAAAAAATTGTCATTTGATATCAGTCTATAATTTATGCTCCAAATTTGCATATGAAGTTAATGAGATGAGACCAACTAGAACATAGTTCAACTGACATGATGTATCGACCAGTGACTATGAGGTCTTAGGTTCAATCAACCATGTCAACCGGTTCATCCAATGAACACCTTGAATGACATGTACATGAAATCGATCGGGCAAACAAAGAACATATTTATGTTTATATATATGATGTGTATAAATTACATACAAAAAACTAAAATAAAATAAAAAAAAACTAGTCAAAATTGTCACCCGCATAGACAAAAAGAAAATACTTGTCAAACCGAGCATAGCTCAATTGACATAAGGTTGTGTCCGTGACTATGAGGTCATGGGTTCAATCCTTGCTTTAATTAAAATACCGTTGCAAAAAAAAAAAAAAAAAAACTTTTTAAAAGAGGGTTAGTCTTGATAGTTAGAAACTTAAAATGACTATTTTTTACAATAACTCATCTTGAAACGTAAATTTAAAAATAGAGTTGTATTTTAAAAATTGTGTTTGGTAGCTGACAATATAAAATTGAACGGCATCTTGATCATTAGTTCATAATATATGTAATTAAGTTATATTCATGTTTGGCAATTATTAATTAATTTATGAACCTATTTTATGTTATAAAATTTGTATAATATATTATTCTATACATATTTTAATTTAACTAAAATATTATATTTATTAAAGTTTTACCTTTTTAAATATAATTTTACATTTTTAAATTTTAAATTCAACTATAATTTAAAATCGAGATACACTACAAACATTAAAAAAAATGTTTTTGAATTTTCCATCAGATGATCACAGAATTCAAAATATAATTTAAAATCGAGATACACTACAAACATTAAAAAAAATGCTTTTGAATTTTCCATCGGATGATCACAGAATTCAAAATATGCTGATCACAGAATTCAGAATGCATATCAAACATATTTGCTACATAGTTGTAATTAGATGTATTATGGATGTAGAAGAGTATTTATGTCAAACTCAAACCCACTCTTTAATTAAAAATGTTTTCTAAATTGTTTAAATTAAAAGATAGGTCAAAGTCAAACTACCTTAGAAGAATCTCTCATTTATTGTTTCCAAACTTTTCTCTAAGGTCTTGAGCATTGTTTCTTACAATTGTTCAATCTCCTCCCTCAGTCTTTGGGTCCCAACAACACTATGATTCAAACTTTTCTCTAAGGACTCTTAAGCATTTCACCACATAAAATGTAGCTTCCCCTTTTTCTATTTGCTATTGTTTCTTAGGACACTCATACAACTCGATATTATTTATCGATATCGATAAGACTTATCGAGGCCTACAAGATCTCGACAAGATTAGAGATCTTGTAGACCTGACTACCTAAGTTTACAAAAGCATACCATCATTCCTTGCATTGTTTAGAACTCAAAAGACATGGTTACAACCTATATCCTATTCATTCCTTACATCCTCTAGACATTACTTACCTTACGTTCGAAAAGACGATCAAAAAGTAGGTCTCTCCTAACAAACCGTCGACCCGAATCATCCATGGATTCTTTTGAGGCTCTTTCAATCTTCCATGGAATCATTTTGAGATAAGCTTCAAAGTTCTCCACTGGCACCTTAATCACGTCTGGTCGAACACCAATGTCATTTCCATACCTACCAAGGAGGTAGCATCCAGCAGTAGCCACAGCCACACCAACAGAACTGGAGATTAGGAACTTCAGAGGAAAGAAAGAAGTGATGGGACTAGCAAAGACAGAAGAAGCTTGACCACTCGTCCCAGTCTCGAGAATATGTGATATCAACAAACTTGTTTTGCAGTATAAAGCAAAATCCTCACAGTTCTTTACAATCAAATCATACTTCCCAAATCCATTTAGAAGAAGATACATTGCTCTGTGAAGAACCTTATTTGATGGGTCGGAATTCGCAGTGGTGCAAGTTCCACCTCGTACACTTGAAAGGAAACTTAAAGTGGAAACTCCATAATCAAAGCAGTAAAGGGATCCACTTCCTAGGAAGCAGTCCAGACAAGAAAGGACTACACCACTGCCTGGCTGCCTGATTCCACAATGGGGGATGCTGAGAATGTTTGGACAAGATAAAGGAACGCTTGCACTTGAACTAAAACTAGAAGAGGCAGTGTTTGAATTCTCATTTATCTCAGGTATAAAATGAATTACCTGGTATCCACCTGCATAGATTCCTGCATAGAAAAACTAACCAGTGGAAGAAGATACAAAAATGAAAACTTTATGGTAACCTTGCATGGACTTTCAGATTGAAAACAACTCAGAAAACTATTACAAACAAGAAACAAACGTAATAATCTCACGATTTACAAAGAAACACCAAGCCTATTCGAGGACTGGTAAACACTCCTGAGAGACTATTGCTCTACTCAGGACATAAACCAACATAATAGAAAAGATAACAACCTACTCACAACATAAACCAACATAATAGAAAAGATAACAACCTACACTGTCCTATATAACCACCAGAGCCGATGGCCTCACTCAAGATCTACGGAAGCTTCCCTTCACCCAGTCCCATAACCAATTAGTAGAGATCGAGATGGGGAGACTCAAAATAATACACGCATTTCCTCTCTGAATCGAGAGGTACAGATCAAAGTAACATAAGTCATGTATTCTAATTGAAATGTCTAGGGTGCAATTCCCCTCTTGCCCTTCCTCACATAAGTCTGAAAAGACTTTCCTTTCTTACCCTTTCTCACATAAGTATGAATAAGGAGGCCTAACATATTGTTTAGAATGTCATGTTACTTCCAGAAGTTCCAGGTCCACAGTCATTTTTTACTGTCATTTTTGGTAAATTCAAATGGACTTTAACAAAATTAGGCCACTCAAACTTCTTACCAAGGTTTTCATCTTTCTTCAGAAAGATGAGACGAGACAAAAACAAACTTTCAAAAACTACTTTTGTTTTAAGTTCAAAACTTAGTTTGAATTTTTTAAAGTATTAGTAAAAAATAGATAACAAAACAAATAACACAAACCTGAGGATTGACCTAGTGATACCTTGAGATGAGACTACTTTTGTTTATTGGCTTAATTTTAAAAAACAAAATAGTTACTAAAACGAGCCCAAATAACTTGACTTCTCAAGACCATTATTTCAAAATGAACATTAGATGCAGAATTCTACTGTCAGCTTTAAATTTAATGGTGAATGGTATGATACTCAAGAATGTAATATTACTGAAACCTCAGCAAATAAATCCAGACAATAAACATCATAAATATAGTAGCAGGAAGAAAAATGTTGAACTATGAATATAGAAATTCAAAAGAGGGAGAAAGAAAGAGAAGTACCATGATGGGAATAAGTGAAGGCAGCTCTGTAGGTGTAAATGTGGTAACCTGGCCTGATTTTGCTTATGTCCACTCGATTGCTCAGAATACCCATTTGCTCTATCAGCCTGCTCCCTTTGCTATCTGGGTCTACTTAGTACTAATGACCCTTTTATACAATATTAACGATAAGAATTAATCTTGTACTTATCCGTTTTTACCCTCGGTTTAATTTTCTGTGGCCAGCTGTCGTGTCCTTCCACTGATTGTGTATATAATCGGCAGCTGGGCTCTTCGTGTAAACCAGGGATTATCATCAATAATAAAAAACAAATCTTGATTATTTTACCTTCTCAATATAATAGCAAAATACGAAGGATTACAATATAAGAAAGCACAATAACTCCGCAAGCAATAATTTTGAGAGGACTGGTAATCTCTCCTTTAAAATTAATGTTCTATTCCAAAATACAAAAGCATAACTAAAGCAAAACAGTTAACTTGCTAATATACTACTGCTATCCAAAATACAAAAGCATAACTAAAGCAAAACAGTCAACTTGCTAATATACTACTGCTATCCAAAATACAAAAGCATAACTAAAGCAAAACAGTCAACTTGCTAATATACTACTGCTATCCTAACAACCTTCCCACGTCAATTTATCTGCTGATCATTTCTCTTAATACCACCTCCTAGAGTAGGTATTCACTATTCACGATTGGAAACAAAAGGGTGCGATATGGTTGGTCAGTCGGTCCCAAACCCAAGTTCCAACGACGCATTCTCCCCCTCGTAAAAGCATCGAACTTTCATATTCCCCATTTTCCCTCCAATGACCTTCCTCTCTTCTCTTTCATATAAAAGCACACTTCTATGTTTCCCTCCCTTTTCCATTCTTTCAATTTCTTTTTATATTCATGATCTCCTAATCAATTTAGGCGCACCTTGACCTAATTTGTAGGATATTTGAGTAGACCACACTATAAATTGATCCCTTTCAACTTCATATTTTCCATTTCACGTCCCCTCCTTTTCCTAGAGCACCCTTACATACGATAAGGGCCGATAATTCAGTGTTTTTATTAATACGAACTCCACATATGTCTATAATAGTATGATATTGTCTTCACTCATATATCATGAATTTTTCATTTCTCTAATCAATGTGGGACTCTGTTAGCACTTCTAACAATCATCTCCCTCAAACAAAGTACCATACTTACTCTTATACCATGCAAGCGGAACAATTCTCCCCTCGAACAAAGTACCACACTTGCTCTTATCACAGGTAAGTTGAAAACCATCCAAATAGAGCACGATCTAGGCTCACTAATCTCTTTATTCAGATAGGATTTCTCCAACACACAACTAAGTTTTTAGATCATGACTCTCATACCAATTTGATAAGGACAACAACACTCCACATTTGTATGATATTCTCCACTTTGGACATAAAACTCTCATGACTTTGCTTTTAGTTTTACCTAAGAGACTTCATACCATTGGAAATAGATGTCTTCACTCATATACTCATATACTACGAATCCCTTCCTTCTCTAATAAATGTGAAACTTTGTTAGCACACCTAACATCATATCCCCTTCCTTCCCTCATAAAAAACATCATTCAACATTCCTCTTCTCCCCTTAGGTATTATCTCTTTATTACTTAGAGAAGCTTCCTGGAAGTTAAACTTGGGTTTTCCTTTAGATTCTCTTCAGGAAATTACAACTAAAAAGTTCTAAAAACTCATTTATCAACATTTCATTCAAAGCTAATTGCGGAGATCCACTAAATAATCCCCCAGTGTAACAGCTTTAACATAAATTTATATAATAAAGAAATTTGTTGTTCTCTTTATTTGACAAATATGTTTAACACAAGAACAGTTGAATAAGAAAAAGAATAAATTAACAATAGTAGACTATGCAACCTTATGATGCCTCTATATAACTAGCTTTATGAAGATATGTTTCAATTGAAGAGTTTTACTTCGAAGTTTTTATCATTTTCGAGCTTGTTTCTCAATTCTATGGCTAATACTGAACTTTTTGACAGTAATAAAGCAAAGCCCCTGCCACCAGCACCAACAAGTTTGTAACCAAAACTTTAGGGGTATGCAAATGCAAAGAGCTTATCGACAAACTAATTGCTGCAGAAAGGATAGAGTTCCGGGAGAATTTCTAGTACATCCGTGGTATGGAAAAACTCCATACCACTGCCTTTAAAAAAATAACACGTGACGAAATGGTTGTTTAACTGAGACCCACACTATTAAATATATTATTTTTTTAAACCATTTCGCCACGTGTCATTTTTTTAAAGGCAGTGGTATGGAGTTTTTCCATACCACGGATGTACTAGAAATTCTCCCAGAGTTCATGATGCAATCGCAAAGTCGCCATCATTATTTCTCTCCCGATCTTTGCTGGTGTGGCTACACGCTTAATGCTGGAAGGACTTGATGTGCAAGTCAGAAATGAATATCAGCTAAAGCATATAAGCCAAGAAGAAAAGAGTTACAAAATAAGATATTAGATGATACGATGGTTGAGGCCATAAGTCCTCAAGCAAAAGCTCAGAGCAGGAATTTCAGCAACAAAACATTTTTCTTTTTTGGTTAATAAATATTTGTGGTGAATCATGGAAGTAACAATTTAATTCATGTCAAAACTTTAGATCCTAACAGTTTAATACATGCATTTTCAAATGCGTAACAATTTAGTCTTTAAACTTTAGCATCAGCATCAAATAATTTAGTATTTATATTTCAAATTTGTAACAAATTAATCTCTACCATGAATATTTTATTGCTGAATGACTTGGTCCTTAATATTTGATAAACATATCTTGTCTATAATCAGATACATGTGTGTAAAATAATTACAAATTTTATACTACAATGACTAAATTATTAAATACTAAAATTCATGGACTAAATTTTTACTTCCATGAAAATTCAGAGATGAAAAGTGGGTTTTAGCATGTAAGATATTCCATTAAATCTTAATCATTTTCAAACACTGGTTATCATCTATATTCTCATCAAGAAATTTCTTTGGAAAACTGGTTTTTCCGGTAAGATATTGTAAATTCATTATCTTCCTGAAACTTGTGCCAAAAAAAAGTTCCTCTTACTAGTCTCACCAGTCACCACTACAAGCTCTTATGTGTTTTGCAATAGTAAACACAGAATTCTCACTTTACTGAGTTTCTGTAATCTTAATCACATCCTCTGGATTCAATAATCCTTGAAACATCAATTTGATCGGGAGCAACTGCTCCACTTCCACCTTAATCAAATCAGTTCGAACACCAACATCAGCACGATATCGACTCAGGTTGTACATTCCAACCGCCCCCGCCGCCATACTCACAGGATTTGACATTATCAACTTGGAAAAGATGGCAGACGCAGACCATGAAGCACCTACGAAAGAAGAAGCTTGACCACTTGTTCCAGCCCCAATTTGCACAATCAGAAGACCCGTTTTGCAGTATAAAGCAAAATCCTCACAGTTGTTTCCACACACACGAAACTTTCCAAATCCATTTTGAAGAAGATAATTTGCTCTGTGAAGAACCATATTTGACGAGTCTGATTTCGCAGTGGTGCAAGTGCCACCTCGTACCCTTGTAATGAAAAATAATGACCAAACTCCATAACCGAAGCGGTGAAGAGATCCATTTTCGAGGAAGCAGTTCAGACAAGAAAGGACTACACCACCTTCAGGCTTCATGGTTGAAAAGCAGGGGACGGTGCGGATGTTTGAACAGGATGAAGGAATGATTGAACTTGAACAGATATCAGAAGAAAAGCAAGTTTTTGAGTTTGATTCAGGTGTAAAATGAATCACCTGGTTTTTACCTGCGTAGATACCTGCAAAGAGAAACCAGTGGAAGACAATACAGAAACTATTAACAAGCTGAAAATTGCAATAACTAAGAAGACAATCGAAATCTAGTGAAAGAAATCATAACTTATAGAAGACTTCCCATACAAATAGAAAAATGTAATATTAGTAAACATCAGAAATATAGTAGCAGGAAAGAAAAATGATGAACTATGAACAACACTTAATGTGATCTATTCACATATTATTTAACAGAAATGCTATACCGAGTGGATTACGAGTTTGGAAATTGTTTTCATTCGAAGAATATCGAAATTTAAAAGAGGGAGAAAGAAAGAGAAGTACCATGATGGGAATACATGAAGGAAGCTCTGTAGGTGTAAATGTGGTCACCTGGCTTGAGCTGGCTTTTGTCCACTATATTGTTTATAAAACCCATCTGCTCTCTTCGCCGGATCCCTTTGCTTCCTGGCTCTACTTCTTCGTCCAATCGAAACTGTCAGCAATGGAACTCGCGGATCTTCTTATACAAGAACAAAGAAAGCGGAAGAAACAAAAGGGTGTGGTATGGTTGGCTGGTCTGTCCCAAACCCAAGTTCCAATGACGCATTCTCCCCCTCGTAAAAGCACCCAAGTTTCACTTTCCCCCATTCTCCCCCCAAATTCCAATGGCCTCTCTTCTCTCTCCCTCATAAAAACACTCTTCTATGTTCCCCTCCCTCTTCCACCCTTTCATATTCCCCCTTTAGTCCCCTCGTTTCCCTCCCTCATAAAGAACACCCTTCCACATTCCCCTTCTCCCACTGGGTATCATCTCTTTATTACTCAGAGAAGCTTCCTAATTTAAACTTGGGTTTACCTTTGGATTCTCTTCAGGAAATTACAACTAAAAAAGAAGTTCTAAAAACTCATTTCTCAACATTTCTTTCAAGCAAATTGCGGACAGCATATCCAACAAATAATCCCCAAGGGCAAGGGTAACTAACAGCTTTAACATCAATTTATATAATAAAGAAGAAAAAAAGTACCAACGAAGATGAAACAATTTCTACCATGAACTCTTCATTTGGGGGTTAAATCCAATAACACACATCAAGCAGCAATTTGTTGTTTTCTTGATTTCACACACATGTTTAACAAGAGAACAGTTGAATATGAATAAGAATAAATTAACAATAGTAGAATATTCAACCTTATGATGCCCCATGCCTCTGTAATTATATAACTAGCTCTATAAAGATATGTTCCAATTGTAGACTTTTACATCGAAGTTTTTATCATCTTCAAGCTTGTTTCTCAACTCCATGGCTAATACTGAACTTAACTTTTAGCCAGTAATAAAGCAAAGCCCCCGCCACCAGCACCCACCAGTTTGTAGCCACAACAATAGGGGTCTGCAAATGCAAAGAGCTTATCAACAAACTCGTTGCTGCAGAAAGGATCTAGTTCTTGATGCAATCGCCAATTCTCCATCATTATTTCCCCCAACTCATCGACATCACAGTTCATCAGTGCTTCTCTCCCAATCTTCGCTAGGGTAGCTAAACGCTTAATGCTGGATATGAGAATGTTATCACGTCTGAGATATCGAGTCACCACCTTGTGAAGGACTTGATGTGCAAGTCGGACATGCATATCAGCTAAAGCATATAAGCCCAGAAGAAAAGAATTACAAAATAAGATATTAGATTATATGATGGTGGAGACATATGTCCTCGACCAAAATGTCAATGGTTCAAATCTCCACCCCACATGTTGTTGAACTAAAAAATGGAAAAAAAAGAAGATATATATATATATATATATATATATATATATATATATATATTTCTAAGATGGTATCATCACAAAGCTCTTCATAGATGCAGAATTTTGGAAGATTAAAACAACCAAGTTTTGTGTTAGCAATGTTGCAAAGAAGATGTTGCATAATATAAACAGGAGTGACTAACAGAGTAAACCATTAGCATTAGGACAATCTGAAAAGTGAAGAAGTCAAGTTTACAATCCAGTCTTAATGAGAAAAAGAGAAGTAAAAATCTCACAAGAATGAAAAAAAAAACAACTTTTAATTTCCAAGAGGTAAGTTTGTTATCGTTTTCAGAGGAACTCATGTATCATCCCCTACACACACATTACACTTTCGAACATTCATTTTTATCAAAAGAAGCTTGTAGTTTCCAAACATGACACCAAAGATCAATTCAGGAGAAGTGAGAATAGGATGATTACTTGACCAGTAAATACGACAAGCAATCGATTCTGCAACTCTGAGACCAATTGAGGTGTTGGTAACAAGGGGATAACTTGAAGACGTAATGGGATTCCAGGAAAACTTGTGGTAAACTTGATGCCAGGGTACAAACCTCCAATTTGATCCTGCCAGCCACCTCCAGTCCCCATATGCTGCTCTAGTACCAATACAAGTCTGGCAACATTTTCATTGCTTTCATCCCCCTCAGTTATCTTGGTGTAAAACCAATTGAGAGGAAAAATGATTCAATTCAAGTTGTTTCTACAAAGGCCAAACTGAAGGGTATTTATAAGAATACCAGCAGAGGCCTAACACTAAACTAACTAATAACAAACCTAACTAAAATAACAACCCAACAACCAAAAGATTGTAACAACTTGAATAAAAAATAAAACAAAGTAAACTTAAGCTAACTGCTAGTTAATAGCCTACATCAAATTGTCCCCTTCCCAAAAAAAAACTCGTCCTCGAGTTAACAATCAAGGAGCTAGGTGAAAGGAGTCTGGGGCATGTTATTCGAAAATGTCTGTCACATTAAAGATAGGGCTGATCTTTAAGTCATCCGGAAGTTTGAGCCTATAGGCATTGTCACCATAGCGTTGGAGAACCTCAACAGGGCCAAACTTGCGGGGCTTCAATTTGTTGTAGGTGTCAATGGGGAACCGAGATTTCCGAAGGTGAACCATGACCAAATCGCCAATCTGGAAGTCTTTAGCTCGGCGGTGAAGGTCAGCCTTATGCTTGTATGTGGCAGTCATCTGAGTAAGATGGTCGGTGACTTCCTGATGCATTTGCACAATCCTCTCAGCCATGACAGTTGCATCCTGATTAAAATCAATTGTGGAAGGAAGATTAGCAAGGTCAAAAGTTAAGCGGGGAAGTTTGGTGTAGACAATTTCAAATGGACACTTCCCTGTTGATCGGTTTGTCATATGGTTGAAGGCAAATTCAGCTTGAGCAAGAACAAAATCCCATTGGCGAGGTTTATCACCAGCGAGACAACGAATAAGATTGCCCAATGTGCGATTTGTCACCTCGGTTTGCCCATCCGTTTGAGGATGACTAGTTGTGCTAAATTTGAGGCTAGTGTCGAATTTCTTCCAAAGAGTTTTCCAGAAATAGCTGAGGAACTTAACATCTCGATCAGAAACGATACTTTTAGGAATTCCGTGGAGGCGAACAACTTCCTTAAAAAACAAATTAGCTATATAGACAGCGTCAGACGTTTTTTTACAAGGGAAAAAATGAGACATTTTGCTAAAACGATCAACAACAACAAGGACAGAATCATAGCCACGTTGAGTCCTAGGTAACCCAAGGACAAAATCCATTGATAAATCTTCCCAAATTGAAGTAGGTATAGGGAGAGGAGTATACAAACCAGTGTTTTGGCTAGTACCCTTGCCGATTTGACATTTGTAGCACCTTTTAACAAAATTAGATACATCCTTGCGCAGTTGAGGCCAAAAGAACTTAGCAGTAAGTAATTCCAAGGTCTTGTCCACACCAAAATGGCCCGCGAGACCACTACTATGAACCTCTTTTATCAATTCCTCTCGTAGAGACATGTGCGGGATGCACAACCTGTCACCCTTAAAAAGAAAGCCATCAAGTAAATGAAATCCCCACAGTTAACGTGGAGACTACATTGGGTCCAAATGTGATGAAAATCCGGGTCATGCTCATATTGGGTTGGTAAATGTTGAAAGGCAGTAACCTGACTACTTAGTAAGGTTAAAAGGTTAGCTTTTCTACTTAAGGCATCTGCCACTTTGTTTGTATGGCCAGCTTTATGTTTAATTAAGAAATCAAAACGTTGAAGAAAAGAAAGCCACCTAGCATGCATTCTATTGATATTTTTTTGAGTTTGAAGAAATTTTAACGAAAAATGATCAGTAAAAAGGATAAATTCTTGACCTAAAAGATAATGTTCCCATATTTTCAAGGCTCGAATGAGGGAATAAAGTTCTTGCTCATAAGTGCTCCATTTTTGCCTAGAATCACTTAATTTCTCACTAAAATATTCAATGGGGTGGTTGTTTTGGGAGAGGACAGCCCCTATGCCAATGCCGGAAGCATCCACTGCTACTTCAAAGGGTTGAGTGAAATCGGGTAGGGCCAAAACAGGAGTAGAACAAAGTTTATCTTTAAGCATGTTAAAACTTTGGGTTTGTGACTCTTTCCAATTAAACTTTCCTTTTTTAAGACATTCAGTCATAGGAGCAGCTAAAGAGCTAAATTTTTTTATAAACTTTCGATAAAAAGAAGCTAAGCCTAAAAAACATTGAATATCTTTAACCGATGTTGGTATGGGCCAAGTTTGAATTGTGTTCACTTTGGAGGGATCAACAGATATGCCATGTTGACTTATAACAAAGCCCAAAAAGTGAATAGAAGAAGTCATGAAAGAACATTTTTTAGAATTGATATACAACTCATGCTTAGTGAGGGTGTCAAATAAAGTACGCAAGTGGTATAAATGTTCCTCCGGTGTTTTACTATAAATCAGAATATCATCAAAGTAAACAATTAAAAAAGAGTTCAAATAAGGTTGAAGAACCTGGTTCATGAGACGCATGAAGGTGCTAGGAGCGTTGGAGAGCCCAAAAGGCATTACTAACCACTCAAAAAGCCCCTCCTTGGTTTTAAAAGTTGTCTTCCACTCATCTCCTGGTTGAATGCGTATTTGATGATACCCACTCTTTAAATCCACTTTGGAAAAAATTTGTGCACCACCCAGTTGATCTAGAAGGTCAGATAAGCGAGGGATAGGGAATCTGTATTTAACCGTGATTTTATTGATAGCACGACTATCAACACACATGCGCCAAGAGCCATCTTTCTTGGGTGTTAATAAAGCTGGGACAGCGCATGGACTAAGACTAGGTTGAATGTAGCCTTTGTCCAACAATTCATGAATTTGTTCTTGCAGGATGGTAAACTCTTTGGGGCTCATTTTATAATGAGGGAGGTTCGGTAATGTGGAACCCGGAATAAGATCAATCTTGTGTTGAATGTCTCGTAAAGGAGGAAGTTCAGTTGGTGTTTGAAAAAGGTGTGAGTATTCCTCTAAAAGAACAGCCATATCAGATGGTTTTGTATGGTCAAAACTGGATTCAACTTCTTGTCCTTTGACTACCAATGCAAAAACAAAATCGTCAGCTTTAGTTAAAAAGTTTTTGTCATGGATAATAGAAAAAAGTTGTTGTTTAGGTGGAGGTTCTTCCCTTTTTCCCTTTTTGTCCGTAGAAGAGGTGGCTGGAAGGAGGATGATTTTACGACCCATCCACATGAAGTGATACGTGTTATCCCTTCCATTATGCATTGCTTGAAGGTCAAACTGCCATGGTCTCCCTAAAAGAATGTGGCAAACATCCATATCGAGTACATCGCAAATAATTTGATCTTTGTAATGATTCCCAATGGACAAGGGAACAGTACAAATGGATTGGACTTGGGCCTCTCCACCTTTCTTGATCCAACTAATCTTGTAAGGATTAGGATGAGGATCCACCTTGAGATTGAGAGCTGTAACGAGCTTCTGGGAGACTATGTTTTCAGTGCTGCCACTATCCACAATGATGGTGCAAATCTTGCCATTGACTGTACATCGGGTGCGGAAAAGGGCATGTCTTTGAGGGAACACTTCTGTTTTTGGTGTGAGAAGGATCTTTTGCAAGACACAAGCCATTTCCCCCTCATCAGGTTCAAGCTGCAAGTCTTCCTCCAGTTCGCCCCCTTCTTCCACATTGTAATCTTCTTCTTCCACAATAGCCACTGATCTTCTTTGGGGACATTCATTTGAAAGGTGCCCCGATTGTCCACAGCGGAAGCATTTCCCTAAGTTGGGTCTTGAGTAGTGATTTTGTCCCTTTCTTGCACTATTTTCTTGATTCTTGAAACCTTGAGGATTTTTTAAGGAGTCGTCTTTAGTTTGAAGGCTACTGGAAGAATTATCATTGTAGGGCTTGGAAGTAGTTGTGGATGGTGGTTTATTGCCATCATTAGTAAATCTCCGAAATCCAGGAGGAGCTTGTTTATCCCACGGAGTACGTTTAGATGCTTGCTGTTTTTTTTCCAGTTTTAACTCTACGCGATTGGCCAAGGTAATTGCATCTTTTAGGAAGTTGATCGGTTGTAGATCCATTTGATCTTGAATTTCATCTTTGAGTCCATCTACAAATCTTGCGATTTGGTAATTTTCGTTTTCTGTCAAGTTTGTGCGTGCACTAAGGCGATGGAATTCCTCTGTATAGTCAGCCACACTCCGTCCTTGTTGGCGACACTTTTGATATTGCTGATAAAGAAGTTGCTCGTAATTACCTGGAAGAAACCGTTCCTTCATTAATCTCAGCATGCGATTCCAATCTCGAATGGGCCTTTTACCAACCCTTCTTCGATTAATTTGCAACTGATCCCACCAAGCTGAAGCTCCTGAACGAAGTTTCAATGTGACTAACTTTACTTTCTTGTCTTCTTGGGTATTCAGCATGCGATTCCAATCTCGAATGGGCCTTTTACCAACCCTTCTTCGATTAATTTGCAACTGATCCCACCAAGCTGAAGCTCCTGAACGAAGTTTCAATGTGACTAACTTTACTTTCTTGTCTTCTTGGGTATTCATGTAATCAAAGAAGCTTTCTACATTCTTGACCCAATCAAGAAATGCTTCAAGATCTAACTTCCCATTAAAGGAAGGTAGATCAATTTTTATTTTAAAATCATTCTGTTGATATTCTTGAGAGTTGTTTCTTGCAATTCGCCTTTCCTCTTGTACCCGTTGATCAAATTCCCCTTCATTGCTTGAAAGGTCCGAATCTTGATTCCTCCAATGATGTTCTTGGTTTCTTGGTAAATGTTCAAGTCTTTCTTGGGCCATTCTTTGTGGCTCTCTGTTTCTTTCTTCCAAGAACAATTCTTGATGTCTTCCCCTGTTTTCTTGCACTCTATTTTGTTGTTGATTTTCAATAGTAAACTGCTCCAATTGTCTAGACATTATTTCCAGCATTCGTTGCACATTTCCCACGGTTGTGCACAAGTCACCCAAAGTTCCTTCAACCGACAGCAAGCGTTCGGTAGTGGTCTTAGGGGAAAAAATTTCAGAAGGATTTGAGGGGTCTCCTTCACGGCCCTTACTGGAATTGCCAGCGCCTTTTCCAGCCATCAAGTCCAAGCAATCTTGGAGGCTCTGATACCAATTTGGTGTAAAACCAATTGAGAGGAAAAATGATTCAATTCAAGTTGTTTCTACAAAGGCCAAACTGAAGGGTATTTATAAGAATACCAGCAGAGGCCTAACACTAAACTAACTAATAACAAACCTAACTAAAATAACAACCCAACAACCAAAAGATTGTAACAACTTGAATAAAAAATAAAACAAAGTAAACTTAAGCTAACTGTTAGTTAATAGCCTACATCATATCTGAAGAAGACCTTTCACCACAGCAGCAGCTAAGATGCTGGACGTTCCCAGACCACTACCACGAGGCACATTTGCCCAATTCTTGATTTTCAAACCAACAACTGTTAGAATATGATCATGAAAAATGCCAGTCACAAGCAATGCAGATTTGACGAGCCGAAATGGATCACCACTATCAAATGAGTGGTAATCGAGTTAAGGTCTTGAATATGTAACTCATTTCCAGCATCGTCGCTGAACAGAACTCCAGAAGTTTTTTGTTGTTTCTATACAGGTCCCAACAGGAAGAGAGCCTTCCAAATTAATCGCCATGTTCAATACACAACCAGGACGCTCTAAGCTCCATGGGGGAGTGTCACTCCAACCACCAACAAAATCCACACGCACAGGTAAGTTAACAGTTACCTTTTTATGGTGGATTAATTGGTCAATGCTATTATCAGAGAGACCATTTCCATGTTCCAGTTTATCAGTGTCAGGCTTGTCCAAGAGATCTTCTAGAGATTAAAAAAAAGTGGTTATACTACATTAGGAAAAAATTATGTTATGTAAGCTAAAATAGCATAACGTTCAGATCAATAACTATTTTGACAAGATAAAAGATTGAAAAACGGGAAAATATTTGTGGCAGAAAAAAAAAACCATGGGGAGATTGAGTAAAAATGTCCATTGCATGTCAGCGCATCTTATATGCTGCATTATTAGCGTATTTCTTTTCATTATTTTCTATTAATGCTCAGTCCTTTCAAACGGTGATGGACACCATATTTTTACCTTTAAAGCCATATCTTACTGCTGAAGCAGTTTCGTCAGCAACAGCAGCCTAAACTTCTGGTTCCAACTCACATGCTGCTGTCTCCTCACTGCATGCTCTAAGGAGATCAACTTGCACCTGGTACACTCGGCTCTTTTGAACAACTTTAATGTTCTGGTCGTGAAGTTCAGGGCACATATCTAGAAAATCCTTGCAGGTTTCTAATCCCAAAACTTCTTTCTGCTTTATTTCTTCACATAGTTGGGACAAATTACGTCCAAGGATGCCAAAGTTAATGCAAGCTTTAGCAATTCCAGCAGCAAGTTCTGCTTGGTGATTACTGGATCCCGTACGCATTTTAAGAAAATTGATTGACTTGTGCAATTCCTCCAAACTTACTCGATGAGATCTTTTCCATAATGGAAGCAAGTGCTCTGTTTTTCTGTCACTCAAGCCCATCAGTCACATAGCCAAAGTAAGCATTTCATAGGCACTTCTCCTGAGTTCCAGTTGTAGGCCACAAATCACATTCTTCAATACCTAAATCTTGCAAAACCTTCTTCCAAGGCTTCCCACAAAATGTCCCACCCTTAGAGACAGAAATTTTTGAGTTATCATGAAGTCCACAATATACAATGACTCTTTTGGTATAACCTACTAATGGAACCTCCCAAAGACAATGGTGATCCGGAAGCATAAGCCTAAATGCACCTTCTGGTAACAAGTTGTTAATTCCTGAGATGTTCACACTAACAACTATACATTGGGAACCAATCTGTACTCCAAAAGAAATGGAAGAATCATAAATGAGAGTCTTCTCCAACTGAGACTTCAGGCCTAATTTTACTGGAAAGGATAACAACAGATACTGCAATATCAGATACAGTAGTAACCAGAATAGACTGGACACTGCTTGAAGATCAAACATCTGAAGACTTCACCGCTACGCAAAGCTAAAGATTCAACCTCGAAAAAAAGTTGCAAAACCCTCGAGTATATTTACGTTTGAGAGAGAGAATCAGAGAATAAACATTAGAGAATGTAATTCACTACGCACTGATACATACAAACATAAATAAAAATCAGATTCATTTACACGTGTTAAATTTATCAACAAAATCTTCGTGTGAACAGATATTTCTGGAGAAATATTAAAAACAAAAAATTTCAAAAAAAATATTTAAATTAATAAATAAATATTACATTATTTAAATGAGTTAAAATAATTATTATCAATATTATATTCATAATAGTTACATTTTGTTGTTACTTTTGTAAATGTCAACCCAGTTTTACGGTACAATTTACAAATTGTCTCATTATGTCGGTATAATGAAAATATCAAACAGCACTCGTTTTTATGGTATAATGGAAACAAAAAAGTTTGCTACTTTTGTTATGTCGAACTCATGAACATGTCAAGAAAATTTAATACCTTGCTTAGGACACAACTAAGCTACTATTATTCAGAAGTGATACAATATAATGTATCTAAGAGTGCTTTGAATCTTCCATTGCTTCTTTAGAGAAAAACTTGCAATAGAGTTTCAAAGAAGAATAAACACAACAGAGAATTAATAATATAAAAGTCAGGTGAAATTCCCTCAAGGGATGTAATCTGTAATTGTAAAGTTTGAATGAACTAACAGAAAAAACTATTTTTGTAAGTAGCATAAACGATACAATGTGCCTGTATTGCTGTATTTGTAAAAACAAACTGCAGCGGCGGAGTCAAGATTAGATCAAATTCATTGTCAAACAAGGGAAGTCCATTCCTAAAATTGGGAGGGGCTCTCCAAAGAACAATGATGTATTCAAATAATGATAAAAAAAACTTCATTACAATTCTCAAAAGAGACTAATTATCTAACATTTCATCCGCATCACAAACCAGAGAGAGAAGGAGAAGTACCAGCTTCCTTAGTTCCAACTGTGGTTGAACATCCTGACTTCTTCCTCATGCTACCAACTTCTCCACTGGCACCTTCTTTACGTCAGCTCGAACACCAATGTCGTTTCCAAGCCTACCAAGGTGGTATAATCCAGCAGAAGCCACAGCTCTATGCATAGGGTTTAAGAATATGAACTTCAGAGGAAAGTAATGAATGAGAGCCGCAGGAACAAAAAGGACAGAAGAAGCTTGACCAGTTGTCGGCATCACCGAACAATTTGTTATCATAAGACTTGTTTTGCAGTATAATGCAAAATCCTCACAGTTGTTTCCAACCAAATCATACTTACCAAATCCATTTAGAAGAAGATACATTGCTCTGTAAAGAACCTCATTTGCTGGGTCGGATTTCGCCCTGGTGCAAGTGCCACCTCGTACCCGCAAAAGGAAAACTAATGCAGAAACTCCATAATCAAAGTAGCGAAGGGCCCCCTTTCGGAGGAAGCAGTCGAGACAAGAAAGGACTACACCACTTCCAGGCTGCCTGATTCCACAGCGGGGGATGCGGAGAATGTTTGGACAGCATGAAGGAATGCTTGCACTTGAACTACTAAAATCAGAAGATGTGGAACTGGATGAAGGAATGCTTGCACTTGAACAACTAAAACTAGAAGATGTGGAACTGGATGAAGGAATGCATGCACTTGAACTACTAAAACCAAAAGATGTGGAACTGGATGAAGGAATGCTTGCACTTGAACTACTAAAACTAGAAGATGTGGCAGTGCTTGAATTCTCATCTATTTGTGTAAAATGAATCACCTGGTATCCACCAGCATAGATGCCTACATAGAGAAGCCAGTGTAAGTTACAAAAATAAAAACTATATGGTATTGTTTAGAATGTCAGGTCACTTTAAGAAGTTTCAGGTCCAGTCATTTTTTGTAAATTGAAATGGACTTCCACAAAAGATAAGGCCCTGTAGGATAACCATTTGGTTTTCTCACAAATATTTTTACTGTGGTTTTCATCTTTCTTAAGGAAAGATTTGGTTTTCTCACAAAAACAAGCTTTCAAAAACTACATTTTTTAGTTTTCAAAATTTAACTTGGATTTTGAAAAACAACACTTAATGAGATCTAGTCACATATTATTTAACAGAAATGTTATACCGAGTGGATTACGAGCTTGGAAATTGTTTTCATTGCAAAGAATATAGAAATTCAAAAGAGGGAGAAAGAAAGAGAAGTACCATGATGGGAATACATGAAGGAAGCTCTGTAGGTGTAAATGTGGTCACCTGGCTTGAGCTTCCTTTTGTCCACTATATTGTTTATAAAACCCATCTGCTCTCTTCGCCGGATCCCTTTGCTACCTGGCTCTACTTCTTCGTCCAATCGAAACTGTCAGCAATGGAACTCGCGGATCTTCTTATACAAGAACAAAGAAAGCGGAAGAAACAAAAGGGTGTGGTATGGTTGGCTGGTCTGTCCCAAACCCAAGTTCCAACGACGCATTCTCCCCCTCGTAAAAGCACCCAACTTTCATTTTCCCCCATTCTCCCCCCAATGACCTCTCTTCTCTCTCTCTCTCTCTCTCTCTCTTTCTCATAAAAGCACTCTTCTATGTTCCCCTCCCTCTTCCACCCTTTCATATTCCCCTTTAGTCCCCTCGTTTCCCTCCGTCATAAAAAAACACCCTTCCACATTCCCCATCTCCCCCTAGGTATTATCTCTTTATTTCTCAGAGAAGCTTCCTGTAATTTAAACTTAGGTTTTCCTTTGGATTCTCTTCAGGAAATTACAACTAAAAAGAAGTTCTAAAACTCATTTCTCAACATTTCTTTCAAGCAAATTGCGGACAGCATATCCACCAAATAATCCCCAAGGGTAACTAACAGCTTTAACATCAAATTTTTTTCATTTTTTCAATAAAAAAATGAACATTCCTCTTCTTATCCTGAAAAGTTAATCCAAACCCAATTTATATAATAAAGAAGAAAAAAAGTACCGACGAAGATGCAAAAATTTCTACCATGAATTCTTCATTTGGGGGTTAAATCCAATAACACACATCAAGCAGCAATTTGTTGTTTTCTTGATTTCACACACATGTTTAACAAGAGAACAGTTGAATATGAATAAGAATAAATTAACAATAGTAGAATATGCAACCTTATGATGCCTCTATAATTATATAACTAGCTCTATAAAGATATGTTCCAATTGTAGACTTTTACATCGAAGTTTTTATCATCTTCAAGCTTGTTTCTCAATTCCATGGCTAATACTGAACTTTTAGCCAGTAATAAAGCAAAGCCCCCGCCACCAGCACCCACCAGTTTGTAGCCACAACAATAGGGGTCTGCAAATGCAAAGAGCTTATCGACAAACTCATTGCTGCAGAAAGGATCTAGTTCTTGATGCAATCGCCAAGTCTCCATCATTATTTCCCCCAACTCATCGACATCACAGTTCATCAGTGCTTCTCTCCCAATCTTTGCTAGGGTGGCTAAACGCTTAATGCTGGATATGAGAATGTTATCACGTCTGAGATATCGAGTCACCACCTTGTGAAGGACTTGATGTGCAAGTCGGACCTGCATATCAGCTAAAGCATATAAGCCCAGAAGAAAAAAAAACTTTTAATTTCCAAGTAAATTTGATATCAATTTCAGAGGAACTCATGTATCATCCCCTGCACACACATTACACTTTCGAGCATTCATTTTTATCAAAAGAAGCTTGTAGTTTCCAAACATGACACCAAAGATCAATTCAGGAGAAGTGAGAAAGTTTAGGATGCTTACTTGACCAGTAAATACGACAAGCAATCGATTCTGCAACTCTGAGACCAATTGAGGGGTTGGAAACAAGGGGATAACTTGAAGACGTAATGGGATTCCAGGAAAACTTGTGGTAAACTTGATGCCAGGGTATAAACCTCCAATTTGATCCTGCCAGCCACCTCCAGTCCCCATATGCTGCTCTAGTACCAATACAAGTCTGGCAACATTTTCATTGCTTTCATCCCCCTCAGTTATCTGAAGAAGACCTTTTACCACAGCAGCAGCTAAGATGCTGGACGTTCCAAGACCACTACCACGAGGCACATTTGCCCAAGTCTTGATTTTCAAACCAACAACTGTTAGAATATGATCATGAAAAATGCCAGTCACAAGCAATGCAGATTTGACGAGCCGAAATGGATCACCACTATCAAATGGAGTGGTAATCGAGTTAAGGTCTTGAATATGCAACTCATTTCCAGCATCGTCGCTGAGCAGAACTCCAGAAGTTTTTGTTGTTTCTATACAGGTCCCAACAGGAAGAGAACCTTCCAAATTAATCGCCATGTTCAACACACAACCAGGACGCTCTAAGCTCCATGGAGGAGTGTCACTCCAACCACCAACAAAATCCACACGCACAGGTAAGTTAACAGTTACCTTTTTATGGTGGATTAATTGGTTAATGCTATTATCAAAGAGACTATTTCCATGTCCCAGTTTATCAGTGTCAGGCTTGTCCAAGAGATCTTCTAAAGATTAAAAAAAAGTAGTTATACATTAGGAAAAAGCTTGTCCAATAACGTTCAGATCAATAGCTATTTTTACAAGATAAAAGATTGAGAAACGGGAAAATATTTATGGCAGAAAAAAAAAAGCATGGGGAGAAAAGAGTAAAAATGTTCATTGAAAGTCAGCGCATCTTATATGCTGCATTATTAGTGTATTTCTTTTCATTATTTTCTATTAATGCTTCAGTCCTTTCAAACGGTGATGGACACCATATTTTTACCTTTAAAGCCATATCTTACTGCTGAAGCAGTTTCATCAGCAACTGCAGCCCAAACTTCCGGTTCCAACTCACATGCTGCTGTCTCCTCACTGCATGCTCTAAGGAGATCAACTTGCACCTGGTACACTCGGCTCTTTGGAACAACTTTAATGTTCTGGTCGTGAAGTTCAGGGCACATATGTAGAAAATCCTTGCAAGTTTCTAATCCCAAAACTTCTTTCTGCTTTATTTCTTCACATAGTTGGGACAAATTACGTCCAAGGATGCCAAAGTTAATGCAAGCTTTAGCAATTCCAGCAGCAAGTTCTGCTTGGTGATTACTTGATCCCGTACACATTTTAAGAAAATTGATTGACTTGTGCAATTCCTCCAAACTTACTCGATGAGAACTTTTCCATAACGGAAGCAAGTGCTCTGCTTTTCTGTCACTCAAGCCCATCAGCCACATACCCAAAGTAAGCATCTCAAAATAGGAAAGAACTGGGAATATTCTTGCATTCCATAAGCACTTCTCCTGAGCTCCAGTTGTAGGCCACAAATCGTATTCTTCAATACCTAAATCTTGCAAAACCTCCTTCCAAGGCTTCCCACAAAATGTCCCACCCTTAGAAACTGAAATTTTTGGGTTATCATGAAGTCCACAATATACAATGACTCTTTCGGTATAACCTACTAATGGAACCTCCCAAAGACAATGGCGATCCGGAAGCATAAACCTAAATGCACCTCCTGGTAACTGGTTGTTAATTCCTGAGATGTTAACACTAACAACTATACATTGGGAACCAATCTGTACTCCAACAGAAATGGAAGAATCATAAATGAAAGAGTCTTCTCCAACTGAGACTTCAGGGCCAATTTTACTGGAAAGGATAACAACAGATGCTGCAATATCAGATGCAGTAGTAGCCGGAATAGAACACAGGTGTCTTCGTCCAATAAGTTCTGACTCTTCCCCACTTACATGATCCAAAACTTCACTTGAGGTGCCAAAATGTAAGAACAACAAGTCATCTGCAATTTAATAATAGTACAAGAATAACTTTAATTAAGAAAATTATAAAGCAAAGAAAAAGAGGATACAGTAAACTTCAGTTGCAAAGATGTTTTGACATACAAGCACAATAGCTGAACATCTTCTGCCTTCCTAACCTATGAATCAATTCTTCACCAAAAGGACGTGGCTGCAACCACTCATGTTTGGCAGGAACCCAAGCTGCTACCAGATCTTCATATAAACTAATCTACATATACATACAAAACATTCATTTATTACATAAAGCAAACCAATGCATAAAGTACTAAGAAATATTGAGCAAACCAATGCATAAAGTACTAAGAAATATTGAGATCTTCGCTTTGGACAATATGAATGGTATTTTATCAGAGGCCGTGTTTTCCTCTTCATTATTGGTGTCATTATTACAAACATAAAATTTTCATTAATAAAGAGGAAAGGCACAAAGATTTAGGGAAGCGAGAGGATGTTTATCCACTTTACCAACACGAAGATTAGAAACATGCAAAAACAAAAGCAGACAACTTCACTCTTTCATATTAGTGTTGACTGGCCTGGAAAGCATAATTGTAAAAATTTCCAAAAATAACAATTGTTGGATCGTGGATGCAATGATTAAATAAGTGAAGTAAAAGTAATAAAAATTTGTACATAAGACTTGTGGAGTCGACAAAATGGCTTTGCCATGTTGAAGCAACAACCATACAATTATAAAAGGAAGAGTCTGGAGGATATGGTACAGTCATCAAAGAGTTCATAGTCAAGTTAATGTCTACATAGTCATTGAGTCAACTGCGCAAGAATAGGATTGGATATTTAACAAAATAAATTTTCAGACACAATTAAAAAAAATTAAACTCTAAGGACAACCTAAAAACATATCAATAGTTTAGGAATGAAAATAACTTTTTAGTCTACTCAAAATCCGAACATTATATCGCAATATAATCGGATCCATATATGATATGATCCTAAATAGAGAGATGTGAATGTACTCTTATTACTTCTACTGTTTGGTTTCTTATGCAAAGTTGAAATTTAAAAACTGAATATTAGTAGCTTGCCTCCTTCCCACACTTCAGAAGCTCTGAAATCATAGGTTGGCATGAACATGCAAGCAAAACTAGGTCAACCCATCCTTTACCTCTAACTGCTATTATTCCAGTATCAAGAAGCGTTCTACCATCACTTAGAACTGCATTATTCTTGGTGAGTTCATCCACACTAGGTTTCTGCAAGAGATTGTCAACTAGACTGAGAGTGTAACCTCTACCAGGTGTCCCATTTTTAGATGCCACAATAACACCGTGATTGGAAGCAATATCAAGGGTGATAGGAACAGTTATTATGCAAGAGGCGTCCTCTGGAAGAACCAAAGTGGATGCATCAAAACAAGGTAGAACATCGCCAGTCATAGTAAGTATTCCGCCTGCAGGTCTCAACCAATCACCCCCATCGAACAAGAAATGGAAGGAACAAAATCAGTAATTGAGCATCATTATGTTAAAAAATGTAATAGTAATGGAACTCTCAATAAGATGACATACATGTTCTTAACATAATTTCTATTACTATTATTAAATAAATGCATGCAACACATGTGCATGGTATTTATCTTTTTTCTATTAGGAAACAAAATTTCACTTAAAGAATGATAGTATAGAGAAAATTGCTAAGAAAACAAAAGCAGTTTACATAATCCACTTGAAATACTAATAAAAAAATATACATATTCTTCTGCATGATACCCAACAAAAGCTCCTTAAAATACTCTCCTATTTCTTTCTAACCATAAAGTGGTCCTTAAATTGAAGCCACAAAACTTTATTTTTCTTTCTTGAAACGAATGCCCTAGGTAGCAACTTGAACCATTTGTCTCCCTTCTCTATGGAAAGTCGAGCGCATATTGAAGATATTCAACAAGTGTTCAAAACTTAAAGGAAAAAGAACACCAAAGGAAAAGATCGCCAATCTTCCTCCTAGTACTGTTGAGGATCCCACATTGGAGAAGACTCTTTATAAGATACATAGGTTACTCCTCATCTTGTCAATTGGTTTTAAGATGGAACCCCATGATATCTAATATGTATCTATGGCATTTTCAAATATTCTCAGTGCAAGAATGTCTATAGAGTTATAGCAGCGCAAACAATCATGAAATTGAAACGAACCTTCATTTTTAAAAGCCTGTCTTGCACATGAAGCAATGGCAAGAATGTGGTAAAAAAGCAATGGAACTGGGCCATCAGGGTCATCTGCTGCTAAATACGGTAGTGGTAAGAACACTTTTCCCATGGGATTTGCCCATGGGACTCTTTTCGAGTCACCACCAGCATGAAGCAGTAGTATATGTTTTTTGGATATGAAGCTAGCAAGTTGTGAGAGAGGAACTTCATGCTCATTGTTTGGCACCAGATCAGACTCGCCACATCCATTTCTTACAGTCTCCACCTATTACATTATCGATATACCCAACAACAAAATGACTCAATAAATCTAGAGCAGCAACATTCTTTTATCCACTAACCTTAAAATGAAACAAATAGCAAAACCCAATACAGAAAACGGCTAAATATTCCCTTAATCTGCATGGTGGTATCATTATTCGACCTAATATATGCTTCAATGCAGCTAAAACAGGATTGACAACCAAATTTGCATACAAGAACCAGATGTAGTATTTCCCTAGTCAATCATTTTATCTTCGGTAATTACATAACAACGAAATTCGAACTTCCATGTAGGGGAAGTAACAGCAATGCCGAAGCTCAAGCACGAGGTTTCAATTCAAATGAGCTGAAATGAAAGTTACCTCAGGGCTAGGAATAACAAGGCCAAGCTTCTGATAATGCTTAGCAAGGGCATGAATAGCATTAAGAGTAGCAGCTCCAGAGCCAATCCGCCGGCCATTGGGGTCCGGCACGGCGAGGGTGATTGTCGAGTGAGCAATTCGTCCAAGACGCTTCGCCCGATTGAGCTGCCACTCGTAAAGCTGAGCTTGCTCGGGGCTAGCGGCGGTGAGAACAATTGCATCCCAAGTGGGAACTCTCAAAGGATGCCTCACTGAGAGACGTAAATGGTACCATGATTTTGTTAGGATTGACTGAAGAATATCAGTTTTCTTCTGTCTGGTTCTCGAGACTCTGGTTTCTCTTGTTCTGGGTTCCATTATCGTCGTCTTCTTCCTTGGAATTTGGAAGAATACTGAAGAGATTTCTGGAGTGTTGGAAATGGCTGACGGTGGATTTGAAGGGAATTGAGATGAGGACGGCGACAGCGATCTGATTGGTGGCTGGAAACCAGCTGACCGGTGGACCGTCAGGACCCTCTCAATATAAATGGCGATCGCAACGGCGGATCTACTACTGTCAAACTTATGGGCTTTTTTTCCTTCATTTAACTGCTTTTTTATCTTCTATTTGTGAAGAAGAAGTTAGTTTTTTTTCACTAATTATTCTATTAATAACGTGTTTTCTCTAATTATTCTCTAATTATTCTTTTAACAACCTGTAGAATGGGGTGATCGAACCTAAAACATCTTCGTCACTAGTGAATATTTCATACCGAGCTATGTTCTTGTTGACTTTGATTAAATCCTTATAAACCTTAAAACTAGTAATGGCTCTACTTGAGATTTGTTGTTAAGCATGTTTTTAAGAAAATCTGTTTTTGATATGAATTTTGATTGATTAGTGTTTAGTGTTTAGTAAATTTTAATTCTAAATTTAAAAAAAAAATGTTAATATTCAAAAATATATTAATGATTATAAGATAATAATTTATAATTTTTATAGTTTAAATTACAAATAACTTTTTTATATTTCTTTAGATTTTTATGGTAAGAGGCTAGAAAAAATAATCGTTATATAACATAGTATCTAAAAAATTGCGTAAAGTTAACAAAAAGTAATTACAAGAATTAGTTATAATTTAACTAGATGTGTATAAACATAACGATGGTGGAATAAAAATTAGGGTGTGAGAGGAATACACATGTAAAATTATGAACATTTTTCACATAATTTTTTTTTTTATTATAATTTCATGTCAATAATAAATTACTCGTAGCACTTAAAAGTAGAAGAAACACAAGTGTCCACAAGTCTGCATCCATAACTCTTCAATTGAGTTTAACAATATACGAGGATTTGGACGATTTTAATGAGATTTAACAAGATTTCAGATACACGCAGTGGCGGATCCAGAACTTTACGTGAGGGGGGGCTTGATATATTTTGATAAAAAAAATTCAATAGAAAATGAGACTATATTTTGCAAGGTAAAATATTATTTTGGTCAATGTACTTTAGATCTCTTTAAATTTTAGTTATTGTTCTTTCAAATATCTAAATTTATTTATGTTTTTTTTTTAAAAAAAAATCTTAAAATTAATTAACGCATTATTTGAAGTAATTTTTTTTATTAAATTTAGTAAAATGATAATAATAATAATCATTTAAAAAAAAGAAATATTTTTTCGAAATGTATAGAGTGACGGTTAAAAAAAACAGTTTTCTTAAATTAAAAAAAAAAAAATTAGTATATAATTTTAATTAATATAAATAAACAAGTGCACATTATTTTTAAAAGAAATACCAAAATATATAGAAATAGATAGATATAAAAGGAAATAATGCTAAAATAAAATTAATAAAGAAATACCAAAAATATATATACTGCAGGCACGCCCAGACTCCAAAAAAAAAATAATAAAATAATAAAAAATAATAATAATAATAAATTTAGAAATTAGAGAAGGAAAAAATAGGTTAGTTTTTTACATAGGGGCCTCAAACACAGGCACGCTTCAAGGAGAGGGGGGGCTGGCTACCTTTTTACCACTAGGCCAAAGTCAAATTTTATTAATTTAGTTAGTTTTTAACATTAATATAGCATATATATTAAAGTTCAGGGGGGGCTCGAGCCCCCCCTGGGCCTACTGTAGCTCCGCCCCTGGATACACGGGTGGGGATCGAACTTAAGACTTCATAGTCACTAGTTTCTACATTTTGTCGGTTGAACTATGTTCTCGTTGGTAGGAAAGATGAAAAATTGGTATAATTGTGTTGGATGTTAATCTCACGTGTGGCCATTCAATTTCTCTAAATTTTAATTGAATGAAATTAAAGTTAAAATTGACTCACTTCTCGATATATGGGATTGGGCCATCATTTGAATAATCGGCCCAGCAAGAGTTTGGGTTCGTGGGCTATAAAATATTATTTAGAAGAAAAAGGGAAATTTTCTAGTACGTCAGCTTTGAAGGTCTGCCACGTGGTTATTTTTTTAAAATAAAAAATATATGAATTTTTATCCCGCACTACCAATTTTTTAATTAATTTTTTTCATTCCCTTCCATATTTTTTGGATATATTTTTCTTCACTCTTCTCTTAATTTTTTCCAAACAGAGTTGTTCTTGGAACGTTTATGACTTCAAAATTTATTAATAATTTATTATTATATTCATATGTGTAATTACCTCATTATTTAACTTGATTAGTACTAGATATTGAAAATCGAGATTATCTTCGAAATTTAAAAATCAACGAAATTAAAATACAACATGTTAATAACTTTCTCTACTTTTTCTTTAATTGTTGGACACTCTGATTTTTTAATCCTTTATTGGTTTAATTTGTAATAAAGGGATTACTATCGATAAGTGAGAAAATTGTATCCGAATAGAGAGAGAAAGCAACAATTTTTGCCAAAAAAGACTCATTGATAGGAAAGACCTAGAATTATAAAAGATTTTTTTTTACCGAAAAGACCTAGAGTCAGAATGTCGGTCCCACATAAAATTCACATATTTTTAATTGGTAGCTTAAATTTTTAATTTTTAAAAAATTGTCAAAGATGGTATGAAAAAACTTCATTCCATATGGTAGGATTTTTTTTCTTTTTGGAAGAAAAATACAACATATTTAAGCTGGTTATAACAAAATTTCTTAAATAGTATATGAATAGGCAATTAAATGAATTTGTAATTATTCAGACAATCATCTAGAAACTCCACCTATCTACCTTAGGATAAAACTTCTTTATCAGAGAGAATTTATAAATCTGTAAATTTTGATTTGATTAGATTGTTATGTGATAAATAAAAAGTTGATAAAAAAAAGGTTTTTTTCCACCTTTAGACATATATATATATATATATATATATATATTAGGGAAATTATAATAGAAGTAAAATAATTTATTTTTTTTTGGTTGTTGTTTTAAAAATGACAATTTCTATCTAATCTATCACCTTAATTTTTTTTATAGAATTTTGTCACTGACTATCAGTGATAATAGTCTATTAGTGATAGTCATATATCAGCGATAACAGTCTATCAGTGATAGTCACTGATTTTTTTGTTATATTTGCAAAATGTTTTAAATTTTGTTATATTTGTCAATATTTTGTGTCTGATTGTTATTTATGCAACCAACCCTATATATACCTCGTCAAAATAAGCATAACATTTGAAGTATCTATTTCTTTTTCAGTGAGATTAGAGATTTAAATCTCTCCTAAAAAAATTGATTAGATTAAATCATACAAAATATTCTTAAACTTTAGGCTCACTCAATTTCAATTATACTCATAGTGTCATCAGAGTGAGTTGTAAAAGGTAGAGGTACACGTGGTATAATCAATTTCAATTATGCTCTCAAACTTTATGATACATTTAAATTATGTCATTTTATTTCAACAGTTTCATTTTAACCATAAAACGGTTTAAATTGTTTCAAAATAACTATTCAACCACCTCATCCCTAATAAATAAATTAAAATTATAATATATATATATATATATATATTAATTAATATGGAAAAAAGATGTGAGATGACCATAAGTTGTAAAATGGAAGGTAGGCATAAATGGCAATTGAAGAATTTTAATTACATTAAAAATTGCTTTGATTGGGGAGGAAGCAGATTTGGGGGTTAGAATTTTAATGAAAATTTTGTCATGCAATTGAAGGATTTTAATTACATTAAAAAATTCCCTAAAAAAAAATTACATTCAAAATTTGTGTAATAGTGAGATTTGTGGAAAACATGAGTGGGAAACTAAGAGAAAAAGAAAACAATTGACTGATTGAGGAACATAATTTTCATTTTCAAAGGTAAGAAATCAATTTTCCTCTTCAAATGTATATTTATTGTCCTAATTTTTTTTTGTAATTAATCATGGGATGGAAAACTGAGGTCTCAATTTTATGAAAATATCGATGTAAATATCTATAAAATATCGATGTTTATGAATATTTCTGGAAGATTTTAAAAAATATATTTTTTTAAAAATATATTGAAATTAATAAATAAACATTTTGCACTTTTTTTTTTTACATCATTAAAGTGGGGAATTGAACCCGGACCTCATGGTTAGGCAATATATCATGTCATTATTCTTGTTAGCACATTTTGCACTTTTAAATGAGTTAAAATACACTTACTATAATATTATATTCACGTTAGCTTACATTTTGTTATTTTGTTGTTTTTTTTTTTTTTTTTTAATATTTTATCGATTTTGTACGGTATGATGAAAATGTCAATTCACTCCTCATGTCGATATCCAACCTATGAATATGTGAAAATGTCGATGAAAATGTCGACATGTTGACGGAAATTTAATACCAATGAGGAGAACCACTTTTAAAATTATTTTCTTTCAATTGACGTAATTTTTAAACGTGATTAAGAACCCTTCAATTTTTTTTATAGCTCACCGCACATTAAATTTATATATTCATTTTAACGAGAAAACCAACCAAATGGTTGTTTTGAACAAATTTAAAAATTAAGGGTTAAAAATGAGACTTTTTAAACTATAAGAGTATAATTGAAACTTAACCAAAGTTCACAAACATGGTTGAAATCACATATATTCGCGTGGACCTCTGTTCTTACAACTCACCGACCAACTCAATACCACATCACATTTCAATTTTCTTTTAACAAAAAATTTGATAGAATAATATTGAAATATACGAATAAATAATTAAAATAAACCTTAAAATTTATGAATATTTTATATAACTTAACATTAAGAAAATTGAACATGCCCTAATCTTAGGACAATATCTATATAGTGTTAGAAAAGTATTAAATATTTATTTATTTGTTTTTGTATAAATATTTAATTTGAAATTGGAAAATTGGAAAATTGGAGATGCAAAAGGGAATGAAAACGACGTCGTGGGGGCGATGATACTTCATCTTCTTTCCAAAAATGGCTGGATTGAAAAACAGGCTCTGTTTTGGAACCAAACAAGTGTTGGTTCTTCCCTTCAATTTCGCAAGTTTTAAAACTCTGAATTCGCGATTCCAGATCAATCTCCTTTCTCCTTCCTCTTCAATTTTCACAATCCGGATTCGATTCTCAATTTTCCCTCCCTTTCATCTCGCAATCAATCTCTCCATTTTTGTTTTCCAGCAAGCTTTTTTGATTCTCCGGTCAAAAATGGTGTTCGAGAATTGTGTCGTGCTTTAAGACTCACGGGAACTTCCGTATGGTATGGAAACAGGGCTTTTTCGTATTAACGATTCATCGCCGCCACTGCCCTTTTTTATGGAATGCCGATTTCGCTTGCGATCGGCATTCGATTCTTTCTGCATTGCCTCTGAAGCGTTTTCAGAGCATCGTCGTTGTCGAATTCCGATCTGGGTTCTCCGACGACGATTGCTCTAATTTCCTAGACTAACCCAACAATTTAACTCCTGGAGATTTTCTCATATTTTCTACGTCTTTCTTTCTTTCTTTCTTTCTTTTTTTTTCCCCCTTTTTGTTTTTTCTTTCGATCCTTCTCTTTCCTGGTAGCGATATGCTTCTTCTAGCAACAATGAGCGCGTAGCTGACTCAAATTACTGCGTTATTTGGAAGTATGGAGTCTCCTGATACTGCTGCTGAGAAAGATCCAACCGGGCGATACGTTCGGGTATATGGATTCATTCTATTGCTTTAATGATCATTCTTTTGCTTCATTCTATTTAAGAAGATTGCTGAGTTTTTTGGTTGATGGGTGTTGAGTATTCTAGCTGCAGATTTACAAATTTGAATTTTGATGCACATGGGTATGTTCTTGAGCTCTTGTTTTATTGATTCACTGTTCTAAAATCTTGATACATTGAGCTATATTAACATTCATTTGTCTCAAGATCATCCCTGTTAGAATTTTTTTTCTCCCCAATTCCAAAACAATACAGTATGTGCCTTGGGATGCAAGGTTTCACTTCAGGACAGAAGAAATGTTACCCAAACTTGTATATTTTTGCTTGAATGGTTATATTATAATTGTGTCTATTGAATCTTTTACTTCCATCGACATCCATCGACAATGTGTCCAGGACAGGTTGTGTAGTTATCTGCTTCTGGAAAAATTATTCAATGTGGTCGCCACAATGAGATCACTGACTCTTAGTAACCGATGGATGTAGATTCAATAATCTGTTTGCTTCCTAATATCACTTGATACAAATTTGAAGTACTTTTGCAGTTTCTCTCTTATACATATAACGGTGCAAAATTGTCAGCTACATTGTGGTGGCCTCTTCGAATAATTTATCATGCTTCGTTTAATTCTTTTATTTATTTAAACCTATTTATTCATTTTTTTCCCTCATCTGTGGACCAGTATGGTGAAATCTTGGGAAGGGGCGCTTTCAAGACAGTGTATGGTTCTAAGACTTGATCACTCTCTCCTCTTGGTGTTTTTTTGGATGTCTTGTGAATGTATTCGATTTAGTAGAGAAGATTTTATGAAGAATGCTTTTGTTGGTTCCTAATAGTTTCTATTTTCTTTTTTCCCTCTATTCAGTTACAAGGCATTCGACGAAGTTGATGGAATCGAAGTTGCCTGGAACCAAGTTAGGATTGATGGTTTCTTGCAGTCACCTGAGGATTTAGAAAAGTTGTACTCTGAAGTACATCTACTTAAATCATTAAAACATGATAATATTATTAAGTTCTACAATTCTTGGGTGGATGATAAGAAGAAAACAGTCAACATGATCACTGAGCTCTTCACATCTGGGAGTTTGAGGCAGTATGTTTTCAGTTTGAGGGTTATGTATTTACTTTTTATGGTTCCGACTTATTTTTCTCTGTTTAGTTAATTGCTTGCCTTTCTGGCTATCAGATACCGTAAAAAACATAAACATGTTGATATGAAGGCCATAAAGAATTGGGCACGACAGGTTCTCCGAGGGTTGGTCTATCTTCACAGTCATGATCCTCCCATTATTCATAGAGATTTGAAAGGTGATAATATTTTTATTAATGGAAACCATGGAGAAGTTAAAATTGGAGATCTTGGATTAGCAATTGTTATGCAGCAGCCGACTGCTCGAAGTGTAATTGGTATGGTAACAAATTTATGTGTCACTTGTTGTCTTAATTTAAATAAAATCCTAAATGGGAAAAAAGTATTGAAGTTCTTCTTTCTTTATGCAAGGAACTCCTGAGTTCATGGCTCCTGAGCTTTATGAAGAGGAGTACAATGAGCTTGTTGATGTATATTCTTTTGGGATGTGCATGCTGGAGATGGTTACCTTTGAGTATCCATATAGTGAATGTAAAAATCCAGCTCAGATCTTTAAGAAAGTTACATCTGTAAGCGAAACACTCACCCCTTAACTGTCTTTGCTGACCATAAATTTCAATACTGACCTTCTTCTTAATCAGGGTATTAAACCTGCTTCCCTTGCTAAGGTGAGTGATCCACTGATCATGGAGTTCATCAATAAATGTTTGGTTCCAGCGCAGGAAAGGTTGTCTGCAAAAGAGCTCCTTAAAGACTCATTCCTTCAAGTAGTGAACCCAAAGGAATCAGCGCGTGAGCCCCTACGGTTACCTAACCAAGTTCCTAGATCAATAAACTTGCCAAAGAGTGGGCCTATATCCATGGACATGGACATTGACATTGACCACAAACCACATTCTTTAAGCACTTGTGCTGAAAGCAATAATGGGAGTCTATGCTTTCCAGTCGTGGAATTCCAGACTATGAATAAGAACAACGAGTTTAGGTTGCGTGGAAATAAGAATGATGACAACTCGGTGGCATTAACCTTGCGTATTGCCGACTCGAATGGTGAGCTTGTTTTCCCTTTTTGTATCTGATTGTTTTTTGTTCCTTTTCTCATTATCAACATGAACTACACTTTAACTTGCAGGTCGAGTGAGGAATATACATTTTACGTTTTATCTCGATTCTGATACTGCACTATCAGTGGCCGCTGAAATGGCTGAACACTTGGAGTTGATAAATCATGATGTGGAATTCATAGCTGAATTTATTGATTTTTTGATAACAAAACTTATACCTGGTTGGAAGCCCTTGGCTGTTTATTCCTCAAATGGAGAGTTAAGTCTTTGTAGCGGCCCCCCGATCCTTAAAAGTGCCAAATCATCTATCGCATCTCCATGGGATTCAATGTCAACTGTTATTCATGATGTGTTGGTCGAACAAGACTTTTCCTCTGGGTTAGTGATTAGTCCTCAAAAGGATTTTCTGCAATCTGAGGGAGATGGCTGGCCTGATGATATTCCCAATCACATTTTTGATACTTGTCCTTCTTCTCCCAGTTTGGCTAATTTTGAGGGCCTGAATTCCCATGCTTCATTTGCCTCGGAGTTACTGGTCGAAGGCGAAGATTGTTCTACCAAAAGTGCTAAGGTGATTGATTGTTCCAATATTGATGGAAGCTCGAAAGGCTCGAGCTGGTCGATTGCGGAACTAGATCAGCTCCATGGTTCATCATATGTTGAGCAGAGAAATGTTAGTGATATTGGAATCTTCACTCCCATGGATTATTTTGTGAAGAACTCACTCCTGTCATTGCCTCCTCCTAGTGAAGTACCTAATGTGCTGAGCTTGACAAGCAGTTGTTCTTCGCTATCCTTAGCCGACAAGGATCTCGATGCTGAACTCAAGATGGAACTCAACGCTATCGACACACATTATCACCAGTTGTTCGAAGAGCTTTCTCGAATGAGAGAGGATTCACTAGAGTCCACCAGAAAGAGATGGATTGCAAAGAAGAAACTGATTCATTGAGTGCACATATAATCCACCATTTTTTATGATTTCATGTTGGGTTTTTTTTCCTTTTCGTTTTGTGACTCCCTCTTGAAGCATCAGAGGGACTTTGATTGATACCTGTCAAACTTTGTTGAATCTCTATGCTGGCCGCGTCTCGTTTTCTTAGAAGTCGCTGTCCGAAAATGGATTCTTTTTGTACTTTTGGAGTTGAATTCTATGCAAGCTTGCAACACATTCTATTCAAAACGGAGTTGATTTTCATTCATTTCTGCTTCACAACTCCTATTTGCTTAAATGCTCATTGATAACGATTTCGGTTTTAGTTTATTTTCCGTTTAAATACCCTTTTGATAACGATTTTAGTTTTCTATTTTTTAAATTTATCAAATGGAAAATCACATAAAGAATTTCTAAAAAGCTAACATAAAACAAAAGAAAAAAAATGGTTGATAAAAACTTATTTTTGTTGTGAAATTTAGCTAAGAACTCAAATGTTGCCTTTGAAAAAGAAACTTAAGGAAACGGTCGGAAAACAAACATAATTTTAAAAAAACAAAAATCAAACAGGACTTTATTAGAGGGTTCAAGAGTTCCAAATATTGATTATGTTCCAGAACAAAAAACGGGGCCTTAAGAGTTTCAAATATTGATTTTGATTCCATAACTTTTCCCCGTTGTAGAGTCGGTGTCTTATATATTGGATACGACACCGGATGAGAAAATTTTCAAGTACTATTGGATATTCTTCCATTTATTCATGGCCAATATATATTTATAAAGAGAACTATGAAATTTTCTTGATTAATGAGAGCAAGAGCTTTTTTTTAGTACAAAAGCACAAAAAAAGCAGGAAAAAAAAACAAAACTAGAAAGAGGGGATGTCCTGAAGGACTGTTATCGACACCCATGGTAGGTGATCTTCGATCCATATCTTAGAGTGCTTTGAGATTCTCGCGTGTCGAGCTAGTTCATGAGCAACAAAGTTGGAATTTCAGTTAATGAAAACGAAGTTTGAATCTGACCACTCTTTTGAATGGATAAGAGGTCATCAACAAAAACTTGTATTTCGTTCATTAACCGATCCTACTGAGTCAAAAGTTTCTAGAGAATCAACGAATCTATTTCTGCCCATAGCGGGTAGAGACTAGCTTCAATGGCCTTAGTAATTAATGCTTTTAAGCAAAGTCATTGCCTCAACCGTTTCAACAGTAACTACCATAGAATTGTAAGATTTCATTGCAAACATTGTTTCATCGTCGCGGTTCCTGACAATTACACAAAGCCCCACGTCGGGCCAATCATAGCAGCATCAACATTGAGCTTATAGCTCCTTGGAAGGGGAGACTGCCACCAAATGGGATCCGAGAGTGGATAGTCGTCTTTCATCTTAGAGGGCAACAACTATCATCATCCGAGAGAATTATGCAATGCTCGGGGCACATTGCTCATCAGGGTCACTTGGTGTTACATCTGATACACCTCACTTCTGCTTGTTAAAATATTCCACCAGGTTCAACGACTACAACAAGGGATCCATGGCGGATATCGTGGCCATGAATCTGATCATTTCGTCGATATACCATATTGTTGAGGCAATAATCACGAAGAGTTTGATCTCATCTCGATCATATACTTGAATAGCCCTGCAAAAGAGAGAAACAACATCAGCCAAATTTAAATCAATCAACTTCGAGTTAGGAAAGCATTTTTTCAAATTTTCCTACTTCTCTTCATTGCCACAAGGCATGAATGTCAGATTCAGGAGCATGCATGTCAGATTCAGGAGCACGCGTATAAGAGGGGCATGCTGGATTCACCAACACACCTCTAAAAGAAAGATTAATGCAAGTGGAGAGAGAATTTAGGCAGACTCGCCACATGAATTTTTTTTAGTTTAGGAGGGATTGTCAGATCCTAGAGTGTTTTCTACATTTTTGTCGTCTCATGGTTCGTGGAGGATGAGGCTTCCTCGACAGTCATATGCGCTACTTTATAGTCATTTTTAACTATGTATTCTTCTATTGTAGTGCCAAAACAAATGGTCCTTCTGCTAATGGCGACAAAATGGTATGCGAGCTATCATTTCAACGTCATGCGAATAGAACAACTCAGTAACCTGTGGCACGTTCCACTGCCCCTCTTCAATTAGACTACTCACGGAGCTGTTGACTAAGGGTTTAGGAAGGGAGATCAGCTTGAAGGTGGATTCCCTAAGAATCCATTGATTGGAGTAGACATCAATGGATCGCTCGTCTCCCACTCTCCATCTACCTCCCTTAATTGCTAAAATCGCAGTCCCAAATGATGCCTCTCCGAGTGTAGGAGGGGTTACTACCCAACCGAGCAAGAGCTCGTAGCATCAACTTCATTTAATAATATCATTATTTGTCACCAAAAATCAAATTTAAATTGATATGAAACCCATTAAAAACTTTCACTAATAATATTAAGGATTAGTTTAATCTCAAAATGTCATTTTCTTCAATATTCAAAACTACATGAACTCTTTGGGGAATATAAAAAGAAAATGACTACTTGTGAACCTCTTATCCACTCATATCTTGTGGAAGTTGAAATGTCCCTCTCAATAAGTTTAGTTACAAGTTAGCAAAAAAAATACATGTAAAACTTTTTGATTTGATTTGAACAATATTTTAAAGCAACAAGTTTTCATTGAAAATCATATTTATAAACACAAGATTTACAAAATGAAGGAAAATATAAAACACCTTGATTTGATTTCAACAATACTCAATAAGTTTTCATTAGGGATGAAAATCTTTAAATTACAAGTTTAGTCCTTGAACATTTAGATTTATGTCTATTTAGTCACTAAAATTTAAAAATATTTCAATCCTCTTAATTAACTTTCAAATTTGTTCCCTAAACTTAAAAAAAATGTCTAATATGTCTTTAAATTTTCAATTTTATATTCAATATGTCCTAGAATTTTCATAGGTCCTTAACCTATTCGACATTTTTAAAGAGTTACCGAACCCACCAGACACAAAAATGAAAGTTTAGGATCAATATCTAATAAATTAGTTATTTTTTTAAAAACATTGTAATATGTCATAAGCTATTAGACAAATAATTGAAAGATTTTTTTTTTGCAAAGATATTTAATTAATGCGAGTCGAGGAATGAACCCATGACCTCTCAGTCAAGGGCACAACTTTATTCTTTATGGCAATTGAGTTATGCTCGGTTTGACATTTTAATTAATGTAGTGTGGAAGAATCGACCCCCTCACCTAGTTCAATGACATATTAGACCTATTTAAAGTTTAAGGGCCTATTAGAAACAAAATTGGAAGTTAGGGACCTATTAGATATTTTCTAAAGCTCAAAGAGACAAATATGAAAGTCTATAGGGTCATTGAGTTCATCTCAATGGCCATCGCCAACATTCACGATTTTTCCTCCCTACGAATCGCGATTGTCGGTTACTTTCTAGAAGAAAAAAAATCGCGTTTTTAAATAATCACGAGGGAGAAGGAAAATCACGGGAAAAGTACAAATGACTTTTCACACAATAAATAGTGTGGATGATATCGACAAAATGACTACAAAACTTGAGCTTTTTTAAAAAATGGAGTCATTTGACATTGGGCCGGAGGAGGGAAGAGTGCAAATACCACAAGTTTAGGAACAAAACTTGTAATTTAGCAGAAGCAAGGATGAAAAATGAAAATATCCGTAGATATGTCGATATATCCGTGGATATATCCGTAAATCGGAGACTTCGATATAGATATTAAAGGGTAATGGATATATCCAATATATTTTATAAATACTCATAAAACATAAAAAATATCATATATTAAATTTAATATGAATCTAGATACTACTAAATCTATAACTTAGATCGAAAGTAAAATAACTTAAATATTAATTTAAATATATTTTTCTAAAAAAATTGATTTACAGAAATATTCATGGATATCGATTTTTATCGATATATCCATGGATATATCCGTAAAATTGAAATGTCGATATGAGCATGGATATCGATATTTTCATCCTTGAGCAGAAGTAATAATCAATATCGTCATATCAGCCCCTTTTAAATTTTTCAAAACAAAAGAAAGGCTTAAATATTGTTTGAAAAATTGATGAATTTATTTATGGTTAAGAAAATCCCTGAATCATCTCCACCATTTTGCAAATTCATCGTTTAAAGGGTGGCTGTTGGTTTCTTAGAAGGTTGCAGAAGAATCTGGAAAGATCATCAATGGCGGATTTGATAAGGGCACGCCTTTACAATTGCCACAAGTGCAGTAATCAAATATCACAACATGATCACATTATTTCCAAAAATTTTCAGGTCAGTGTCCGATTCTAAATCCATACTTTTTTGGCTTCCTTAAAGTTTTCATTTTTTCAAATAAAAAAAATGGCCATGAATTTGTAATGGCTTATTGACAAGAATAGCCTCTTCGCACTTCTTTAGCGTCGTTTTTTTTGTCGTTATCAATTTTAGCATATATCGGTGCAATCCGACAACGATCCAGTATTAGCATTTGAAGAGAAAAAAAAAAAAATTGTGATATTGGGCACAACTCAGATTTTTTTTATTTTTTTTTTCAAATTAACCAAAATTTATAGTGGAGAATTTAGAGTTAAAAAAAAAAAATAGTATGAATCCTATTGCAAGTGATTTTTTTATGCGAAAGCTTAGGGTGAGGTGTGAGGTGGGAATTTCCGTTGGTTGCCGATCCTGTTGACGTTTTATCAACACTTAATATATGAAAGTCAATAGCTATGACTTGCCTGTTGACTTTTTGTTAATTTGAAAGAAAAAAGAAAAAAAAAATATTTCGAGTTGTGGTCAGGCCCGGATTGAACATGCTAAAATTGATAATGACCAAAAACGAGGTGGAAAGATTTACCAAGCTTCACATGTGTAAGTTGTGAGTCACTCACGCCGAGGTGGAAAGAATTACCAAGCTTCACATGTGTAAGTTGTGAGTCATCACCCGTGAGTGGTAAATGATTTTTTCTCGACGGCACAACTTTTCGATATTCTTTAAACCTTTAAAGAAATTAGGAGTGGTTTGTGCAATTTTTCAACATTTCTTTTCTTTTCTAGATCTGTCGATTGCCTTTCCGTGTTGTGTGTGAGTCATACATGTGATTGATTGCAAAACACCGACAAACTAGAACTAATTGATCAAATGAAAAGTTCAGGAGTGTGATAGTAATAAACTCGTAGTTAAGAGTTGATTATGCAATTTTAACTTTTTGGGAGAATTAGAAATGGGCTTGTGTTTTGATTTTGTGTAGTCAAGGAAAGGAAGAGCGTTCTTCTTCTACAAAGCAAGGAATGTAGCAGTGGGACCTCAAAAGGAGACGACGTTATTAACTGGACAGTACATAACTTCTGATTTATGTTGCTGTGACTGTGGAGAAATCTTGGGTTGGAAATACATTAAGGCTTATGATGAAGCAAACATGTACAAAGAAGGCAAAGTGGTTTTGGAGAAGTTCAAGATCACCCAACAAACTTCCTAAATGCTTTTTACTCTTCTTACTGCTCAAATTCAGTTCCTTGGTTTCCCTGTACATATACATAAATAGGAGTCTGGTTTTTTCTTTTTCTTTTGCTCGGATTTAATTAGATTATCACCACAAGGTGCCTTTTTGGAATGATTTTCTATGTACTTACACTTTTCACCTAACACTTTTAAAACACTTTAACATTAGTTTGTTCGAAACACTTCAGAAGTCGTTCCAAACAGATCTTAATCATCTCAAAGAAATGATGACTAACCAAACACGAACAGATCATAATCATCTCAAAGAAATGATGACTAACCAAACACGATCCAAAAGAATGAGCTTGCAACACATTCCCATTTGCAACAATAACTTAAGTTGCATCTATTTAGTTCCTTTCACCTTTTCAAAGTTAAATATATCCATTTAGTTCCTATACATAGTTTTTGAATCATGTTTCTAAGCTGATATCAGGCAGATTCGAATAGATAATAATCTCAGAAATGGTTTCAAAAGAAAAACTCAGAAACGTCCCTATTAGATAAATTTAACCATCTTAACTTAAAGAGGCCTTTGAAACGAGTAGGGCTGGGGACATTCATATTCATTCAATTTACAGCTTTTAATTGAGAAACGGAGCTAAGTGACCAGATGAAAGACAAGACGATTGACTTGAGAAACATATCAAATCACTAGTTAAAAAACAGATGTATACCAGCTCAACATCTCAAAACTACCAACAATAGTTCAAATACACATAAGATGGTTGTACAGGACTTGTCACTATCTCTTTAACACTCCACACATACCTAAACCTAAGAATGTAACTGAATTTAAACTTCGATTTCCTTCAGGATCTTGACCTCCGAATGGGTGAACGACTGTCAACAAAGACATGAGAAAAAGGGTGGTTAGCTTCATTGACAAAGCAATAGAAGAGAATATATGGTATAACTACTCAAATCAAAGAACAAAGATTACCTGCGAAGCCTAGCATATTCAGGGCTTCGATTCCTAGCATACTCAGGACTTCTGCGTCGGTCGTAAGGGCCACCACTATTATACCTATCATAAGCAGGGCTGCGAACTCGTCCATAGTCAGGACTTGGTCGACGGCGAAGCACAGGACTAGGTGACCTCCGATAAGGACTATCCCCAGGCCGACCATAAGCTGCTGGTTTTCGAGGGCTATCATCAAAAGGGTCACCCCTCTCACCGTCATCCCTCAAAGCATACTCAACTGACACAACCCTGTCTAATATTTTGCTGCAAAATTACATGCCAATACAATGTTTCACATCCATCCATTAGAGAGTGAAGAAAAATACACCAAATGAAAAGAGCAAGCATGTGGGAGACTCAAAACTCTGCTTACCTCATGTGGGTACACTCAAGGGCTTTGGTTGCATCCTCTTGCGTCTCAAACTGTACAAAGGAAAAATTCCTTCTTATGCGAACATTGAGGACCTTTCCATAAGGTTCAAAGTGTCTTTCAATATCACGAACTCTTGTACGAATTGGGTCAAAATTGATCACAAACAAAGTTTTGGTTGGCCTCTGATTAGCCATCGACTTGGATCCATCACGATGACGACCTCGTTCACCCTAACTCAACACAAAAGCTTAAGTTAAAACCACATATTGATTGGCATATACGAAAGAAAGAAATATCTTCAGAACATGAAATAAACAAAACTAAGATGCATAGACCCAAAAAAAAGGGGGCAGGGAGGGAGGTCTACCCTAGCCCATTCCACAGACAATCTGCGTCTATCATGCCCAAATGGCATGTTATCAAGGGCACGAATGGCATCTTCAGCATCCCTCTCATCTTCAAAGTAAACAAAAGCAAAACCTGCAAAAAAGAAAAGAAAAAAAAGAGAGAAAAGAAATGTAAAACATGGTAAGATGTTGAAGCATTATCCATTTAGCAGCTATTGTCACTCATCCTCATGATTTATTTCCCTGGGATAAACTATAAAAAATACAACACCTGCAAATACGGTAGGACTGATGCACATATAGCGGTAGAGACATTGCATGATGAACTAAGATGGTTGCATACTAATGGTTTTAATCCAAAATTTCAACCATGCTTCGCCTTTCACACAGCACGAGTTCAGAAATAGAAGGCATGGCATGGCAGATTTCATTCAGCCACTATTATGATATGGAAGGCATGGCCAGATTTCAGTGAAGTCCTATGATCAGTGGTGATAAGTAGGCAAGGCATGAGATATAGATCAATCCATTTAGACGATTCTGGTGAATTGCAACTTAATTGATGAGGCATGAGATAAAGATCACAATCCATTAAGACGATTCTGATGTATTGCAACTTAAGTGATGAGGTAGATGAATGACGAATGATTGATTGAAGAAAAATCAGGATGATGCTATCTGTAGGTGAAGCTAAGCAGGCAAGCAGGAAGTTTCCTTCCAAATTAATTTTTATGCACAGATGGTGGTGAGCCCAGATAGGAGATTGGCTCATTTTCCTTAGTAGAAATTCCTGCGTCAAAAGAAACATCTTATATGGAGGATTTCCCCATAAAAATAGTAAATTTGCGCCTGCCATTAAGTTCTCATCAGAAAATTGGCATTGGATATTATCATAGCATACTAGCTATGCATCCATGTCACTAAGCTGAGTTTTATGATTGAAAACACATCAATTTTAGTATTATTGATAAAAAGATGACATTACTTTTATACCTAGTATTAGTATCAGTGGAGCAGCCTCGGCCACACACTCAAATACCACAAATCATTAAACCATTTTACCCAAAATGTCTATAATCATTCACCGAAATACAACTTTGAAGGATCAAGGACGTCAGGAAAGGCAGGTAAGAACCAAGGAAATTCCAGAAGATGAACATCAACTCCAAATGCAACATTCAAAAGAAATATATACATATATAGTCTGAAGAGAAATATTCAACACAAGCAATTTGTTTGAAGTTAACCACAAAAATGGATCCTTCGTACAACAAAATCTGCAAGAGCTATAATCAGTTCTATAACATCTTCGTTAAAAATAGCATTGCATACAAATTATTACAAGGGAATTGCAATATACCAGATTTCATGTCGATCCTATCAACTCTCCCATATTTGGAGAATACTCGCTCTAGCTCAGATTGACGAGTGTCAAACCCAAAGTTCCCAACAAACATCGGCTTCATCGATACTATACCTTCAATCGCACTGTAGAAAACATTCATCACAAACAAAGAGAGGGCAATAAGTTGCAAGATTAAACATTCATCCCTAAAAAAATGCGAAAACGAAGAACTTGCTTTTGGGGTTTGACAAGGAAACAGAAATTAAACGATCAACTAGCGAATGAAAGAAAGATAGAACAGCATGAATCAAAGGATTAAAGATAACAAACCTTGCAGATTCTTGGAGTTGGATTCGAACAGAAGAGAAAAAAAAAAACCCTAGGAGGGAGGAAGAGAAAGCCTGTGTTTTTTTTTTTTTGAAGGATCCCTCAGAAATCTAATATAGTTTGTTTTAAATAGTCAGCCGTATTATTGATGTTGTATTGTCGTTTCAGACCGTCCGATTATTTGACTTTTCTTTTTATCGAAGACTTTCATCAATCAAGATTTCACCGTTGGACAAGGCTGTCAGAAGGGTCTTTTGGGGATTTTAACTTGGCTAAATGATAAAAAATACTCTTAGAAGTATGAGCTTGGTTTAAAAAATACTCCAACCATGAAAAACGGTTTAAAAAATACCCCTAAACCTTTAAAAGTTTTGAAAATACTTCTAAACTATGAAAATACCTCTAAAACTTAAAAGTTAGAAATTTTAAGTTTTTTCTTTTTTTTATTTATTTATTTAAAGTGGAGAGCAATCGCTAAACTCGAAACGAAACCCCTAAAGGCTACCAGACTCAAAAAAAGATAAAAAAAAAACTCAAGGGACTGATGAACCAATACATTATCCAGCCGATTGCTCAAGCCGATTCACATGAGCAAAGGATAAAACTCCAGCTGCCTCTTTCAAATCCAATGCATCTCGAATTAGGAAGACAACTAGGGTAAGGTCAACTCCTATGCCTTTGAGGAGGTTATTAATTTCCAGACAATTGATCTCCGCTTTACTTGTCAGGAAACGAGTATGAAGAAATCGCTTTTAAACCTTCTACCATTGCCATAACTTCTAAGAATTTGATATCGATCTAGTCACTTAGAGCATGACAACCTAACTTGACAGAGCCTTAAAAATTTTATTTGTTTAGATTATCATTCTTGATTTCTACTATTATAAAAACTTGATTAAAACTTAATATATGAAACAAACTTTTGAAGTGTCCAAATTGAAATAATATTGAAACATTAGGACCAAAACAAATATTAACCAATACAATTTTTTCATTGCCATTACTACTTTTTGAATCAGCATCACTCATTAAATATAATAAAAAAGTAAATAGTAACTTAACAAAATATGAACAAAAAAATTAAATAGTATGGATTAGTTGCATACTAATACATTAAATAGTATGTACAATAAGCAAATACACTTAGAGATATGAAGAATAAAGTAGTTCTTCACTTTGATCATGAAGTGCAGGCTTATGAAGTTTAATAATGGCATAAATACCATGAAGTAAAGCATATATTTCACTACTCTTCATATGTGATCTATCTTCTACAATGAACTCATGAATTCCATCTCCCATTTCAATACAACTATATCCTGCTCTCTTTGTAATATGCCCTCCCTTCATCCTCTTCCTCAGCCTTGCAACTCCAGACCAATCACCAGCCGACGCGTAGATGTTCGAGAGAATGACATAATTTCCAGGGTTCCATGGCTCGAGCTTGAAGAGAGACTCAGCTGCTACTTCAGCAAATTCAACATTGCCATGGAAGCTGCAAGCTCCCAAAAGAGCTCCCCATATTACAGAATCAGGAACCATTGGCATGCTTTGAATGAGACTGTAAGCTTCTTGTAGCTCCCCGGCCCTGCCTAATAGATCAACCAAGCAGCCATAGTGCTGTAATTTGGGAGCAATTTGAAACTTACTCTTCATTGATTCAAAGAGTTGTCGGCCTTTCGCAACCATGCCCCCGTGATTGCAAGCCAAGAGAAGCCCTACAAATGTCACATCATCGGGTCTCGTTCCTCGTATCTGTTACAAGACAGATTCGTTAATACAATTAGTTGTTAAGACACGTATAAAAGAGTAAACATGCCATACCTTATAAGCTTCAAAGTTTAGAGTTAACAATAGTTTTTTTTTTTTTTTTATTCGTGAGTGTCCATGTCAACTTGCGCGCACCTCGACTAATTTCACGGGACAACCTTTTGTCCCTACTACATTTGGTTGTCAAGGAAACTTGTAGGTTATTAAATCCTAGGTAGGCGGCCACCATGATTTGAACCCATTCTCCCTAAACCAAGTATTATTTTCAAAGACCTTTTTGACCACTAAGTCAACCAATGATGATTAGTTAACAGTAGTTTAATAATGTTAACACGGTATCAAAGTAGGAGGTCATGTATTTGAACTTCTATAATGTCATTTTTTTTCTCCCACATGTTAGATTTTGTACTAATTTCAGGGGTTAAGAACATGCATAAAATATTAGCTAGTTCTATTAGTTGCAAGCGAACAAGCATTTACTTGTGAGATTTTTTTAGTAGGCTTGCATTAGTTATCTGCTATAAGATAGCTAGTTTTGGGGATTTCGACATAAAAAAGCCAATACGGCTTGACTTCGCTATCGTCATAACTTGTATTGTAGTCGGCAGTCTACCCACTTAAACTTCAGAGTTTATTGGTGATTTAAAAACTTACAAATCCAAACAAAACAAAGGAAGTAGGATACAGAAGACTCACCAACATTTGATCATAAAGCTGAAGAGCATCACTGCATCTTCCATGCACAGCCAATCCCATTATCATTGTATTCCACGAGCACAAGTTTCTTTTGCTTCCAATCTCATCAAAAACTTGCCTAGCTTCCTCAATGTTACCGCACCTAGCATGCACTTCCAGTATCGCATTGCTCACATACAAGTTTTTGAAGAACCCATTCTTCCGTGCATATACTTCAATCCTCCTCCCAATATCCAACGCCCCAAGCTGAGCACAGGCAGGAAGAACACTTGCAATAGTCACCTCATTTGGTTTAGTGCCTTTCTCATTTTCCAATCTCAAAAACACCTCCAATGCCTTCGCATACTTCCCATTCTGCGCATACCCAGATATCAACGCCGTCCACGAAACCACATTTCTCACAGGCATTTCATCGAACACTTCTAACGCAGTCCCCATGTCCCCGGACCTCGCATAGCCAGCAATCATCGAATTCCAAGTGGGTATATCTCGAACAGGCATTTCATCAAACAGTTGGCGTGCAGACCTCAACATACCCAATTTCGCATACATGTCTAACAACGCCGTCAAAGCAAATACATCAGAGGCAAATCCTGATTTACAGAAATGGGAATGAAGCATCTGACCTGGGTAAACACTTGAAAGAGAAGCGCATGCGGCAAAGAGGAAGGTGAATGAATGCTGATTTGGAGAGCAGCCATTAACGCACATTTGGTAGTAAAGCAACCAGCATCGGTGGTTTTGACCAGTAGAAGAAAATGCTTGAATGAATTTGTTGTAGAGAAAAACAGAGGGCTTAGGAATTAAGTCGAACAGGGTGCAAGCATATGGAAGATTTGGGATTTGCAGGAGCTTTTCGATGAGGAATTTGGTGTAATCTACTCCGTTTCTGAGGCTGTAAGCATGAATCTGCTTCAATTGGTTCATAACAAGTCTGCGATTACCTTGTTAATGCAGTGGCTGGAGCTTGAAGATTGAAAATTCAAAATTTACCAACTTTTTGGTTGGGAATTGAAAGAAACAAAATGGATTGCGAACCAATTATTCGTCAATGTTAGAGAAATCAAATAAAATTGTAAACGCTGTGTTCAAGGAAAGTTTGGAACCTAAATAAAGGACCAACTGAACAAGAGAGCATTATGGGGCTGGGCTTGCTTTATGGGTTCTTAATGCGGATTTGTGAATATAGATTTTCTAAGTAGATGATTTAGGGATGTTGCAAAGTGTGCTAATCGAATCTATTGATGAAGTCGGAGTTTCGAATCCTCACTCCATATGGTGTTGAACTCCGAAAAGAAAAAGAAAAAGATAATAAAGTTGTGCACGCTTCGGATGGATCCGACTTAACCTAACAATTCTCGAAACCTGTGAATCGAGAAAATTGAATAGTCGTCGTTTGGTTCAAATCAGTTTTTAAACTAACAATTAGGTTTAGTTAGGTTATTTTAAATAACCGACATATCAATTTATGAAATAGCAAATCGAAAAAATCAAGAAAAATCGCATCATACTAGTCAATTCAACTTGTTTTTTTAATCTAAAAAATTATTTGAGGAAGCCGCCATATTTTGATTGGCAGTTAGGCACAGTTAAATGTAAATGTAGGAGAGGAAAAGTGGAGAAGTTCTTCGATTTTGTTTCAGTCATCATTAGAAGATAGAAAGATTTTTAAATCTATATACTACCGTTATTAAGATACAGCCACGTGATTCCAAAGAGATCACAATTCTAATTTCTATATTAAATATACAAAACTTTAAAATATTACTCATGTCACGAGAACTAATCAAAATGATAATCCTGTAGCTTGTCTTGTTGAGACATATATTTTCAGACTAAGAATTAAGATGTTCGAATCTCCCCGTCCACATAATTCTAAAGAGATCACAATTCTAATTTCTATATTAAATATACAAAACTTTAAAATATTACTCTTCACGAGAACTAATCAAAATGATAATCTTGTAGCTTGTCTTGTTGAGACATATACTCGACTAAGAATTCAGATGTTCGAATCTACCCGGCCACGGCATCGTTGAACTTAAAAAAAAAAGTCAAAATGATAATCTCACCTATATTTTGATTTCCAAAATTGGTTTTCTCTAAAATGTATCTTATGATTATGCCTAAGAACTTCAATTGAACATGGAAGCTTCAACACAACAACAAGAACAACGATTCTGAAAGCTTTTGAAAATTGCAATCGTTCATGAATTACAATCTTCAATTCTTCATAGCCAGATATAAATTCATCTACTACGCCATGAATCCGCCATGAATGAAGCTTCTAACCTTCACTTTCACAGCCCCACTCATCCTCTGTACATTCTTCGCAATCCCAAACAATTCATCTTCCTCCATCTTCCTGCTCGAAGAAACCAAAACCACTTCAGTTCCACAAAGCTCGTCATAAATCCTCTCGAATTCGCTCAAAACCTCTTTCAAAATCCCCAATCTCCTCTTCTCAATCAACATCTTCGTCAACTTCACCACCTGCCTTTCAAACCCTCCTCTCACTGAAATTTCCCTCACCAATCGCCCTTTCTCCTCCTCCCCGACGAAGGGATCGTTCAAAATCGCTCCGATTCGCTTGGAGAATCTCCCGACGTCCTTCGCCACCGAGTGAATCGAGCCGGTGAGTTGAGATGCGTCGAGGAGGGCGGCGGCGTATCCAGCGGCGGGACGACGGTGGAGAGCCGGCGAAGAGGAGCGGCGTGGAGAGGAAGGGGGGAATGGGAGCGGATTTAGGGGTTTGTGTGTAGAGAGAAAATTTGGGGGTTTTGAGATTGAGTTGGATCTGCGAGAAGGGGAGCGATTGGGAAGATGAGCAGTGTGATTCTTGAGATGAAAAAAGTCGCGAGATGAAGTTAGGGTTGATGGAACTCTGAGAGTTGAAACGGAGGTTGTTAGAGTATCCATGGAAGACGAAGATCAGAGAGAGAAAGAGAAGAATTAGGGTTTGGATTGAATCGCCATGGAGATAAGGAAGAGAATTTCAGCCACTGAATTTGGGAATTGAAACTTAGGTCTTCTTCGTCTTCTTCCTTTGGCCATCGTTGTCCAGTGTGATTTGTCGATAGATGTAACGCAGATAATTGTTTGTTATAAATTTATAATTATACTTTTCAAAAAAAAAAAAAATATATATATATATATATATATAATTATAAACTCTCTTTTTTAGGGGGTTTTTTCCGTTTGAAACTCTGCTATTATTTTTTTTTATTTTTTTTTTGAGAAATTATTATTTTTTTTTTATTTTTTTTTTGAGAAATTATTATTTTTTTTTTATTTTGATTGAGAAGTATGAGACTATTTTGGTGGTCATTTTCTTATAATATGGAAATGTGAGAGAAATTCTCAATTAAATATTTAAACACCCTTTTTTTTATTTTAAAAATTGATTTCAAGTATTTCACTCCAAATAAATTATTTATCAAATTCATTTTTTAAAAAATTATTATCTCAAATTCATTTTTTAAAAAATCATTTTGATTGGTTATCAAACATTGAAAAAAAAAAATAACGTTTCAAATGATTTACTTAATACTTAAAAATGTGTTTTAAGTGAAAAATATTGAAATTAAATTTTGATATTAAAATAACATATCTCCATTGGTCAAGATATTATCTATCAACCATCTGTCTAAATGGATCTAATCTTTATCTCCATATTATTGGACATTAAAAAATTAAAAATAGACATTTTCAAAGTTAACACATCAAAATAGTTTGTTTGTTTTTTTTACAAAGATATTTTAATTAATGTGGGGATTGAACTCTTGACCTCTCAGTCAATCACATAATTTTATGTCAATTCAATTATGCTCGATTTTGGCAAGAGATCAAAATAGTTTAACAATAGAGATTTTAACACCGTATGTTTATGTTTAAGAGTTCAACTTCAATATTTATTTGTTTTGTATGTCAATTAACTAATGTCTTTTTTTTTGTAAGAAAAAAGAGGAATATATTACACACCTCTTCTGAAACGTGGGAGCAAAGAAATCAACTGATTTCCCATAATACAAAGGGATAGAGCAAAATGTGGTCTCTAACATTGCTAATTGCATTCTTCAATTCAAAGACTGTGGGGAAAGTTAGAAGCTAGCGGAAGTAAGAGAAAACAATCATTGGAGAAGCGCAGGATAGGGAAGCCCACGGGGGCTGGAGGCCTCCTCTCCTCAATCGATGGAAGTTGAATGTGAATGTTTACTTTATAGTTGATTCCAGACAAGCAGGCCTTGGGTGGGTCGTTCGGGACCACCAAGGTTCAAATTGTTTGGTTTTCGTGCTTTCAGCGGGCAATTCGAGATTAAAATATTAGAGGTTATGGCAATGGTTAAGAGGCTAAAAGTGATTTCCTCCTACTCGTTTCCTGATAAGTGTTTGATTGAAGCGGAGACCGATTGTTTGGATGTTAGTAATTTAATCAATGAAATATGAGTTGATCTCACCACAATTTGTTTTTTCATCAGAGAAGTTTTGGATCTGAAAGAGATCGCTGAAGTTATCTCCTTTGTTCATGTGAATCGGCTCGATAATGTTTTGGCCCATCAATTTGCCTCTAAAGCATTGGAGATTTTGCTAACACCTTAGTGGGAGGATCATGTTCCCTCAAACTTTTTCTCGTTTCGTGAGACTGGTAGCCTTAGCGACTTTGTTGTTTAATGAGTTATGGCTATCATTTTTTAAAAAAACAAATATATTAATTTGTTCTATTTTAAATTATTAATCGTGCAATATTAAATTATAGAGGAAAATCAGTTTTAATTTGGAAAATGTTTGTTTGTTTGAAAGAAAAAAATATATACAGGAAAAATGTCGTGGAAAATGTTGGTAACAACTGGGTATCATGAACTTTGGTTATGCATGTGCACCTATTACAAATATATTATAATGCCCTTCACGTGTGTTAAGGATCACTCTCATTATTGATCATCTTTTTTTTAAAGTACCATTAATGATGATTAAACCATACCTAAATGTGTTTATCATTAATTTAGTTTTTAAAAACACATATTAATTTAATCAATAGATTATCATTTTAGTTTTTATAGTTTGTATTTATTCTATTTTAATTCACGTACATTCAAATGTTAAGTTTTAGTTCCTATATTTTCTATAAAACTTTAAATTGGTCACGACCCTTAGTTTATAGTTAGTTTTTTAAAAAATTGATATGGGAAAGGGTAATATAGACTATTTTAAAATTAAAATATCTAACTTCAAAATAGATTAAAATACTATTTTAGGAAGAAAAAAAAAACAAGATTATTTTAATTCTATAATTTAGATGGTTCATTTCTATTTAAAAAATATTTGTATGTTTTCATTTTAGTATTAGTGTGTTGTTAATAATAAACAGACTAATTCGACCTACTTATTTAGCGGTTAAAATGATCACATGAAGTTTATTCATCTCATAAAAAATATCACGTCATTAGTTTGTTAGTTTATTAACAATACACTAACAATATAACCAATTAAAGTGAGCATAGCTCAATTGATATGAAATATTTTCAACGATAAAGAAGTATATACGGGTGAGATTCACCCAACTAGATGACAAATATATGAACCAAAAAAATATTTAAAATAATAAGTATGAGTGCCAATATTTTTTTTTTTTTTTTTTTTTAAATTATTATTCTTTATTGTTGATTACCAACCCCAACTAAATTTTGGAATGGGCTTCATAAACCCATTCTCTAAGCCCATTTCTTGATACCAAACAACTACTAGTAAGCTAGTAAGTATAAAACTATTTGTCTACATTTTAATAATTCAATCATATAATTAATTTTTTTTCAAAAAAAAAAAAAAATCATATAATTAAATTGGTAATATACAAATTTCCTCAAATAATAATACAAACCACCCCCTAACTTTGACTAAATAAAAGTACAAGATAAAGTTAAATTTTGCTTTGTAATATATATACCTTTGCAAAAAAAAAAAAAAAAAAAAAAAAAAAAAAAAAAAAAAAAAAAATTCAAATCTCTTACCGCACATATTGAACTCAAAAGAAAATACGTTATAAAGTTTAAAAAAAAAAAAACTTTAATTTTCCTTTAAAAACCTTGAAAATCTAATAATTCACAAACCCGATGGGTGAGAAAAAAAAGTTTGATTGATTTTTTTTTTATGTTACATAATTATTTTATTATTCAATTTAAATTGTATCGAAGTATATATCTTTACCAAAATAAGTATAGTTAAGTAGTAATTGACATGTAGAGGTCGGATTTACTGTACTAAAAAAAACATAAAATTTGAGAGCATTCCAAATGAAAAATAAAAAATAATAAAAAAAGAGACTTTTGAAATATTAAATATAAATTTTTAAAAAAAACAAATATTTTTTTTATTTAGAAAACTGAGCAAATAATAAAGTATAAAAAAGGTTTAATGAGCTATGGTAGAGAGATAGAAGTGAGCTACTCATAATTGACAATGGAAAGCAACAGCTGGTGAGATGACTGAAGACATAATTGCACCCACACCCACTATTATTTGCATTTAATTTCCTTTTTTTTTAATTTTATTTTATTATTCAATTCTAAATTTCTAATGCCAAATCAACACAACCCACACCCATGTGAAAAAAATACAATTTCTTTATAATTTTTCAAACAAATATACATGAGTTTTGTAACAATCAACTTTGTACATATTTTTATTTTTGGGCCGTAGCGAGCATGACTCAGCTCGTATATGTATGTGTTAACGTCCAAAAAGATTTGTGGTTCGAATTCCCTACCTCCAATGTACTCAAGAAAAAAAGAAAAAAAAATTGTCAAGTTGATTTTAAAAAATAAAATCGTGTGAGGAACGTTATAGAAAAAATGAGATCATTTTTCATTAGATAACATTTGTGACATGAAATAATATTAATAACGTATGATGTAGTACAATATCAAATCTAGACGACGAATTTGATTAAGTAATAGGTCTAAAATGTAAGTTACTAATAAATAAGAAGCAAAAAGTTGACTGGGATGGATGTTGATTAAGCCCACAGATTTTTTTCTTTATTTATTATTTTTCTAGTAGATGAATTTTTAAAAATATCACTTGTTGGCGTTTCCATGTGTTTGATTAAATAAGTTTTGGTAAAGGTTAGAATATTTTGTGCAAAGGGGAGAAAAATATATAAAAACTAAGTTTATGAAAAAGTTCGCCATTTACTGGTTGAGGTCTATACATTCGAGTCAGGTGTTCGAATCTCTCAACTCCTACAAATAGTTGAACTCGAAAAAAAAATATGAAAAGAAAATGTACCAACTTTGTAATAATTCTTTACTTTTAGATTCATCATTCTCTTATTCCTCTGCAAAATTTTTACTCTCATTTTTCTATTCCTTCTCGTCTTTGATAACACCACAAACTTTTGTAGAAGTAAGTCCATCATAGACTAAGCTATTAAAAAGAGGATTTTTTTTTTTTACATTTTAACTTTTTATATACATAATTTTCCTAAAGGAAAACTTTAGAACCTTAATTTTGTATATATAGTTTTAAAAATCTAAGACGAAAGAAAGACAGGAGCAATTGTCCTTATCTTTCCTTCTTTACTTCATCCATCAAATCAGATCAACAAAAAGTGTGTTTAGAGTTTAGAGGCTGTTTGGGGCATTCACTGAGTTATTATAGTCGGTGGTCATAATAATGTGTGGATAATAAATATTATTGAAATCAGTATAGTTACTTTATTTTGACTGTGAATTATAATAATCGGTGGATCAAACGTGGACTGAGTGCATGTCCAAAATACTCCTAAATGATTTAATAATAATGTCTAGTCGAAGATTTAATTTTTACAATCAAAATTTGGTAGATCTTATTTTTAGTTCAACAAACACGTGATGTGAAAATTCAAACATTTGACCTAACGCGGACTAGTCGTAGTTGCGAGTCGTCTCGGTTATCTTTTGAATTGAATGAAAACTCTAACCGTCTTTTTGTATTCTCTACCTCGTTTTCCTTCGTTTTCATATGACGTAAGAAATCGTTAGATGTCTCCATCAAAATGAAGTAAAAAGTACTTTGGGGGGAGAAAAATGATGGTTTCAAAAAGAAACAAAAAGTTGATATAGCCTTAACAATTGGGCAAAGAAATGGGTGATAAGAAAAACAAAGACAAAATCATAATTTGAGAATAGAAATTATAGAAAGAAACAAAAGCAAGACAGGCAGTGAACCCAGAGGACACGATCCCTAGATACAGCACGACCAGACATAAACTTTTTTTCTTCATCCTAAAATATTAAATAAAACACCACACTACGCTGACTTTTTTTATGGACATTATTATTATTCTACATATATAATTCCAAACCAATCATATATTATAATAAATCTTCTAAATCTAAATCATCTCTCCATTGATTCATTCATGTCTTCGACTTTGGTTTGTTTCGTGTACTTTCAAAACGTTCGTTTTAGTTCGTGTAGAGTCTGGTTTTGTCTATTTTAGTAGTTGTGTAACTTTCAAAAGTCTATTTTAGTCTTTATACTTTTAAAAATGATCTTTTAGTTATGTTCTTTCTTGCGAGTAAAATACACTTTTTTGTCATTGGAATTTGAATTTAGTTTTTATTTGGTCTATAGATTTTCAAAGCTAATATTTTTTGTGGTTGAAATTTGAATTTAGATTCTTTTTGGTACTTCACATTTTAGAAGTAACATGTTTGGTCATAGAAATTTAATTTTTTTTTATTTCTAATTGGTTTTTAGTATAAAAAATAAGATAAAATAAAAAACTAGTTGATTTAGAAAATACAACCATGTCACTTTTGAAACTTTAAAGACAAAAATAAAAATTAAATTCAAATATCAAATAGTGTTAGTTTTGAAAATTCATGACTTTCTAATTTCAAATTCCATAGTCCAAAAATAAAATTTAACTTTTTCTTTTCAATCTCATTTTTTTTCCAGCAATAGTTTTAGCAAAACAACACTCCACTTAATAAATTATCTTGAAAAATTATCAAAATTTTGCATTAATTGGTTTTTGGTTATGTATAGAAAATTTTTAAAATTAGGATTTTTTTTTTTCCAGGGAGAATAGAAAATTGAACCTCTAATCTCTTAGTCAAGAGGATATTTTATGCGAATTGAGTTAGGCTCGGTTTGACTATTACTTAATTTTAATTTTGAATGTATTTAATTAATGTGAGATTTAGGAGATTGAACCTTTAATCTTTTAGTCAAGAACACAAGTTTATGTCAATTAAACTATGTTCGATTTAACTATTGCTCATTTTTTAAACTGAGAGAGGCCAAGATGAATACTTTAAAAATGTTTGAATGAAAATAAAAAATATAGAAACTAAATTAGATTTTAACAATATCCAAAAGTTATTCACATATGGAGATGTTATTTAAATATAATAGATTTGTGAAGATCCAATGGATGGTAGGGTGGTAGAATAATATTTATTTGATTCTTTCCTATGTATGACTTCATAACATTTTGCATGTGAATTTTGGAATTAAAAGTAATTAGTTTTTTGGAATTTAAAGTAATTAGTTTTTTGGATTTAATGATTTGTTACTATATGAGCTGATTTCATTCAATTCTAATAACCTCATCCATAATGCTTCTATTCCATGCCTTTGTCTTATGTTTTTGCTTGTGTGTTTTTTTCCTCTCTTATAGTATATCTACTCTTTTTCTCTCTCAAAAGAAATAAAAAATCAAAATTTATTTTATAATTATTCTATTTTTAAAAATTAAACCTATCAACATTACTTTTTAAATTTATTTGTTTTCTTGTCGATTTTACCAATGTTTTAAAGAATCAAACCCGTTTTGAAAACTAAAAGAAGAAGCTTTTAAAAAGTAATTTTTGTGTTTTGCAATTTGACTAAAAATTCAAATATTTTACTAATAAAAGAGAAACTCATAATAAATAAATAGTAAAGAAATTAGAAGAAAGCAAGTTAAATTTTTTTTTTTTTTTTTAAATTAAGACTAAATGGATTATGAAAATAAATGTTTTATATTTTAGTTTAACGTGGATTATTCAAATCTTCAACCCTTTAATTTAGTGTACATGTTTTAACTAATTGAGTTATCTTCACCATAAATAAATATGGGTTGGTTGCACAAATAGCAATCAGGCCCAAACTAATTGCAAATTTAGCAAACTTTAAAATGTTTTGCAAATATGGTAAAAAAACCTGTTTTTATCACTGATAGACTTTATTATATCACTGATAGACTTCTATCAGTGATAGACTATTATCTCTGATAGACTATTATCACGGACAAAAATCTATAAAAAGCTGAGGTGATCAGCGATAGACTTCTATCAGTCATAAGATATCAGCGATAGAAATTGCTATATCCGCAAAATTTTTAAAAACATGTTATATTTGCAAAGAATAAGTCTTAAATTGTCATTTACTACAATTTTCCAATAAATTATTTTATTTTATTTATTATTTCTTGTCTTTTAAGAGGTCCATGAATTGACCAGCATAGTATTGTGATGTACTATCAATCGATTGGTCTGAGTTTCGAAAAAAAAAAAAATTAGGTATATAATATTAAAAAAAAATCATCAGCAACTTTAATTTAAACATAAAGAATTATTTAAAAAAAAAAAAAATAATAAAATTTAGGGAAAAAATCAGTTTATACCCCTAAACTTTGAGGTTTGTATCAATTAAAACCCTAAACTAACAATTGTATCAATTTAAACCTCAAACTTTCATAAGTGTATCAATTTACACCCTCTAATATAAAAATGTAAGCTTTTTCAAGTCTCAATTTATTAATTAAATTCTTAAACTTTCATAGAATTGATTCATTTATGAAAGTTTATGGGTTTAATTGTTAAAATCATAAGTCTCCACCTGTTTAAATTAATTTTTTTCAAATAAAATCTAACAGAAGGTGTAAATTGATACACTTATGATAGTTCAGGGTTTAAATTGATACAATGGTTAGTTTAGGGTTTTAATTGATACAACCCTCAAAGTTTAGGGGTATAAATTGATTTTTTCCCTAAAATTTAAACATAAAGAATAGGAAAAATTACAAAAAGCACCCCTAAATTAGGGAGATTGTTACAATCCGACCTTATGACTTTTATTTTGATAAATTACTCTTTTAAACTTATATAAAATTAAACTTATATAAAATTGTTGAAGATAAACCCTTAATATTTGCAAAATGAACCATCCACCCCTAATTATATTTGCCAACTAGATTAAAAAAAACTAATGGTTAAAATTATCAAATTAGAAGTTTGATGGTCTATAGTGCAATTTTTCCTAAAAAAAAAAAAATTATAAAAAAAAAACACCAAACTTTATGTATACAAAGATAAAAAATAAATATGCCAAGAAAAACAAATATACCCAAAAGAAAAAAGAAAATGAAATAGATTGAATATATTTCCTATTGTTTTTTTGTATTAATGAGGAAAATGGTAGAGGCATTTACAATTCCAACAAGAACTATAACCAAAATTAAACTTTTTTTTTTTTGTTTGGATACAAATTTGATTTGTTACCCAAAAAGGGCAGAAAAAGAAAATGGAACAAAAATAAATTTGACAGAATAATAATAAATCTCCCTATCTACAGCCCTAACAATCCAGTGCCTGCAACCCCACGGTAGAAAAGTTACCTCTTCCCTTAGGATTCCGCCACGTGGATGCATCGACTTTCTTTGTGCAAAGGAGATGAATCGAACGACTGAGATATTTTGTTGCTTTTCATCCTTAGAAAACCGTACAATTTCCTGAATTCTTTTCCGGTCTGCGTGTTCTCGCTGCAGAATACGCCGCTCGATTCGACGGATTCCGCGACGGACTTCCTCGACCCGCAGTCGCTCAGCCGCCGTCCGAGATTCCCGACTCTCCGCCGCTCGCCGTCGGTCTGCAACGCCGTGATTACCGATTTTATCGCTCGACTCGGCGAGTTACGGTTCGCGATCATCAGTTCGCCGATCTCCGCCGGGCTCAAACTCGCGCCGCTGTGGAAGATTTCTTCAACCTGAGGGAACAATTTGTGATCCTTCACGCCGAGGTAGTTGATTGCGAGATTCTTGAAAGCGGAGAAATCGCAGAGTGGAAAATGGATGTGAACGTCGATTCGTCCCGGTCGGAGAATCGCCGGTTCGACCTGTTCCTTGCAATTGACGGTGAAAATCATCACTCTCTCTTCCGCACAGCACGATGTTAATATTCCGTCCATGAAATTCAACAGCGCCGATAGACTCAACACCGACGATTTCTCAATCAGAAACCGATCGAGATCCTCGACGACGATTATCGACTTGTTCGTCGTCTGCAGCAGAAGAAACTTGAGATCGGATTCATCGGAGACTTTGAAGAGGTCGATATCGTAAACATCATAGGAGAGAAAATTCGCCATGGCGGCAACGAAGCTCGATTTTCCAGTTCCAGAAGGACCGTATAGAAGGTAACTTCGTTTCCAAACTCTGCCTAATCTGTGGTAATACTGTTTCGATTTGAGAAACGATTCGAGATCCGATTTGACCTTTTCTTTGAGATCTGTTTCCATGGCAATCGAATCGAAAGTGGATGGATGTTTGAATTGAATCGATTTCCATCTTGTATCTGAGTGATAATTAGGTTTCGAGTTCTTAAAATTCATAAAAAGCTTCAAATCTCCTTTCCTCTGCTCAATCTCATCAGCGGTTAGGGCATGAATGTGCTGAAGATAAGGGCGGAGGATCCGTCGCTTATCCGCCTTTCTAATCTTCAACACAAAATTTCTGCTACCGTTTTCTTCGTTCTTCCAGAACACTTTGGCCCCCAAAAAATGATCCTCCACCGTCTGATTGGAATCCAGACGGAGAAGGATATCATTCGGCTTGTTTCCGGTGATTAAATTGGTGAAGTCGGAATCCTCTAGAGAAGATAACGAAGTTAGATAAGAAGAAACCTTCCGGTAGAGATGATTCTGCTGAGAACTTTCATTGAACTCCGGGATTCTGAAAGATTGGTAAACATGGAAACAATCTTCTAGGTTTCTCCACCATTTCTTGACCAGGAAAATGAATCCAGTCCTGAATAGAAGAATCCTCAACAACCAACTGAAACAAATTCCGATGAAGATTACAAAACACAACCTGAAAAACAACTCCATCTTCTTCCCCCTAGAAGATTAAACAACAAATTCCCTAGAAACAAACAACATATTCAGAAGAAGAATTCAATAGAAACCCATTAATCGTAATCCCAAGAAGATTAAAGAACAAATCCCCTAGAAACAAACAACATATTCAGAAGAAAGAATCAATAAAAACCCATTAAAGGACTGAAAAGCCAGGTTTAATGGAGGCCAAAACCTCAAAACTCAGCTCAGAGAGAGACAGCAGGGTCAAGTAGAAGAATAGATAGATATATCATATATATATATATACATATATATATATATATATACTTTTCAAAGGGAGAATAGAATTGAAAAGAAATTAGAAGAATTTGTGGGTTTTAAAAAGTGTATTGTTTTGTTCTTCTTCTCTGTATGTGTTTTTGTCGTTGGCAGCTACTTTCCAGCCAAATTTCATTCATAAAAACGCTATTTTTTAATTTTTTTTTGGTGCTTTGGGTAATTCGCCTTTCAAGAAATTGATCTTTTATGACTCTAAAATCCCCAAATTCCTCTATTTATGCTTCTAATATCCATTTGGGTTTAAGATTTAGGATCCCGAAATTTTCTTCTTTTTATCTCTTTTTTTATTTTATTTTTTATTATCCTTAGAATCTGAAATCTTCGGGTTTAATCTCTTAACTTTGGTATTTGGATATATATAGAAAAACATTTAAGCCACCATTATTATTCTTATTATTATTTTTTTAAAAGTAGGATATGGTGATTTCATCCGTGAATCTTAAGAGAAGAAGTAGATATCAATCTGGTTGACTTACCATTGTTTTTTTTTTTTTGACAACATGTTGGAGTGGGGATTGAACCTAGGATCTCATGGTCACTAGATATGTCATTGAGCTATGCTCTTGTTGGTTGTTGACTGAGCATAGCTCAACCAACATATTGTATAAACTAGTGACTAATTAGTCACAAGTTGGATCCCCAATCTCACAAATTGTAAAAAAAAAAAAAAAAAAAAAAAAAAAAAAAAAAAAAAAAAAAAAAAAATTGTTAGTCTTTTTAATAATAATTTGAATTCATACATTCATATTTAAGCTAGCATGAGCATGATAATTGACATCTACTTTGGAGGTAGTTCAAATCTCCATCCTCCATATTTGTTGTACTTTTTTAAAAAATGTTTTTTTTTTTTAAGCTTTACATTCTATTTTGTTTGAATTTATCTAATAAATCTCTCGAATTTAAAATTAAAGTATGTAATTTTAATAAGTTTTTGAATTTTGAATTTTGTGTTTATAAGTTTTGTTTTTTTATTTTTTAGTATCTGACCTATCAAATATAAAATTGAAAGATTGAGATTCTATAAGACAAAATTCAATTTTATGTTTAATAAGAGAATGAAATTTAAAAAATATTGAACATGACATGAACTTATTATACCTTGAAAGTTCAAGAATCTAATAGATACTATGACAATTAACATGTTAAAAAAAAAAGAAAAAAAAAAATGAAAGTTTTTGAAGTTATTAGATACTTTTCAAAATTTAAAGATTTATTTGACAAAACCTGTTTTAAATTGGGCAAAATTTAGAGACTAAATTTTGTTTTTTAAAGAAAGGATCTAAAACAAAATAAGTATAAAATAGGCTACTAAAATAATATTTGAATTTTAAAGCCTAATTTTATTATTTCCCTAGTTGGTGGAGATGCAACACTCAAAACTGATATTTGTAATAACTTTTTATATATATATATATATATATATCTATATATATATATATATATTTCTTATGGATGATTTCAATTTTTTTTATTTTCTTATTGTTATATGTCAATTGTATGTGTTCAAGTTGCAATTGGGAGATTCATATGATATTGATGTTTTTAGTTTAATTTAAATTTCAATAAATTCCTATTGTACTACAATTCTTTATTTTTAAGTTCAAGAAATTAAAGGGTGGTGTGTTTTGGTGTGCAATTCAACCCTTCTCCCTATCAAGAAATAAAAATGAAATTGCCAATTTGCTCCCTACTTTAATATATATATATATATATATATATATATATATATATATATATATATAATTTGCTCTCCATAATTTTTAAATTTTTAAGTTTTTTAATATGGTTTAATTAAATGTCACAAATCATTCTTACTATTATTTTAACCAAAAAAAAAAAAAAAAAAATCAAATTGGTAAATAAAACCAATAAAAAAGAAAAAAAAGAAAAAAAAAGAGAGGGTATTGTGCAACTTTTAGAATATTTTGAGATGGTTGTTGTTTAGGAGCATGGGTTAATGATGAGTCTTTTAATTTGGTAAGCAATTTTTGGGTGTGACATGATATGATTACTAGGGACCATAACTAAAACTCTATAAACAAATAGAGATTGGAACAACTTCTTATTAATATTCAATTAAGGTGGGTACCAATCACTCATACCAACATTATAATCATTTTTATTTTTTAAATCATTGGAACTAATTATTTTCGTTTCTATTTTAATAATAATTTTTATTATTTGTTTAGAATGATGTATACTTGACTTTAGAGTTAAAAGTACATGTTGAATGTGGAGGATTGAACTTAGGACTTCATGATCATTAGGCGATACATCATGTCATTGAACTATGCTCTTGTTGGCAAGTAAATAAATCTCTTAGCAGTTTAGAGTAACTCGTTGTATAATGTCTAATATTAGTCTAAGCAAGGCAATCATACCAAATATTCCTTTCTTCCTCTCAAATTAAGGGGGAAATATGGACAAATATCTTTGCACGACTCATTTTTTTTATATACTTATTTATCATTTATAATTTCAATCATCGATAAAAATATCACCAGAAAAGTATTTATCTTTAAATAAGTATAATTACATCATTTTAAGAGACAAATGCATATATAACAATCTAACACAAAATAATAGCAAATTTAGCATATTCTAAAAGAATTTATAAATATGGCATAATTTATTAGTGATATAAGTCTATGAATGATAGAAGTCCTCGACTCTAAAATTTGTCATATTTAAAAAAATAAATTTAAACATGCTATATTTACAAATAGAAAAAGTGAAATAGTAATTCACGATAATTTCTCTTATTTTAAAGTGCAATGGGATTATAAATATTTATATTCACTAAGACTAAAAGAAAAGCATACACCTAGTGTTAAAATGTCTAGCTTTATTCGACCATAAGAATGTTACAATCGAATAATTATCGATGGAGTATAGTCAACCTAAACATGAGTCGAAATTAGGTTAAAACTTTGTCTCGTTTTAAATGGTTGAGATTGAGCAAAAGTTTATTAGAAAAATTGGTAAAAATAATACAAAATTGGGAGAAGGAGAAATGTGGAAGATCCGAATATCCCAAGATTGTGTGTTTGTTGTTTGAATGTCCGATTTCTTGCCTTATGAATCCAAAATTGTAGTCTTTTTAACTTATCTTTTGCACACGTGTCACCATTTTCAGATTTTGGGGACAACAGAAATTTCACCTTTTTATTTCATTTTATTTGTCCACTTTCAATATTCAACTTCCATTTGTCAATTTAGTCAAACCCATTTTCAATATTGAAAAAAAAAAAAAAGACAAAATGATTACTCAACTACCTCCAACTCCTTAAAAATCCTAAATATCACCTATTTCGTGAGAATTTTTGTTGTTGTAATGTGACAGACACTTTTATATGATTGGATATGTCAAAAATAATGTGAAATTATTAATTAGTGTATTCAATATATGAATAAATGATTACATACGATAATTATATAGATATTGTTATGTTAATTTTTAAAAAAATAACAAAAATAATGATAGAATAATCCTATGACATATAAAGAAAGAATAATGTAAATTAAGAAATTCAATTTCTTTAACACTGTCCCTCCAACTCAAGATGGTAATAGAAAGACCAACTTGAGTTTACTAAGTAACGATCGAAACATGCAGAGTGAGAGGAATGTTCCTTTCAAAGTGGTAATAGAGATACCAAATTGAGTTTACTAAGTAACGATCGAAACATGCAGAGTGAGGATGCACGAACATAGATGCACGGGGAGGATGCATGGACAGAGGCACGTGAACAGATGTACACGAACGAATCTGTTCGAATCGACGATTTGCTTGAACATAACCAAACTAACGTGAACTAAACTAAAATAAACCAAACAGAACCAGGCCGAACCAAAAAATATTGAACCGAACTAAAATGAGCAAAAACTAAGTTTGTATATATTTTTTTTCTCGAGAATAATGTAAATTAAGAAACTTATCAAGAGTATGTATGATTACAAATATTAATTTTTATATCCTATAGTTATTAAAAGACAAACGATTATTAAGATCTACATACAACTGTTATTGAGAACTAGTATATTCTTACAACTTCATTCAACAATTTTTCTTATTATTTTTTAACTCAAGTGAGTCTTGTATTGGTATAAATGTTGGATAGTTTCGTATTTAAAATGATTTCATTACATTGTATCAATTTTGACCAAATTAATTAGAATACTTGAATTTAAAGTATACTTAGATATGGAGCAAAATTATTGTTTTTTCTTTAAAAAAAAATAAGGAAAATATATTTAAAAAACATTTAATTTAGCGTATAACTTACATAAAACAAAAAAGTTCGTGGCTCGAAACATATGATCATGGTCACACACGTATAATTAAAGAATAAAATTTTAAATAATGTAATACTATATTTTAAAATAATTGTCAGGGGAATTATAAAATAAAATACAATAATCCTCACCAAGTTGCTCTTTATTTTATATCTGCATAAATAATAATCTTTCTTTTTTTTATTTGTGAAGCCTCACTTTCCTCCATTCAACTCAAACAATAAATTGTGAAAATAAAAGATTAACGATGGACAAATATGTGGTTTGAATTTGTCCATTCCATAAAAAAAAAAAAAAAAAAAAAAAAATCTCTAAAGTAAAAACTCTAAAAAAAGAGGTAAAAAAAAGTTAAAAAAATAAAAATACTCAAGGAAGACAATATGTAGTTTTGATTAAATGAATGAATTTAGCCATACTTATTTCCTAACCTTATTGGAACATAATCCTATGTATTCAATTAACTTTTATCTCGTAACTATTTAATCACAAATATTTTTTTAACAACATATGAGAGGGAGATTCGAATTTCTGACATTTTGATCAATATTTTCATATATTATTAGTTTTTTTTTTATAATATGCGCCGAGTGATCTCGCTAGAAATATCTCCACATTTTCTTTTCTCAACCTTAATTTCCCTCCTAGCAGGATACATTGACTTAAAAAAGACGAAATGGGTCGCAAAATAGATGGATCTTTGAAACTAATCCTTCTTATTCATCATTCTTGATAGTGAACACAATAATTGAATCCAAACCCATCAAAATTTTCCAGTTTGGGAGATTGATTGATTGGATACCTAATAACCATAATCTTTCTTAGGAAGAACTACTTCTACTTGAGAGATTGAACCTTTGACCTCTCGATTACTAGTTCATACAATATATAGGTTGAACTATGTTTATGTTGACAATTTAATCTTAAATATTTTATTACTTTTACATTTTATTTCAAATAATTTTTTATAATGGAATAAGAACTATTTAATTAAAACTTATTAATATTTAACATATAATTTGATGTCAAGTTCTAATATATTATCGTAGTTTATAGTAAAAAGTTGCAACTACCTATTATCAACTCTTCTATATTTTTAATGTTAGTTTTAACTTATAATCTACTTAAATAATTAATGTTCAAGACCGAAAGTAGTTAAAATGCAAACACTAGGATTACGTTTGAAACTAACATGTAATTATTTATAGAAAATTGGAAGTATATGATTAAAAAAAAGGATTAAAACTTGAATTGAGTAATTAAGACGAGATTAATTATTTAACTAAAATTGTCAAATATTAAAATCAAAACGTGTCGTCCCCGCGTATGCTTGTTAGGAAGGTTCGAAATTGGGCCCACGTTCAAGTGGGACCCAATCGCCAAAAGATACCCTGCCGCTGAGAGGGAATCTAAGCCGTTGATTTTGTTTGCGTCATTAACCGAATCAACGTGCAGGAAAATTAGGTAAATTATATAATTTTAAATATATTTGAATAATATGAATATTGTTAAACTATTTAAAAAAGCAGGGTTGTTTTGCGAACACGTACACATTTTTTTTTAATTGTTTAAATTTTTAAAAGATCAACATTTTCTGGTTCTAAATTATAATAAATAATTTATGAAATTAAAATATATAATTTTAAATATATTTAAATAATATAGATATTGTTAAACTATTTGAAAAAGCAGGGTTGTTTTGTGAACACGTACACTTTTTTTTTTTAAAAATTGTTTAAATTTCTAAAAGATCGACATTTTCTAGTTATAAATTATAATAAATAATTTACGATATCACTCTCACATTTTGAAATAAAAAACAAGGCTAAATTATAGAAAACATATACCACTAAAGTATTTATTTATTATTTTTTTTTTAAAATATTGCTTGGGCCTCGAACATTGGTTGTCCAAACCTCCCTAGACCATCGACATTCTAGTGAGATAAGAATTTTCGACAGACATCAAAGGACCCATGCAATTGCCACCCTTCTTGCTCGCACTCTTCCACAACACATCAACATTCAATTTTTAGAGCCCTTGAGGGGGACGCCTCCATCGTCGTGCCTCAACAGTCGGGATCGCTGCAACCTGCTTCTGGGTAGGATCATCTCTATTTCTGTTCAAATCAATATTGGAATTCACCAAAATAGGCAGAGTTTGTAAATTTGGGCCGTTGTTGCTATGTAAAATATGGTTTCTATAACCTCAAATCTTCCACAAGATCATCAACACTTCATTCTTTTATGTTTCATCTGCACCATCCTAAAGCCAATCAAAATAATCCTTTGAGCTCCATTCATTCCTGTTCAAAGCATAACAAATTATATTAGATGACAATAATTTTTTCACACCTGGTTAATGAATTTACAAATCCAAAACAAATGAGGAGTAGTCTCCTCATCGAGATTGCAAAGAACATATCCCTTTGAGATTTTAAGGGAGAATATATTCCAACAATAGATCTTCACTTTTGGTGGGACTTGGACTTTCCAGAAACTCTTCCACTTAGTCTTGCCAAGATCAATGTTTGACGCGTTGGCTTCCTGCATAGTTAAAAAGGTCATACCCAATCTATCCGCGCTTTTAACCTTACACATTTCTTTTTTGTCCATAACCCATATTATTTCCTCTCGCAGTTTAAGGATGGACAACGTGATGTCTAGAATGCAATGCGTTGTATCTTCATGGAGGAGTTGTCAAATCAGAGGCACATTCCAACAATTGTCACCTGTAAGAAGATTGACAACAAGACTGAATCATATATATGAATAGGAAGATGGTGAGGTAGGTGAAAACTCTCCTTAGGAAGCCACGACTCCTCTCCTATCAAAATGCTCATCCCATTACCAATCCGCCATTGATACCCTTTTTCGAACAACTCCATGCCTCAAAGAATACTACGCCATGTGAAAGATGAATTATACCCCTCCCGAGCCTTTAGAAAATTTCCACATATGGTAGTATCGTTCTCTCTACACCTGTCCCAACAAACTATTCCGATTTTTAATCAATCTTCAACTTTGTTTTGCTAGTATAGCTTGATTGAAGATAGAGATATCCCGGAACCCCATTCCTCCATGATCTTTGTGATATACAACTTTTTCCAACTCTGCCAATGAATTTTTCTTTCATCTCCCGTAGCTCCCCACCAGAACCTGAAACACAAATAATTAATTTCATTGCAAAAAGTAACATGAAGTTTAAAGCAACTCATAGTATATGTGAGAATAGCCTGAACCACAACTTTAATTAAAACTTCCTTGTCACCCATTGAGAAAAAAATCGTTTTCCATCCTTGGAATACCTTCCAAATCGATCTTTCAGTCAGCTAAAAATTTGCTTCTTGCTTCGATTGACCTATTCAACAATTTTTAAAATTCAGAGATCTATTAGATACAAAATTGAAAGTTTAGGGTCATATTAGACATAAAATTCAACTAGATGATTAATTTTTAAAAAATTAAAAACAAACATGGAGAATTTAGAATTTAGAGACCAACACGAGAATAATTCAACCGTCAAAAAAAATATAAACTAATTCAAATTATCAACCATGAAGTGACAAGTTCAAATGGTTCAAATTGAGGAATAAAGTTGTAATTTAACCTAAATTCTAAATTGTCCACGTTTGTTGGATTAAAAAAAAGGACATATAAAGTTTGGGAGGGAGTGAGATGACAGACCAGAGCAACGTAGCCACGTCAATAGAAATCCCATCTTCATCTCTAACCTCTTACTTTCCTTATCTTTTCTTCTTCTACTGATTCTCTCTGTTTCCATTCCGCCGGCGCCGGAAGAACAATCTGAAAGCATGACCATCACTCTCAGCCTTCCCAAACTCCCTCATCATATTCCCCTCAATTTTGCTTCCAAGCTTCAAATTCCTTCAATTCCAACCAAATTGGAATTCTCTCAAAACCCCAAATCCCCTCAGACTAGTTTCTTCCTTCAGAGTGTTCGTAATCTCAAACCCTATACTCTTCCTCTCACTGTTCTCACATTGCCCTTCTTCGTTGATCCACAGGTAAATTTCTCTGTATCTCTCTCTTTTATGGCTCTGTATGTTTGTACGACTTTGGAATTAGAATTGATTGTTGGTAATACAAACAAAGCTACACATTGTCTAGATAATGGGAAAATCATGGGTATATGAGTATAAGCGAGGAAAATATCTCCCATGAACTATGTCTTTCGGGTGAAACTAAAAGCAGAAACATAGGTTTATGGTTAAAGTGGACAATATTATATTTGGGGGTTTGTTGTTCTAACAAGTGATATCAGAGATATTTTCCTGAATTAGCCATGTGGACAGAAAATTGAAAAAAATGGGTGAGCCTAAATGATTTAGTCATAGTGAATCTGTAAGCTTTCAGACTGGCGGTACAATTCAGAGTAAAGGAGTTGGCCGGGCTAAAAAAAAGTAATAAGCTGAAGATCAGTATAATCAAGAGGGATTACTATTTTGAGAGGAGGCTCGGTGGTGTACTTTGTTGAGGGGAGGATTGTTGGGAATTAGGTGAAATCAAAAGCAAAGTCTAGAGGGCTATGCCCAAAGTAAACAATATCGTGTGATTGTGGAGATATTTGAAGTTATGTTGTTCTAACATCGATTTTAATGGTTTCAGGATGCACTTGCTGCTGGAGGGGAGTTTGGAATTTTGGAGGGGAGGTCATTTGCACTAATTCATCCTATTGTTATGGGTTCCCTTTTTGTTTACACTCTCTGGGCTGGCTATTTGGGCTGGCAATGGCGGCGAGTCAGGACGGTTCAGAATGAAATTACTGAGCTGAAGAAGCAAGTGGTTCCTGCGGCGGTAACCCCAGATGGGAAGGCTGTTGAAGCACCTCCTTCTCCGACTGAATTGAAGATTCAGCAGCTCACAGAGGTATGTCTTAATTTGACTAATTATCTATTAATACATCTTAAAATCCCAATTATGAGTAACTCTGGATTGTGTTTGTGACAAATGTGGCTTCTCTCTCAAAAAGAGATGATAACATGGTTAAGCTTTGAATTTGAATATGGTAGAGTCGACGGATATATGATTGATTATTGGAGAGTTAAGGGGCCAACCGTACGCTCAACTGGTTTAGGCATATACTCTGACCTTGGTTTTTTAGTTCAACTATATGCCGGGTGAGGGATTCAAACCTCTGACTAGGAAGTATTGTAGTTATTATAGTTAAAGCCAATATCTGTATTGGGAAAAAAAATTGTGGGTAGAATCTGAATGGAGATCTAAAGAGATGACTTATTTGATTCATTCCTTTTTTTTTTCCTAAGAACGAAACAAATCCCTTTGATTCGGATAATTCCAGAGTCAAAATAGAACGAATTAAACCATAAACTGAATGCTTACCGGACAGAGTATCTGATGGCAATGGTTTTTGAAGTTCAGGAGAGGAAAGAGTTGATCAAAGGGTCCTTCAGAGATAGGCACTTCAATGCTGGCTCCATACTATTAGGATTCGGAGTTTTGGAAGCGATTGGTGGAGGTGTAAATACATGGTTTAGAACAGGAAAGCTTTTTCCAGGCCCTCATTTGTTTGCAGGAGCAGGTAAACCAAAAGTACTTTTGCATCTGAATATAATGTCATTGCATTGCATTCCATTCAGACCCCTCTACTTTGGTACTTTAGTTTGGTTTCAACTGTTGATATCGTCGCCACCCGAATTCGAAATGAGTTTCGGGAAAACTAGGAAATGTAAAGGATCTGATATGCATTTTGCTTTCATGAGCAGGGATAACTGTTCTGTGGGCACTGGCAGCTGCTCTTGTACCTGCAATGCAAAAGGGCAATGAGACAGCCAGAAATCTTCACATTGCACTCAATGCATTCAATGTTTTACTCTTTATATGGCAGATTCCCACTGGAATTGACATTGTTTTCAAAGTCTTTGAATTCACTACTTGGCCTTAATTTACTCATATTTCTATCTAAACTTCCTTCCCTTTTCCTTATGCTCTCTCTCAAGGACATGTCTAGACCTTTTCTTTCCACTTTCCCATCTCCTAGTTCTTGCCTCCTGTAAATCTTCTTCCCTTCAGGTATGACTTATTACTCGAGAACTCGAAGTCAATAAACACTTACATTTCCACTTGTTCATTTTTAGAGTCTGCAGTCTCAATGGTACAGAGAAATGCTGCAGATTCCAAAAGTATTGTACTTCGTACCGACATGAGACTATGTTTGCATCTTCAACGCAACTCAAAATCCACTGACCGAGACACGGTCAGTTGGCTCGATCAAGCTACCACACAGAAGAAATTGCTGTCTAGTGAGCAGAAAAGCATCTCCTTCTTCCTTCTCACTTTTTCAACAAACGAACAATGCTTATTCAGATTCAGAAGGAAGTCTGTCCAGTAGAGTCTCTGTTATTTCTTCCATGTTATAAGCAATATTAATAAAATCTATTGAGGATGCTTTTCTTTCTCTTGTTTTTCACACTTCTCTCTACTTAATATTTGTGTATTTAATCTTCAAAGAAGCATTTCAGATTTTTTCTTTAACACTATGATTGCTTTCTTGTTTTCCTTCATACAGAATCACTTTATCTTCTCTTTGAATGCTTCATCCATTTTCAACTATAAGTAATTGCAGAGACAATGCTTCCATTATCACTGTCTTTTCCTTCTCAAACTTCCTATTCTCTGTGTGTTTTCATTTTCTTAATTTATAATGGCCAATCTTCCTCGCTTTGGTCGGGCATGGCCACGTCATTCCACAGTCGCCCACCCTGCTCCGGCCGCCGCACAGCCTGCTTCAGAACCAAAGCTTGAGATTCTGCCATTAGCTCCGACCACCCAACCTTTCGAACCCAACCCCCTGCCGCTGGCTTCCCCTCCAAGAGAATCCACTCCTTGGATTTCCTCTCCGGCGAAGAAAGTGCCCTCACCCGCCGCATCGCCAAAATTCAAAGCTACCGTCACAAATGTGGCCAGCCCGCCGGTGAATCTCGTACGATCACCGCCGGCCTCCCATTCAATCAACCCTAATTCGTATCAAAAAACTCCAAAGCCAACGACGCCGCCACTTTCCCCTTTAGCTGTGCCCAAATCTGCAAATGTGACGACGACTCAATCCAGAATCCAGCCGGAGGTGGAGAAGAAAACCGGTCCGTACAAGAAGTCCGCCGAGAAGCTGGATCGGCAGACGGAGTACGGCTTCGGTAAGCTGACGCAGACGCAGCAGAGGGAGGCTATAAACCTCACCGGAGATAACGTAGGCGCGGTCATGGAAGTAAGCCAATTGTCCGATAAACGTTCAGGCGGAGAATTCATCAAGAAGATCGAAACAGAAATGGACGTCCGCCATGGAAATGACGAGGAGGGGAAAACGGGCGCAAAGGAGAAAAGTCAGAGAGCAACTGGATTGCCGATGACGCCATTCATGAACAGTAATTTTCAAGATGTGAACAATTCCATTATGTATAATTCGTCGTGCAGTGGCCGTGATCCGGGGCTGCACCTTGATTTCTCCGGCAAGTCGAAGGATGACGGAGCCATGGTCGACGACGGCGAGAAATCTAAGTACTAAGGAGAAACAGAAATAAACTGGGTTACACTTTTCAAGTATATGATTATTAAAGAAATAAGCTGAAATATTTATGCACTAAAATTCTATTTCACATTTGAGATATTGTCTATCCATTATTTACCCACGTCACCCGAGTATAACTCAATTCGTCAAGTATTATCAAAGTGACCCGAGACGAGGTTCAAATTGGAGTAAGTGACTATTTCACTTTTCCTATTTGCAAATATAACACATTTAGAAAAAAATGTAAATTCGACAATTTTTTATAGTTTATTAGTTATAGGCGCTGATAGACTTGGATCACTAATAAAATATTTTTGGTCTATATAAGTGACTTACTTCTATCACTCTCAACATATTTATAGTTTCTATTAGTGATAGACTCTCATCACTTATAAATTGTGTCATATTTACAAATATTTTTAGATTGTGTTAGATTTGCTATTATTTTGTGTTAGATGGACATATATGCACATGTCCCCCCGCTCAAACCTTCCAATCAATTTGATTTCAATTCAAGGAAAAAGTTTAGACGATTACCTTGACAATCAAGACCCATCAAGTAATAAGAATTTATAGCTTTTTGAACACTGCTGAACTTGAAATCTGTAGCATTGGGTGTTGGGCAATCTGAAATGATCCTAACCAGTTGAATGTGAAAAAGTCCATCCCGAAGGCTGAGCAAAAAGCAAATTGGATCCTAAATTACCACCAAGAGACGAATTCGTCAAAGCTCCTTTCAGAGATTCGTATTTCGGAGAACATTTCGATGGATCGATGGCTCCCGTCGGAGGTATTTCGATGAAAAAGTCCATCTCGAAGGCTGAGCAAAAAGCAAATTGGATCCTAATTATTAAGGATTTATCTATCTTAGGAATTATGTTTATGCATTTATTTTATTACATGAGTATTTTAAGAAATCAGGATTAGTTTAGATTGCATATAACTATCATATTCTAATGAAAAAATCAAGAGAAAAAACAAGAAGAATACATTGTGATTTCTCCGTAATAAAAGAAAACAAATCAAAACTCAAATGAAATGTGGATCGTAATTTGATAGGAACATAATAAATGTAGTCTTAAAAATTCTCAACTGAAATGTGGATCGTAATTTGATAGGAACATAATAAATGTAGTCTTCAATAATTTTTAATAATTATAGATCAAAAAATAAATCATATATCCAATTGCTGTCAAAGTGTAAATAATATACTGGTAATCGACATGTACCCTTTAAGTTAAAGTTCTAACATGAATGTGTTATTTTCACTCTTTTATTTACCAGTGATAACTTGCATGTTGCTTAAAGAATATAGATTATTCCTTGTTCTAATGAATTGGAGGGCTTAATATATATATATATATATATATTTTCCTTTTACAGCTTCATGGATTGTGAATCAAACAAACCTTTTGGTCACTAGTCTATACATCGTGCCAATTGAGCTATGCTTTTTCGGGTTGACATCAGTTAATGAAAACAAATTTTGAGGGGAAAAATGATATACTTCTTTGACCATTATTTATTATTATTTTTTAAAATTAATAAAAATAATTAATCAATAAAACATACGGACTGCCAACATAAATATAACTCAACTAGTTATTTATATTTTGTACGAAAGGTAATTTGTTTCGGAAAAAAAAAATAGGGACAAAAAAGACAAAATTATATATGAATACTAAATTAATGAATAAGGTGTAAGCCAAAGAGGTTTATTTAAGATTCTTTTCTTCATATTTTTTCCCAACTACATGTTATTTATTAAAGAAGTTGTTGAGAATTTTCCTTTTTTTAAGAATCACTTCAACTTCTCAAATAATTTTCAACTTCCCACAATATAAATAAATTGCAAAGATGTGGTTTTTTAATATATCTCTGCCTCAAAATTTTCTATTATGTCAAATTTTCCTCGCTTTCGCCGTCCACGGCAGTCGGCACGTCCTTCTGTGGTGGCGCCGCCATTTCTCGTCGCCGCACAGCCTGCTGCAGAACCGAAGCCTATAATTCTGCCGTTTGCTCCGGCCACCCTAACTATTCAACCTGTAGAACCCAACCCGTCGGAGCCGGCACCGGCTTCTCCTCTGAGAGAATCCCTCCGCCGGGTTTTCTCTCCGACGAAGAAAGCCACGTCACCCTCTGCGTCGCCAAAATATGAAACTATTGTGGCCAGCCCGCCGCCGCTGGCGAGGCTGAAACGATCGCCTCCGGTTTCGCCGGGAAACAAATATTCCGAGCGGAGAAATGGGGAAACAATCTCATCTCGCTCGCCGGCGATGTCCCGACGAGCAACCACGCCGCCGCTTTCTCCGCTCGCTCTGCCTCGTACCGGCCTACTGACCTCCGTGAATGAAACTGCTGCTCAACCCAGGTATTGAATTACCACTCACACTAATTTTTTCTTTTCTTTTGAGATAAATTAAAACTTTAATTAAGTTTAATAAAGTTCATATCTCCATTGAGATAAAGATGATGCCGGAATCCGTTCCATCCCAAATTGAACTAAAAAAAATTAATTTAATAAAATTAAGTTAACTTGTACATAACTCAACTGTCGTTACTGATCTAGTGATAAAATAAGTTGGTTAGTAAATAATATTAAATTATTGTGATTTAATGACTAAAATACACATATTATAAAAATTTGTATAAATTTTCTTAAGAAAAAAATAACAAGGCATTATTTTTAAAAAAATATTTGCATTTCATTTATTAATTTAAAATTTTTAAAATAAAAGTTGGGGGTGAGAAATAGATACTAGATATATAAAATAATTTTTAATTTTGGAAAGATTTGAATTTATTTTAAAAAAGTGATTGTTAGAGAATTTAAAAGCTACCAATAACAGATTTTGAAAGGTGTTCGAAAAACTGACATGTGAAAATGATTTTAACGAATGATAAAACAATTTATTTTACCAAATACAAAAAACGGTTAAGATTTATTTTAATCGCTTCCCACATCCTAGAGGTAATATGAGAGTGGTGGAATAATTTTCTATTTTTTCTTCATCTATCGTTATGGTTTGGACTAATGGTTTCACAATCCCTAAATTATGTTTAAATTATGTTTTACTAGCTAAGATTCCAATTTTTTTCTTCTTCTTATTTTTTTCTATTTATTTATTAATATTATTATTATTTTAACTTTGCCTTCATCCCAACTCACTGCCATATAAAAAAAAACCATCAATTATTTAAGACAGGAATGATTTGTGAAATTTTATACAAACTAAATTAAAATTAAACCTAAATTATATGGTCAAGTAAAATCTAAACAAAAGCCATACTTCATTTAAACTATAGGAGTAAATATAAAATTAAAATTATGCCCCCATCTGAATTGAAGACATTCAGAAAATTGTGAAGTCTCTTCACTATGTGTGACTTTTCACCATCTTCACCGCGACATCAGAATCATGTGGCACATTGAATTGACTAAGGGTGCGGCTCCTAGGAGCTCGATGTTATGGTTGAATGATTTTTTCGTTTTTGGTTGTTTAATTTTGTTAGGTAGAAGCTCTCTGGCTAGTGTAGCCTCGATCGTTCGACGTTGATTTAATGAAGTTTCGTCTTTTTTCAAACCAAAAAAATAAAAATTATATATAATTTAACTTATATTTGAAGCTCTAATCAAAACCTTTAGAACTGAATAGATACTCTCAATTTTTTTTTTTAGACTAACACAATACTCAAAATTAAAAATCAAACTTAGAATTAAATCTTTAACCTTAACTTTTAACCTTCTCTTGCAAAAGATAAAATTTTGATTCTTTTTTGGAAAATTGTAACAAATATCAATTTAGAGTTAAATAATTTAAAATATAACATTTTTTTTTAAAAGAAATGCATATATGACAATTTCTATCACTGATAGTAGTCTATCACTGATAGATTCAATTTTTTATAGAATTTTGTCAGTGATAGTAGTCTATCAGTGATATAGTCATATATCAATGATATAATCTATTGGTGATAGTTACTGATTTTTTGCCATATTTACAAAATGTTTTAAATTTGGCTAAATTTACAATTATTTTAGGTCTGATTGCTGTTTGTGCAACTAGCCTTTTTTTTTTTTTAATTTTTTAGCCTTCTTCTAAATTTTTTTTTAAGTAAATTTGTGGGCTTAAAATTTAAATAATTATTAGATTTTAATAAATTTATGAACTTATTATAATCTCAACTTAAAACTTCAAAGTTACAATCCCTACCCCACATGCCCACATGGTTGAATTCAACATAAAAAAAAATATAAAAATTCTGTAAAATTAATTATTATTATTATTATTATTATTATAAAAAATAGATTAATTATTTATATATTGTCCATAAAACCAGGATTCAGCCGGAGGTGGAGCAGAAAACCATTGTGTACAACAAGACCGTCGATAAACCGGCGAAGTCTGATCGGCCGTCGGAGTACGTCTCCGGCAAGCCACATCAAAAGCAGCAGCCGGCGGAGGTTTTAAACCTCTCCGGACATAACATCGGCGCCGTCATGGAAATAAATAAGTCCTCCGCCGGCCACCGTTTGGGTGGAAAAACCTTAAAAAATAACGAAACAGAAGTCGGCGGCGGCGGCGTCCGCCATGGAAATGAAGAGAAGAAAACGGGGGCGAAGAAGAAGGAACCGCCGATGAAGGCATTTATGAACAGTAACTTTCAGAGTGTAAATAATTCGGTTCTGTACGACTCGTCGTGCAACCACCGTGATCCCGGCCTGCATCTCGCGTTTTCCGATGCGGCGGACGGCGACGGAGCCACCGCTGACGGCCATAAGGATTACAAGCCGTAGTGAGAATGGACGGAGAAGTTATAAGAAATAAAGCCAATTAATTGGAACTAATATATTATATAAGCGTTATATCGACATATGTAAGCATTAATAAAATATATATTATGATTAATTTCTTATTAATTGTCTGTCACAAAACAAAAAAGTTATGATTTTTGTAATATTACACTGGCCTTTATTAATTTGTTTCTAAAGGATAATATATCTAAACGCGTACTTTAATTTAATGGATAAGATTTCAATCCAAACGAGTATAACTTGATATATGGTACTACATTTTTTTTAAGTCGGGATTCAACTCGAGTATATTTTATAGTTGTGTCTACTTGATATATTGAGATATGTAATTGAACAAAACTTACTTACATGACTGGATTACAAATATCTTTTGCAGCCCACATGTGTCAGTGTGACAATTCAATTGGTCTAGTTTTAAGTTTTTTTTTTTTAAATTAAAAAATCCTATTAATTTTCATGCTTGTTGTTCTTCATCTTTCTTTCTTTTCTATTTGCGTTCAAAATTCTCCAACTCCAAATCATTTTATTGGTGTTTCACTGACGACGTTCATGGCAGCAACAAGATTCACAAAATTCTTTTTCTTTTCTTTTCAATTTTAAGTTTGCAATCCCCATAAAAATAAAAAAACAACACAAAGTGAAAGGGAAAAATCACATCTTATTGCAATCCCCATATGCATAAAAATAAAAAATAACACAAAGAGAAAGGGAGAAATCACATCTATCGAACAAAGAAATTAAACCCACAGCAACAAGATTCTTGTTCTTTTCAATTTTAACTTTGTAATTTCTGCATAAAAATTAAAAAAAAAAACACAAAAAGAAAAGGAGAAATCACATCTATCGAGCAAAGAAATTAAAAACCCTCATCAGGGAGAAATCACATCTATAGTTCCCTTTGAATCGAACTCGAGGCGTGCCAAACAAGAAACTCAGTGACCGTGCCCCTTGCTATCAGACCAAATGAATTTCTTAATTTTTTTTTCGAATTTAATTATACAAATATATAAACTGTTGTTATATTTTTCAAACTCCAATATACAAACATATATAGAATTAATAATTTGCCCCTGGCCCCTTCGTGGCTCCACCTCTGCAAGTAAGTTTTATCCTATGTAATTTAAACGGTAATTTAGGAAAGGGGTAAGACTGGTCAGAGTGCGGTTCAACCCATCCACTCCTAATAGGACGAAAAAAAAAAAAAAAACCATTCTCGAATTTTGTTCAAAAGCACCATATTCTTCTAATTTGTTTCAAATATCACCCCTCTCCTAAATTACCCAAATTTAAATGTTTTAATTAAATTTAAAATTATATTATGTTATGTTTTTTTTTTTTTTGCAACCCATGACCTTTTAGTCACGGGCACAACCTTATACCAATTGAGCTATGCTCAGTTTGGCTATGTTATGTTAATTTAGTCTAAATTTAATGTTTTTAGAATGAGGTCCTGAACTTTTTATTTTATAATTTTATAATGTTGTTAAAGATGTGTAACAGGTACTTAAAAAAAAAAAAAGTGTAACATGTCAAATCGTACATAACTCAATTGACATAAGGTTGTATCTTTGACGATGGGTTATGGGTTTAATTCTCGCATTAATTAAATACCTTTGTAAAAAAAAATATAACAGGTTTAAATGTGTTTTTGTTTAAAAATTATATTGGTGCATTACATTTAAATAAATAATACATTCAACTTAATGTGTATAATTGTCATCAAAATGAGCATATAACTCAATAATGGATATTGACATGTACTTATCTATGTATCATTTAAACCTTAAACTAATGTTTTTTTTAAAAAAAACCTTAAACTAATTTTATTTATTACACATAAAATTAAAATTAACTCATGGTACAAAATAAACACATATAAATAATGTTTAAGATCTAACAAGATATCAAGGGATGGTGGCACAGTTAGCTAACGCGTAGGTTCACATAGTTCAAAGTGTTATCAAAAAATTATTCATTAAGATAGAAGCTTGAAATAATTGAGACCACTCAAAGTGAGCATAAATAATTGATCGCTAATTTATTACGTGACATGTCAATAGATAGTATGGAACTCACTAAAAAAATTCAAACTTATCTAGAACAATTTATCAAGTGTACATTGATTCTTACAAATAGTTGTTGGAGAATTTTGAACTCTAAATCAAAATTAATCAACCTCTCATAATTGGAAATAAGGAATCTCATTCACAAAATGACAAAACCAAACTTTGAACTCTAAATCAAAATTAATCAACCTTTGATACACAATATTCAACATTCAAAATTAATCATAATTAGTCATAATTGTTTACTTATCATAGAAGAGAAATAAGAAATCTCATTCACAAAAGGACAAAACCAAACTTTGGTACACAATATTCAACATTTTTTTTATTTTTTTTAACAACCATATTGCAGTGGGGTTGAATCTAGGACTTCATAGTCACCAGTACATCATGCCGTTGAGCTATGTTGTTGTTAACACATAATATTCAACACTCATGAATATAATCCCAACAAATAAATAAATTATTAATATATTTAGAGGTAACAATATTCTCATATTAATTGGATTAATGGGTGTCAACCACAATCCCCAAAAAGGAACAAGCTAAATGAAGGCATTTTTTTTATGTCTTTTAAAAACATCACAAATATTTGGATTGCTTGAAATTGGCTGACAAGAATAATGAGAGAATCCATTTCTCAACACACATTTAAACCTCTCTCTTTCTCTTCAACCCTAAATTATTCCTTGCTTTTGGAAGTGCTTCTTGAATCTAATACTTCTCTTCTCCTTCTTCTCCATTTCTTTTTTCCATCATTTTCACTATAAATACCCACAAATCTCAAAGGGTTTTCACCATCTTTCTTATCATTCCTAAATTTTCAATCTTTTTTTTTAATTTTATTGTTATTATGGCAAATCTTCCTCGTTTTGGTCGTACATGGCAGCGTTTCTCTTCTCTGCCTCGTCCTGCCACTGCCACACGACCTGAAGTTCAGCCGACGACGGACTCAGAAGTTTTTCCCGCCGCTCCGACGACCACCAATATTCTACAAACTTCCCCTATAAGAGAAAGATCTCCTCGGTTTCCATCTCCGGTGAGGAAATTTCCGTCGCCGCCTTCCTCTCCAAAATATAGGGCCACCGCCATTTCGCCGCCCAAGCCATTGTCTCCAACTCCAACGTACAACCGTTACAATGGTGAACGACGGACCAGTGCCACGTCATCTCCCAAAACCTTAAAACCGACCACCAACATCTCTCCGCCGTTGTCGCCGCCCAAGCATAAATATCCCGCCCCGGCCACCATCGCTGCAGCACTCTCTCCTCTGAATCTGCCACGCTCAGAGGTCAGACATGAACCTGAGCACACGATTCGATCCAAGAGCCCACCAGAGGTTAGTTAAATCACCCAATAACTTAAGCTAATAGATTATATATATGCCACAAAAATCAATTTATACCCTTAAACTCGTTCATAAATTAAAGGAAAATTGTAACAGATGTCAATTTAAAGTAAAATAATTAAAAATATAGCACTTTTTTAAAAAAATTGCGAAAATGACAATTTCTATCACTGATAGTATGGTCTATCGCTGATAAAAGTTTATCGTTGATAATAGTTTTTTTTATAGAATTTTTTTCAGTGATAATAGTCTATTAATAATAGAAGTCTATCAGTAATAGTCATAAAATCTATCCGTAATAGTCATTCTATCAATAATAGTCATAAATTCTATCCGTAATAATCATAAAGCTAAGTCTATCCGTGATAACCACTGATATCATTTTTTTGGCTTGATTGCTGTTTGTGCAACCAACCCTAAATTAAAACCTTAAACTCGTGTATAAATTAAAACCATAAATCAAATGATTGCATTAGAAGTGTATCCATTTACACATTCTGTTAGGATTTTATTTTAAAAACGTTCACATTAAGATTTATAATTTTAGTCATTAAACCCCTAAACTTTTACAAGCGAATGAATTGTATAAAAGCTTAGTAGTTTAATCGATAAATTATAAGTTTTCATACGTGTAAAAACTAACATTTTCTAACCGAGAGTGTAAATCATGGTTTAAATTATTACAATCATTAGTTTACGATTTTAATTGATACAACCTCCCAAATTTAAGGGTATAAATTGATTTTTCCGCTATTTTTTTTAAATCTTTTCCTCCCTTTTCTTAAGAAAAAGTTGATGATATCTTAAATCTTGAATTATACATAGGTTGAGAACAATCTCTTAAAATAATCTTTGAAAACATATTCTTAACCAGGTAGAGCAAAAATCAATCCTTTACCAAAAGGAGACCGAGAAGCCAACGAAAACCGACCACCGGCCGTCAGAGTACAGTTCCGGCAAACCCCACCAGAAGCATCAACATCAACATCAACATCAACAACAACAGAGTGATGTTATAAACATCAAAGGCGAGAACGTCGGCGCCGTCATGCACATAACTCAATCATCTGATGGCACAGAAATCCACAAGAAAAAGCCAACAACCGTAGGCCACAGCAACGAAAAGGAAGATCAAAAAGCAAACAAATCAAATTCTAATAATTTGGCAGGAAAATCCTTCATGAACAGCAATTTTCAAGGAGTGAACAATTCGATTCTGTACAATTCGTCGTTAAGCCACCGTGATCCAGGCCTCCATCTTGCTTTCTCCAAGAAGCCCAACAAGAACAACAACCATGGCGATTCTCTTCATACCTGAATTTGCCCATCTCTCAATTATGGGATATATGCGCAAATAATATAATTATGAATAAAGGAAGAATATATGATAAAAATAATAATTAATTAATTTCATATGACATGTATCATCATTCTGAATATGTAATTACTATTGTTTTACTATTACGAAAATGAGTGATTGATAATAAAATTGATACGGTGAGATATTCTTGTTCATTTCTAAAATTAATGATAAGGTTAAGTTTGATGATATGATGATATACAAACTTTTTTTTTTTAGTGCAGAGGATTTAAACCTCCGACTTCAAAGAAGACATATCTATTACCGTTGAATTATGCTCACTGTGACAACTATATTGTGTTATTTATTGGTTGTGTTTTATCCATAATTTGAAGAAATATTAATTTAAGCAATGTATAATGATATTTTAAATTAAAAAGTTTAACGAAACTCTAACTTGAAGATAGTTGAACCGACATAATATGTATGAATTAATGATCAATAAGGTCAGAGGTTCGAATCTCCACCCAAATATTGTCAATAAAAAAAGGTTTAACGAGACATTAGGTAAGCATATAATATCTCTATATTATATTTTGACAACATATGGAGAGTGAGATTCGAACTTGAGACATCTTACTCATAATTCATACATTATGTCGGTTGAGTTATATATACTCATGTTGGCATATCAAATCTATTGTAATCTCGTAAAGTTGTTAGCGTTTCATATGTATATATTATATATATATAAACAATAACCCAAAAACCACCCTTGAATTTAAATAATATTGATTTGTGAACACTTGAAAGTTAATTAGAATAAAGTGAGTATAGTTCAGCGGTAACCAACATGTATTAAAAAAGCGACCTTAATTAAAGTAAATTACTTAAAACAACCGGTTCGATTTTGAGGGATGTCAGATAGAATGCATATATTTTCCCTCTTTGTTTTTGCGCCGTTTGTTATCTTTCTTCAATCTCACACCGGTAACGGTGACTGCCATCCTCAGGCGACTTGGCGGCGTTAGGTAGCAACAACGACGAGTGACAATAGTAACTCTCTCTGACGAACAAATTTAGGGTTTAAGAAGGTAATGTCATGGGGTTGTAAATAAAATGCAAATAGAGATTAAATATGTTGGTGGAATCATGCTAATATATCATAAAACTAATGATAATATATATATTTTTTTTAAAGATATTTAATTAATGCAGGGTGGAGGAATCGAACCTGGTTAGTTCGTATTTGATGCCGTTAAACTATTTTCACGTTAACATGAGTTATTACTTTTAACTGATTAGATTTTTTATTATTATTATTCTTTCAATGTCAAATTGAATATGTTGCAGCCCCCTAAAAGCAATATAATAAACTATATTCCCATCTTTAAATCAACACATGAAGCAAAAACACAAAACATATATATAAACAAAAACCAATTGAAAATCAAAGCTTATATTATTAAAAATACATAAATTAATGGCCAACCAAACCACAAATGTAACATAATTAATCAGCATATATATTCAATCAATCCATTTTATTATATTCTCATAAGATATAAGATAATAATATATCTTCTTCTTCAATTTCTGTCTAGTACTTCTTTGTGTGCTGTTGCTTCTTGTCATCCACAGCGGACCGGTCGCCGGTCGGGTTCCGGGAGAAAGCGAGGTGCAAACCGGGGTCACGGTGAGCCAAAGATGCATTGTAAAGAAGGGAATTGTTTACAGTCTGAAAATTGCTGTTCAGAAAAGTGCTTGCTGGCAGTGAATTAGGTGCTTTTTGGTCTTTAGAAGCTTCGTTGTTTTGATCATTGGCTGTGTGGTCTTTCTTCTTGATCATATGTCCGCCTTCCCTTTTTGTGGACTCAACGATTTCCATTACTGCACCAATATTTTCTCCCCTGATGTTTATCTCATTCGCCTGCTGCTTGTGCGACGACACTGTTTTCCCCGACTCGACATGACGGTCCGGTTTTGCCACCTTCTCGATCGCCTTGTAGATCACCACCGGTTTCGACTCGGCCTCTGGTGATCTGTGTTAAGAATATGAATAAAGGATTAAATACACAACCGTATATGTTTTATTCCGACTTAGACTTTTGAATTTAAGGATAAGCTTTGACCTAATGTCATAAGCTTCTCTTTAATTAATATTGATGGCCACTTGTTGAGTTGAGAGAGGATAAGGAATATAATTAAATATATCATAAATTTTATAAACTATCAATTTTGAAGGCCTGCAATTAATACTATAAAATTTAATTTAGGCCGCGATCATAAAATTATAGTTATGTTAGATGACTGTGATTCGTTTAATGAATTATTAGTATATAGACCGCGATTATTATGTAAAATCGTCATCTAAATGTCTAAATTCAAATTCAATGTATATTGAAATTTGTAGTATCATTTGATAACTTTTTATTTTTTTTATTTTTATAAAATTAAGTTTATAAACACTTCTTACATGCTCACATGTTTCTTTGTTAGGTTAATTGGCTAAACTTAATTCCTAAATACTTTAAAAAAAAAAAATCTTCTTTTTAAAAAAAAATTAAGTTAGGCTAAAAATTCAAATGTATTTTAGTTAATAAACTAAAAAACATGAGAAAAAAAAATATAAGATTCCATTTAGTTTTTTGTTTTTAAAAATTAGATCTATAAACTCAACTTTCATCTATAAATTATGCTAAGTTTTGAAAACTAAGATTATTATTTATTTTTATTTTTTTTGTTAATTTTAGAATTAAGCTAATTTTTTTTAATGTTTTCTTGGAAAAGATGAAAGTCATTGTAAAGAAATGAAAAGAAAACAAGCATAATTTACCAAAACAAAAAACAAAAAATCAAATGATTATTAAACCGACCTAAAAAGCTTTTGAACTTAGTGTTAGTTTAACAACCTGGATTGAGTAGTTGGTTTGTACTTCGGATATTCGTCTACCGGCTTTGGCGGCGAGTTGATCACACGTGCAATTGGAGCCCTGTACGGTGGAGAAGAAGGTGGCGAAGCGGCCTTCTTGACGGAGTACGTCGGAGAAGCAGGAAGGGACTCTCTCCTCGGTGAAGGTAGTGGCGAGCGAGCCCGGGGTTCCACCGAAGTGTCTCGGGTGACTGAAGGATACCGCCGACCGTCATACTGAGCCGAATCTTGGCCTGAAGTATTGCCACCGGGGGGAAGAGGTCGGTTGACAGAAGAAAAACGATAAGTCGAACGACCAAAACGACCGGCCATAATAAAACAAAAAAAGAAGTGTTTGGTTTGGTTGGAAAGATATATAGGAAAATTAAAACACAGAGATGATGAATGAGATGTGAGTCTTTTAGGGTTATTTATAGGAAGGGCCAAAGTAGAACACAACATTTTAAAAAGAGAGAGATTAGAAGATCAAGAAAAGTATCAGATTCAAAACTCACGTCTGCCTAACAAAAGCAATCCACCCTAAAGTAGTGCTCACACTCTAAACATTTCAAAAAATGACTTTTTAATATATATATATATATATAATCTTTCAATTTCGAAAGTTTAATTAACAGAGGCAAATAAATTCTTTTGTTTTAAAAAATTAAGTCATCTTACACCTATGAATTCTTTTGTTTTGTTATTCCATTTTTACAAAGTGTTTTCAAAATTCAAACCTAAGTTTTGAAAATTTAAGAAAAAAAAAAAAAAAAACTCGTTTTATTTTTAAAATTTAACTAATAATTCAAATACTTTCTAAAAAAAAAAATGATAGACATTAATAATTGTAACAGATTTCAATTTAGAGCATAATAATTAAAAATATAGCACTTTTTAATTTTTGGATAAAATTCAATTTATACCCTTAAATTTTGGAGGTTGTATCAATTAAAACCCTAAACTAACGATTGTATCAATTTAAACCCTGAAATTTCATAAGTGTATCAATTTACACATTCTCTTAGACAAATGTTAGTTTTCACACGTGTGAAGATTTATAATTTATCAATTAAACCCCTAAACTTTCATATAATTGATTCATTTATGAAAGTTTAGAAGTTTAATTGCTAAAATTATAAGTCTCCACGTGTTTAAATTAACAATTTTAAAATAAAATTCTAACAGAAGGTGTAAATTGATTCAGTTTTGAAAGTTTGGGGTTTAAATTGATACAATCAATAGTTTAGGGTTTTAATTGATACAACCTTCAAAGCGAGCATGGCTCAGCTGGCACATGTATGCGTTCATGACCAAGAGGTCTGTGGTTCGAATCCCCCCACCCCCAATGTACTCAAAAAAAAAAAAAAAAAGGGTATAAATTGATATTTTCTCTTAATTTTTTTTTTTTTTTGCAAATAATGACAATTTCTATCACTGATAGTAGTCTATCACCTAAGTTTTTTTTATAGAATTTTGTCAGTGACTATGACGGATAATAGTCTATCAGCGATAAACAAATCTATCAGTGATAGTCACTGATTTCTTTAACATATTTGTAAAGTATTTTAAATTTTGCTATATTTACCATTATTTTGGGCTTGATTGTTGTTTATGTAACCAGCCCTAAAGGAATAGTGTGAAAACAAATATAATTTTCAAAAATAAAAAACCAAATGATTATAAGCATGGTCAAAAAAATTTTATTTAATTTTTTCTTTCGAAGACGATTTATGAAGGTTTAACCCTAAACTCTAAACAAATATAATCTTAACTTAGCTCCTCATGCTATTATAATGTGGCTGTCAATTTTGTACCGTTAATGTATAAAAATATTTTAAATTTGTATCGGGTAACTTATTAAGAGCAAGTAGATTTTGGAATCGTGGAATAATTTTTCCTCCGTCTCTCAAATGGCTAATAATTTCCTACATAAAGATTGATTAATGCTTTTGTTTTGTCGGGGAAAATGTAAGATTCTTTTTTTTTTTCTGAAAAAAAAAGAAAAAAAAAATGGTATGGGAAAGGAATTTGATTAGTGAGAAGACTTGTTATTGACTGTGCTTGATGAGAGAGTGAGGTATGAATATATATTGAACAACTTAATTTATGGGCTACACACCACTTTTTCTTTCCTCTTTCACTTATATCTATTAGTTTAGTTTATCATTTTTTATTCTATATTCTCTTTAGAGTTACTTCTTTTAAAAGATTGTTATTCATTTTCGGGTGCGATCATACTAATACTAATACTAATGCATCGGATTCCATTAAAACTCTGCAGTTAAATGTGTTTGGGCGAGAGTAATACTAAGTTGGATGACCACTTGAGAAATCCTCGTGTTGCACCCCTTTTAAAAAAATATTTCTTAATCAAATCGAGCATAGCTCAATTGGTTTAAGGTTGTGTCATTCACTAAGAGGCCGTTATAAATTTAATTCTAGCATTAATTAAAATACCTTTACAAAAATATATATATATATAATTATTTTATGGGTGTGTGACATTGACTTTTATGAGATATATATTTTAATTAGCTAAACTATATGCTTAAGTTGACGACTAAAAATCTTTAAAAAAAAAAAAAAAAAAAAACTACTAAATAGCAAAAGCGAACCTAACTCAACCGACATATTTATATGTTAAACGACCAAGTGGTCTGTGTTTCGAATCTCCCACCCCAATTAAAAATGACTGTTGGATTTTATTTTGGTGTGTTGCCACAAAAAAAGTTGTGGAAAAACAGTAACTCAAACGTCAATGATTAATAATAATGGAAAAAAAAAAATCAAGGTTTAAAACATATACCATATCTATTTAGGGTGAAGAAAAAAATATTAAACTTCTTCTATAGAAATTATTTTTCAACTTTGCAAATATAACAAAATATTTAATTATACAAGTACTTATATTATTTAGTATATCAGTGGAGTGATATACCAAATATAAGGTATATCAATTGTTTACCTCAGTTGTTAATGATATAATAACATCAAAATCAAATAAAACATTCGTAAATATAGTACATATCAAAATTTAATTCAGATTAGTGAAATCGAACTAAAATCATTATGAATCAAAATAAAATGAATTATACAATTGATTGATTACTGATATACTTTATATTTGGTGTATCAGACAACTGATATACAACATATATGATATATCAGTAACAACTGATATATCTTATATTTGATGTATGAGTCTATTCGTCACAACTATATACCAAATATAAGATATATTAGTTGTGATTGATACACACCAAATATAAGGTATATCAGGGGAAAAAAAACTTGTTATATTTATAAACTACAAAAATAATAGCTAGATTTACAAATACTACTAAATTCTCCCATCTTTTAGTTGAAAATAATTTATTTATTTTACAGTTGATGAAATCTAAGATCTTTTGGTCACTAATTTTCGTACATTATACCAATTGAGGTATGACACGATAAAATAACTAAAGATAATTTATTCATGGATTGATGTTATGTTAATAGTATGATCCATCATTGGGGTAGAGGCTCACTGATTTATACAAGAATGTGGAAAAAGATTTCTATAAATGCATGGCTTCATTTTGAAATTAGCAATATTAAAATTTCTTTTATTATTTTTTATTTTTTTTAGTTCAATGAAGTGAGATTCAAACCTCTAAAAGATAAATAGATGGAATAAGAATAAGGATTTAATTAAAATGGTGAAAGCTTGTGAACTTAGAATAAAATTTCTAATATGTTTCCTTTAAATAATAAAAAAAAATTAGGGTAGCTGGATAACGCATTCAATTTCTGTTTTTGATTTTTTGATTTTTTATTTTAAGAATACAGGTTTATTTGATAACTAATTGAGTTTTTTTTTTTTTTTTTTTAAGTTTTTGAAAACGTTTTTACTTTCATTAACAAATTTTATTTTTATTTTTTTAAAAAAAAAAGGTTTTCAAAAACAAATTTTTTATTTTAAATTTTGGGGGGTTTTTTTTTCAACTTTATTTAAATTATCAATAAATTAGATATAATTATTGAAATTATCTTCAAATATTTATTTATTTATTGAAATTGGAATAGAATTGTCAATAATATTTGTTACAATGAAAATTGTCATTTACTACAATTTCCCTAGTATATATATATATATATTAATAATATAATATATATAATTTTATTTAAATAAACTTTTTCTAATAATATTATATTTTAATATTATTGTGATGTTACGCTAATATACTTGTCTATTTTACACAATTAACATATTTTATTTTTCTGACTTTAGGGATGATAAACTATAACTAAAGATAATCTAATAAATTAAACTATCACAAAATAAATTCTTTTTATTTTAGGAAAAATATTTTTTTACCCTAAATTTTTAATTTCAACAAATAATTATTGGACTTTAATTAAATTTTGATAAATGTTGCAATTTTGACATTCTAATTAATTAACATTATTTTTTTTTAAAAAAAAAAAAATATATATATATATATATATATATATATTATAAAAAAATACAAAACAAATAGTAATTATTCAATCAATTTAAATTTTTATGTTTTCAAAAACTAAAAACCAAAAACCGTTATAAATCAAGTTTGGTTTTCGATTTTTTTAAAAATAGAAAACAAAAAACAATTATATCAAACCTATATAATTTTTATTTTTAAAAAATAGAAAATCAAAAACAAAAATAAGAAAAATCAAAAACCAAAAACAAAAAACGGAATGCATTATCAAACGGGGCCTTAATGATTAAGCTTCAAAATGTGATCTAAAATTTTAATATAAAAACTGAGGTATAAATATCCAAACTAACTTTTAAAAATGAAATTTGAAGGTGTACAAAATAAAATATTTTTGCCATATGTTCAACTAGCATAAAACATATGACCGACCAAACGGTTAGAGGTTCAAATCTCTCTCACATATTGTGTTCAACTCAAAATAATAAAAAGAATTATATATATGAAAATTGAGCATCATTTTAAACCTAATCTTACTTTTTTTTGTTTAAGATATGGGGTTCTTACTTTTTATGTAGCTAAGTTAGGCCTTGCATGTGCCTTTGAAAAATATGAAAAATCAACATTTTGGTGGGGAGACCACTCCTTCCCAACTTATGGCTCTAAATACTCTTCCAAATCTTTATCACCTTATGCCCTTCACCAAATAATTATAAACCAAATCATTTTGGAATACCCACATCAGTCACATAATCAATCACAACATGAAATCATATATTATTATTATTATTATTATTTTTTTTTGACAACATGTGGGGGTGAGAGATCGAACTTAGGATCTTTTGGTCACTAGTGCATACATCATGTAGTTGAACTATGTTCTTGTTGGCTCATGAAATCTAATATATTTTCCACTACAGTATATATAAAACAACTAACAAGTGAGGAACTACGAGTAGTCACTTTGTTCAGCAGTCGAGCAGTTGCTTCCCTTCCAGTCGCTTCCTCGGATTCTGGATCCCTCTCTCATGTTCGTCGATTCTCTCGACATTTCTTATCCCATTACAGATTTTTTTCTTATTTAAAATATATATATCCACATAACACAAATTAATTTAAATCTAAAAACAATTATGTTTGTTAACAATTTTATTTTTTAGTTTTCTATTTTGGAAAACGAATGAAAGCTCAAGTCTATAATAAATGGCAATGCATATATGGTTTCAACTTAATTTGTATAATAATGGCAATGCAAACTAATATTCATAAAGAATTCAACTTTGTTCATTTATTGAAGATATCCCAAAAGTAAATGTGTATCGGAGTGTTTGGAGCACTAACTTGAAATTAGGTAAACTAGATTATTACTCGGTCGACGCAATTAATGAACTAAACTATACCGACGTGATCAGTATTTGCTATTAACACACTATTATAATTCATAGACTATTATAATTCATAAACTATCATAACTATCAACTGTAATAATGCATTCGTCCCGAAATTGAGAAGAAGGGAATTGTGGACAGAAAACAAAGAGGTAGTGTACTAAATGAGCCCTTTTTGATTTTGTCCAAAAACTTTATTCAGGTTCTTTATATCCTCCAAAGCTTTAATCATGTGCTCTCTATCATTCATAAAGTAATGAATATATGAAAACAATTAATCATTTCTTCCTTTTCCTTCTTTCTGCCATAATTATAGTCAAATTCATATAATTAAAGTCGTCTCAGGTCAAGTCAAATAAAAAATGGATGAAATCTCAATTGATGTGAACCTTCAAAACATAAATATACTTTAATTTAGGTTCAAAATGAATAATATAATATCATCTCAATCTATTATAATCATATATAGAAGATGGACTCGTTCTCACACTTAGATACTCTATAGCATCGGTTGTCAAAGACATAAAAAAAGTTTTAAGAAACATGATACTCCTACTAAGCTAAAAAGTGAGCCTTCATTGCTCTCGAGACTATCTGATGGGTCACAACATTGGTTTGACGAGGCAAATGCGTGAAGGAGATCACCCAGCAGCTTATCCTTCAAGTCCAGAGCTTCGCGGATGAAGAATGCAATTGTGGTGATGTTGACACTAGTGTCATTAAGAAGTTTACAAACTTTCAAACAATCATTCTCTGCTTCGATTGGGCAATTGCAAACTTAAAATTAAGTTTTTTTTTAATCTTTAATTTTATAATATATTTTTCTCCTTCCTCTTGTTTCTCTCGTTTTCCCTCTTCCTCTCTCACTCCATCATTTTTCTTCTTCTCATCCATTCTCCCACTGCTGACAATGGCACTTTCCAGCTTCCAGAAGAAGTAGAGTGGGGATCCCTACTTCGTCGATATTGGTGGCTCCATTGCGCTTATCGATAAAGAAGGAGGAGAGAGCGAGAGGGTGAAAGTAAAAATAGAAGCCAAAGCATAAACGAGAGAAAAAATATTTTAAAAAAAAATGTTGGTTGACGTTAACAAAAGAGATTAGAAAATTTTATTTTAAAAAATCGAGTCAATTATCATTTCCGCACAATTTTTAGGTCATCCAACATATAAAAAAAAAACAATAAATAAAATCCCTTTGTTTTGAAGAGAATGATCATAGGCCTTTTCTTTTCCTTTTTTTTTTTTTTTTTGACAGCTTTCAAGCATAAAAGAAAGGACCCATAAAGGTGAGAGAGTTTGGTTGGTTAGGAATTAGGATAGACTTAGCTTTTTGTGTACAATAATAGAAAATGCTTCAATTCCAATGCAAAGCAAAAACTAGGTAAACCACTGTTTTCCATTTCATTCTTCTATTGCTCTATTTTTACCAATTTATTGCAACTTTAAATACTACTATTATGGCACCTTTTATTGCTTCCCTTTTCATTTTTTCATTTTTTCATGTGTGGTTTGTCTCTCCTTCATTACTTATATATAAAGTTACACCTGAAATAACATACAAAACATACCATTCAAAATAAAACATTACTTGTGGACAAGTGGCATATAATTTTTAAAAAGTAATAGCAGACCATAGGAGAAAATGACGGAGATTACGACCGCAACCATGTGAACTCAAAATCTAACATTCAATCATACAACAAGGACTTTGATACTCGTTTCAGCTAAAGTTATTGGTGTGGCTGGAAATTTTGCATCGTAAAATGTTCAAAATTGAACGTTATAGTGTATGTAGTTAACCTTAATGGCGCAGCCGAGCAGAACTGGAAGGAAGATACTCACATTGGTATGGTGTTGTGCCCAACACACGTTTTGATGCTTAAGTTAATGCTTATACCAAAGTGATATCGAGGAGAGTAAGGGTAATATTGCATACCTCACTAGTGAGACGATGAGTCCCTAGTATTTATACTTTTCCCTAGTGTCCTAGCTATTTCTATTGTCGTACCTAGAATGGAAATAGGGAATAATTGAGGGGAGGAGGACAATGCACTCCAACATGACTAGTGTCGAGCTCGATAGGTTGACCGCTTCCAATCGATCGTACCTCCTCGACTCTCCTCAACATGACTAGAGGCCTTATTGGAGGTTCCACGTAACGGTTAGTCCACACATGGCACCAGGGGGGCTACGTGGGTGGTGGACTCTTAGACTCCGAATGTTACTCATAACAACTCTCATTTTAAATAAAGTTGAAAGAAACTGCAAATTTATATTGTAAAAATGTTCGAAATCTAACACACGATTAAGGTATATAATTAATCCAAATTTTGAATGAGTTAACTTCTTAAGGACTTAGGGACCATTAGGAGAAAACGAAGGAGAGGACCACAAACACAATGATTCAAATCCGATCATCGGACAACAACGATTCCGACACTCAAACTTCAACTAAAGTTGGTGTGATCGTAAAATTTGCAATGTTAAAGTGTCCCAAAATTAACCTAGTGAAATTAAAACAACATTATTCACAAATAACCCTAGCTAGATATGTGATTTGTTAGGCCCCATTGCCCTTTGACAGGGAAATCTTCCTCAGCACTTGAATCTCATATCATTCACTTCCTCCTTTTCATCTCTCTCTCTCTATATATATATTGCTCACCAACATCACTTTTCATTACCCACTAAAAAATATTAAGGTTTTGCACAAATTTCCAAGGTGCCCACTTTCTAATTTGCCTTCAATTTTGTTAAGGTATAATATAATTAAACTTTTTCCCATCTCTCTCACAGCCATGTTCAATTGGGTTCACACCAAGTTCCACTACAACCATCTTCAAGGTTTGATTTTTTACCATTTTTTTTAATTTTCCTTTAATTTACTTTATTTTTAATATGGTATATATTACAACAAGTCTTAAATTCGAATAAATGAAATATCAGTGTCCCTCAATCTATATAGGTTAAATTACAAGTGTTCTACGTCGTATAGTTTGCTAACGATTCCATTTTTAATTTTCTGTTTTTTGAAAAATATGGAAAAGATTAGAACTCTTAACCGAATTTAAAAATCTAATTCAGCTTGAATTTGAAAACCTTTGTGAATAGGAGATGACAAAACAAATAACTCTGATAAAAAGTAGGGTTTATAAAGTTAATTAATTTTAAAAACATTCGAAAACAAATTAAAAATCAAATGATTATAAGTAAGGTCAACTTTTAATTTTGTGTCTAATTATAGTCTAACATTTTTTTAAAGTTTGAAGGGATATCAAACTCTTGCAAAAAAAAAAATTTAAATTTCCTGGAATCTATTAGCTTAAACTTTTACAATCGCATACAGATAGAAATGCGTCGAGAAAGAACAACGAATCTAGATCCAAAGAGGCCAAAAGACAAGGATTAGCAAAGCAAGTTGATGAGATTGTTGATGTTCTTGATGATTGGAGGATGAATGGCCGCCGTCTTACAATTTTCTTGATGGGGTTTGAGAGATTATCAAAACCCAGAAATTATAAAGCGGAATATTTCAATTTGAAGGAGGAGGGAAATAAAGATGAATTTGTTGACAATATTGTGGACAATGATGAAGATGATGATGAGTTGAGTTCATTAATGGCGACCACATTTCAGAACAACTTTGACGACAATAATGGTACTGAATTCAACAAGTCCCAAGTTGTCGTAGCTATCCAACGACATGTCGCTCAGAGACTTGGCCGGAGAGTGACGCTGGCGGACCTGTTCATGGCGGATGCCGATGGGAACTCCAAGCCTGCGCCGGAAAAAGTGGCGGCGCAAGATTTGCAGAAGAAATTACTGGATGTTGAGATGGCGGGTGGCAGCCACTTTGCCGACAAGCCGAAGGTGGCGGTGGAGCCACTAGCGAGAAATCTCCGACGAGTAAGCACCGCCCATCTTAGAGTCGTTAATTACAAGTTTTAAAATCGTGACTATTTTGTTAAAATACGTTCCAAAGTAAATTGATAGAGCGTATAAACTCATCAGAAACGATTTTGGATGGATGATACTCTAGTTACATGAATTTAACAAATAGAAAACATGCTCAAACGAGAGAAATAAGAAACTAGAAAACATACCCTTGAAGTTCTAATTTTTTTCCGTGTTCCGCCGGCCATTCCTCGTCACGAACACTTCGAACTTCTTCTCACGAACACTTTGAGGACCACCCAGGTAGTCCTGCTATCCTCGACGCCGCACAACGGAGTTGTCGGACTCCGTTACAAAAGAAAAGAAAATAAATAAGAGAAGGAGAAGAAGTGTTTAAGCCAAAGTGCAAAACTCAAATTTCAACAAAATTGACATGATATTCATTTACACTAGGTTAAAGGTTGGAATTACTTCACCCACTTGGTTGAAAAAAGAATTGTCAAATAAATTCTTTTTTCCTCTTTTTAGTACTTTGTAAAATAAATTCTTAAATTATACTAAGGGTGTATTTTTATATCTTTGAACCACTTTCAATTTTCTTGTTGACAAGTTCTTTATGAGACATTTTTTAAAATTTCGTTAGACAAATTTAAATGACATAATCATTATTTGTCATGTAGGTTTGCTAAATTAATTAAAGAAATAAATTATATGAATTTATTAAACACAAAATTAAAGAATAATTAAAAATTTATTAGAATTGTCAAATCTGAATATAAGGTCAATTGATAAAGGTATATATCTTTAATTAAAATGTCAAAGATAATTTGAATTCTCTATCTCGACATGTGAAATTAAAAAAAAGAAGATTATTTTTAAGTATATATATGGATTAGATGAAAACAACGTTAAAATTAAGTTCTATGGTCTATTAGAAATATTTTTTTTAATGTACGAGAACTAAATAGAATAAATTTGAAAGTTTAATTATACCAACCTTATAATTAAATTTAAATTCTAACTAATGGCTTCGACTGGTATTTTTTTTTTTTTTTTTTTTTTTTTTTGTCAAATTAGCTAATGAGGAAGATGATGAACAGAAAGATTCATGCTGAGGTTGACGAGGAACAGTTGCTTGGTGAAAAAAGATTAATCAAGGAAGACAAACTATATGGAAAGGTCATTTGAATTGAACAAACAAAGTTTTCTTCTTCGAATTCAAGGTATAATTAACTATGTTCCTCGATGAGATGATGATGTCACATATTTGCAACTATTTTTTTTTTTTTTTTTTGTTATTGTTCGTTTCATCTATTTTAATAAAGAATCGTGTTTGTTAACTATTTCTTGTTTTTTTTTTCTTAATAAAGAGAATATGTTTGCTCATCTCTTCTTATTTTTAGTTTTCTAAAATTTTAAATTAAAATATAAATAATTTATATGGAGGTTGTTTTTTTAATTATATTAAAAAATAATATGTTGAAAAGAAAACTAAATACATAAACTATAAACAATAGAAATTTGGGTCATTCCACCACGTGTCCTCGTGTGATAACTATTTGAATTTTTTTTTCTAATCTTCTTTGTTTTTTTATCCACTTTTCAAAAATATTTTCAAAATTCAAGCCACATTTTTTGTTTTAAAAATTGACTAAGAATTCATATGTTTTCTTAGGAAAGAATGAAGATCAAAATATAGGAATAATTGTGAGAAAATAATCGAAAATTTCATAAACATAAAACAAAACAAAAATTGTTATCAAATGGGGTTTAATGTTTTTGTTTCTTGTTTCGAGATTTTGAGAAACAAAAACGTTTGGTAACTATTTCTATTCTTCATTTCTCATTTTTCAAAATTATTTGGAAACTACAAAATCAAGTTTTTCATTTATGGTTCTTGTTTCTAGTTTTTTTTTTTTCAAATCATTATTGACTTATAAAATGCCTAATACTATAATAGACATCAAAATAAATATAACCTAAAAAAATTGGAGGAAACAAGTAAAACAAGAATTGAGAAAGGGAGGAACAAGAAATAATGAAGAAAAATACTTAATTTGATTGTTTTCAAAATTTGTACACACAATTTAGAAAAAGATTGAAAAATTAAAAATAAGAAACAATGAGTGAAAAACATTATCAAGCCAACACTTAATTGTTTTCAAAATTTATATACTTTTTTTAAAAAAAAAAATCAAGCTAGCTACCCCTAAAAATGTTAGGTTTCACTTCAATATATAATCTTTTATTCATTTGAATATATAATATATTTACTTCTTCATTTTGTTGCAGCTGGTTCTGCTTGAGATCCCATCTTTTACCATGAATGGAGTTCCTAGAATTATTGTGCTTGAATCTTATAATGAATTTACTTCAACCCCATTTCCAAGGATATGTGATCAAAGCCAAGTTTTTTTATTTTTATTTTTATTTAGTATCATGTCTTCTCTTCTCTTGAGATTTGATGTATCAATCTTTTCTCAATTTGATGAAAGTTTGGTGGTTATTTTACTTTATCCAATTCTTCAATCATTTTATGAAAGGTCGTGTTTAACCTTTTAATGCCTTTAAAGTTATCTTTCTATAACATATTTTATTTTTTTTAAAAATAATTAGAAATATATCATAATTTTATGTATAATTCAAAAATTAAAGTGATAATTTATATTCAACATTTCCAACATAGTTAGATAAACTTCAACCCGCATAAACACATGCATCCCCATCAAGATGTTAGAAGTTCGAATCTTCTCTAAAAATAAAATTAAAATTAAAATTAATTTTTTTTTAATAAAGTTAATTCAAGGATAATCTTAAAAACAGAAAAGTTAAGAGATACATTGCTATTATATAAATACATTGAACTGACCATTGCTATTATATAAATACATTTAAAAAAATGTTAAAATATAAAAAAAAAAATAAAAATGAAACTTTTTGAAGTATAATAAATATTAGAAAAAAGTCAAACCGACTATTTGCTCAATTATATGAAGTTATGCTCTTGACTAGAAGGTTAGGGGTTCAACCTCTCCCTCTCTAGACTTTAATTAAATACTTTTGCAAAAAAAACAAAAAAAAATCATGAAAATATTAGAAAATAAAGCATAAATGTTGCAATTTTGTAATATATACCTATAAAGAAAACAACCAAGTGATGCTTAAAAAAATAAAAATAGTTCTACATAATACCATTGAAGTAATAAAACAACTTTTATTCAAACTTGTGACTTCCGCCTAATATATATATTTGAGTAAAACTTGTTTATAGTCTAGACTACAAGTATCTTTTGTAGCGGGTCACGATTTGATTGACTGGATATTTATATTATTTTTAAATAAAAAAAAATTTCACTTCGTTTACTTAGATTTTTTTCTTCAGTAACTTTTCCTTTCTTTTTCGTCAGATAAACAACTTCTCCGTAATTTTTCCTTTCTTTTTCGTCAGATAAACAACTTCTCCGTAATTTTTCCTTTCTTTTTCGTCAAATAAATAACTTCTCCTATTTTCTCTCTTTCCTCCACTTCCATCGTCTGACATATGACCCTTGTTTTCAATTTCATCTCTCATTCTCTCTTCATCATTTATCTACGATAAGTATTTTTTTTCTTTTTTTTTTGTTAACTATTTTTTAACGCAGTAAGATTTGCAATACTCTAAAAAATATCTCTAGACAAATAAAATTCAACCAACCTTGTCCTTTACCAACCAACCGTGAAATTTCCCACTCTTTCCTTCACTTCCTATAAAAATTCACTTGAAAATTTATGCCTATATAACACACAAATTTCAAATAACCCCAATTGAAATTCCATTGCCTCTGCAAATTTCAAATAACCCCAATTGAAATTTCATGGCCTTGAAGTTTGGAGTGCAGAGAAACTAAGAGAGAGAAAGTAGGAGAAATTGTTAATTTGCTGGAATAAGAAAAGGAAAGTTACACACAAAAACCAAGTAAACAATGTTTTTTTATTATTTAAAAATGGTTTAAATATTAGCCAATCAAATCATGACATATTGTTAATTTGCGGGAATAAGAAAAGGAAAGTTACACACAAAAACCAAGTAAACAACGTTTTTTTATTATTTTAAAATGGTTTAAATATTAGCCAATCAAATCATGACATGTGGTTGCAAAAGATACCGCCCAGACAGCCAACAAGTTTTACTCTATTCCTTTTTAGTCTGTAGGTCGTTTTTTATCAATATAATACATATATTTTTTTAATATTTTTTTGAGTACATTGGGGGTGAGGGGATTCGAACCACAGACCTCTTGGTCGTCAACACATACATATGACGCTGACGCTGAACCATGCTCGCTTTGAGAATTTATTTTTTTAATATGAGCATAATTTAGTGGTATAAGTAATTTATTCTTTTCTTTGAGATCGAGATTTAATTTTTTTTTTTTATTATTATTAAAATAAATAAACAAAACAAACCACGTGCTACACGTGGCAAGGATAACCGGTATTTTAGATTAAAAAAAACAAAATAACGGTCGGGAAAGCCGAAATAAGATCCACCGCCTTTTTTGTGAATCTCGAAGATCCATCTGAAGCCCATTGCCACATGTGCAAAGGTGGACAAAATTTATTTTCTTAGGTGTCCCTTTATACTATCGCATTATCAAAACTACCCTTTATATATTTTTTAATTTCATTTCATAGTTTTTATTATATATATGCATCTAGTTCAATAATTTGTGATTTATTCAATAATTTTTAAAATTCCTAATTCAAAGTATTATTAAGAAGTTTACTAAGTAATAACTTCAAGTGGGATACTAATGAAAGTTGATAATAATGGAGTACTCAATTTTGATGAATAAATAACCATTCAGGGTTGATCTAGTGGTCATAGAGGATTTTGAGACTTCAATGTTGTTCCATTCTTTGGTGACCACCTACCTAGGAATGCAGCCAAATGTTGTAGGGTCAGGCGGTTGCGGTTACCGGCGTGAGATTAGTCGCGGTGCGCGTAAGCTGGCCCGTACACTCACATACAACAAAAAAAAAAAAAAAAAAATTGATGGATAAATTTGTTAAAGTGTGGAAGAATATATGGAAATAACCTATAAAAATCTCATATATAATTTTGTGATCTCTGGATCGAGAATAAATTATTTATATAAGTTCGTTGAACTATGTTCATGTTAGTATAATTCTTATTTTTTGATATGCAAGTGTAATCAAATAAATAAAATGTTAAATATATGTTTAATGTTTTGATCTTTAATACTTAAAAAAAATACTTTCGGTATAAAACAAATCAAATAAAGTTACGTATAAAAACACTTTTAAAAAATATATATTAGTGTTTTAATTATAAATGGTTTTTGAATATTGTACTTCTGAAAAATACTTTTTTTAATAAGCAAATCCTAACCTGGTCTAAATTGAAACTTTGAGACTAAAGAGGAAACAGTCCAACAATATATTTAACTTTAATAGACAAAAAAAAATGCAAATATGGAATAAATTTGCTGTCATAAGCAAAAATATTGGAGGAGATTCAACTCATCTTTCTTTCATATTTAAGTCCTTACGTCACGTTTTAATCAAGTAGAACGTGGAGCTCGGAAATTAAAGAATAATTTGGGGGTACATTTGATAAATAAGTAGAAAAACAGGGACTGAAATGAAATTCTTACAACAAATTACAATTTCAATTAATTGTCTTTTAGCTCCGCGAAACCGTCCAGATAAAAGCCGGAAAAAAAATGGCTGGCAGTCAATAGCGAAGAAATCGTGCTGATTTTGGTCGTTTCTCCAATTTCTTTCAACGTTTAATCTGTAAGAAACCCATCTTCTTCCTCATTTTCTTCTGTGTTTGATTTTGAATCGTCTGATTCTCTAATTGAATCGATTGCTTCAGTGTGGATTGAGCTTGATTTTTGTGTTGTAGTTGATTGTGGGAGAAATGGCTTCGGATCCTAAGGTTTTCCTCTTTGATGAAGTTGCTAAACACAATCACCAGCGGGATTGTTGGCTTATAATCTCTGGAAAGGTCTGATTCTGATATAATAATTTCTCTTTGTTTTGGGTATTTTGTAATCTCCATTTGGTAATTTTGTTTGTTTAGAACTGATTCGTATTTGCTAGTGGAATTGTGAGACTTAGGGCTGTTTGGGAGTGATTTTGAAATGGTTAAAATCACTTTTGACATGTTTCAAAATCAATCCAAAACATGCATTGAATCATTGGGGTTTTTGTACTTACGACTTTTAACCTTTCCATCAAAATTTATGTATTTTTGACCTTCTTTCATGATAACCAAGTCTTCTCCGATAAAGTTATTCGTACCTTTCGCTGAACACGAGGCATTATAGTTGTCTCCTTATTATCATGCTCAGCGAAATGTACTACATACAAAACCCTCATTGAATCATGGTAGGTAAATTGTGTTTAAAAGTGTAAAACCAAACATTAAAAGTATTTTGAATATGAAAAAAATGGTTTTAACATTTCAAAATCACTCTCAAACGTCCACTTATGTGAGAGCAGATAGAGGGATGGGAGATTAAACATGTTTGTTTCTTGATCTTTCTCCAACCAGTCTTTAGAAACTGATGACAGTGTATTATGTTGTTGTTATTATTTTTTGTTTTGGGTGATCAGTTCAGCCACCAACTGACCCTATAACATTTGATTGTAAAAAATTTCGTAGATTTTAATATCCTAAATAGATGATCACTATAGGATTTGAACTCATTCCCGAGAGAAAATTACTGAGAGTATCAAGAGACAGGACACTGGATCTTTGTAGAATGCTTGACCTTGGGGCAAATTGTTTATGGTAGATAGGAAACTGAATGGACAGAAAAGCTGTGCTGCAACTCTAGATTTCTGTTGTTAGCACTATAGAGACCGATTTCCTCTATTTCTGGAGCTACTGATATATGTTGTACTAAAACAGTCGGGAACCTATTCCTCGCCTTTTCTTCTTCTGTCAAAACAATTGTTGACGATTAAAACATAAATCCTATGTTAATCCTATGTAGATGTGAGACGTATTTCATGGAACTCATTCGACAAACATTTGTTCAAGAGGATAAACTCTGGTGTTGTAAGTTTGCAATTGGTCTAAGCTCCAACTTCCATCGGAGAAGAATTTGAGGCTTCCGAATTATTTAGAGTTAAACAATATGTGGGGATGAGGATTCGAAACTCTGAACTTGTAGTCTTTAGGCCTCGAAATTATTATCCACAAAGGGGTCTATCTTTGAAGGTCTAAGCAAGCAGATGGGATTCCCTGTTCTATGTTAAAAATCTCTAGGTCCCCCCTCATTTATACTTCAAGTTTAAGCACGTAACTTGGGGATGTTAAGTTAGACAAGGCACATTATAAGCCATGTCAGCATATCACTAAAGAGTCTAATGAAGTTGCACGATTAAGGGTCCGTTTGAAATGACTTTCTAAGTATTTAAAAACACTTTTTTAAGCACTAAGAAAGTCATTTCAAGCAAGTCCTAAGTTTTACTAGGGCTCTTTTCCTGTTTCTTACAAGGATTCTGAAATTGTTTCTGCTGTTGTTATATCAGTACTCATCCCCCAGATATATCCATTATCAGACCCTTACTACTTGGCTGTCTAATTTTATATCTTTTCTTCCCATTCCTTAACATTGTTGTTGTGTTTCATTGCTTTGCCCCAAAGTAATTTTGTGTACATTTACCCATGTAGGTATATGATGTCACCCCTTTTCTGGAAGATCATCCTGGAGGTGATGAAGTTTTGATATTAGCTACTGGTAAGTTTCAGCTCATCATATTTTTTTCAAAGTTGATTACTTGTTACTGTATTTCAAGATATCCAAGAAAGATTATTACACCAAGTTATGAATGATTGGAAAAACAATCTTGAATCTATGCAGAAAAAGATGCAACTGATGATTTTGAAACTGTGAGTCACAGTCTAGATGCATTAGAGCAAATGGAAAAATATTATGTTGGCGATGTTGACATGTCTACCATTCCAAAGCCAACCGCATATCGACCACCTGCATCCCAATCAGCATCTGAAACAACGTCATCAGATCAATCTTCAGGATCTTTGATAAAATTACTACGAATTCCGATTACCCTGCTGATTTTGGGTGTTGCATTTTATCTCCAATACAATAGCAAAAAACAGTAATCGAATTTATCAAACCACAGATGCATTGAGTTTTGCAATAAGCCAGAGCTGTGTAGGTTGTTATCTAGATTTCTCTGCTACTGCCCTGTTGCTAAATTTCTGAGTAGAGAATTTGAAAACAGTTCATTTGTCTCTTGTTGATTTCATAATCCTGTTTATCAGTCTTTTGTTCTGCAATATTCAACTTTCGGTGCATGATTTAACACCATTGACTCAACAGTCACCAGATATATCAAGTTGAATGAAGATGAAATAATGGGTTTTTTCTCGCTTGTCAACACATGTTGAGGGAATTATTGTATTGTTTTAATAAGTAGCTTTCAAGGTAGAGGCATGAGAATGATTAGTGATTCTCATCGGAACAATGATATCAAAAATTGACAAGTCCAAATGATTTTTTAGATGATTTTTAGAGAAGTGGAGATGTTGTTTGGAAGGTGAAGTGGTTTAATGCATTTTTATAGGCATTGGTTATCGCGAGCATGACTCAGCTGACATATGAAGTCTGTGGTTCATGTTGTAAGAGCATGTTTAGGAGTAATTTTAAAATGGTTAAAAACACTTTTTCAATGTTTAGAATCACTTACAAACATGTCTTTAATCATTCAAAATAATTTTTTATTGTAAGAAAATCACTTTTAAAAGTGAAATCAAATATTAAATTAATTTTGAATGATTAACAAAATGTTCATGACAAAAACGATTTTAGTATTGAGACTATTTAAACAATATTGTAAGAGCATTATTGTAAGAGCATTTGTGAGTAATTTTGAAATTGTTAAAATCAGTCTAAAATAAGTCTTTAATCATTCAAAATCATTTTTTATGGTAAGAAAATCTCGTTTTTAAAAGTTTAAAATCAAACATGAAATAGATTTTGAATGATTAACATGTTTGAGAGTAATTTTAAAATAATTTTAGTAATTTCAAAATCACTCCCACACATATCCTAAATCAAGAACCGGTGAGCCTTTATTCAACTGATGACGTCTTTTGGTTAGCAACTGCAAAGGTTTAGCTGATTAAAGCAGAGATGGATTCACATACAATTAACCAATGTTTGTATTCACATAGAAGTTAAGGTTAAGAGAAACCTTTGGACATGAACAAATGTTAGTTTTGAAGCAGAAGGGGAGAGGAAGATGAACTAAAAGAAGATTAAAAACACTAATGATAAGCAAAAGGTTAAAGATTCTAATGGACTTAGCTTCTCATCCAAAATTTCCATCTGCATCATACTGTTCAAGTTCTATATGTCAGCAAACTGTTCTTGTTGACGTAACGATCCTTGACCGGCCGAAGGGACAGTCATCTGTGAGACTCCAAGAACTAGTCCATCGATGTCAATAGGAAGAAGAAGTTTTCGCCATACACATCCGGTGGAGATTCCGTCGGGAGGTTGAACTAATGTTAGTTGACCATTATTCTTATGCAACATTCCCATTACAGAGACAAGGCTGCCTTCCTGGACATATCTGCTAAAATTGCATGGAATTAGCTACTAGAATTATGGCCAAGCATAGTCAAAACAAATAGGTGTTATGTCATGATAAGCGGTTACCCTTCTTCGAGTCGAAGCATTCGGGCTTCCGTAGAAAGGTTTCTGTCCCTCAGCCAATTTCTCAAGGAAGGAGACAGAATCTTGCGGTGTCTAGTAGTATTAACGAGCCTGCTCTCAATAATAAGAGGAACCAGTTTACTACCAGGGCCAGCCCTTACCATAGCTCTAATTCCAGTTTTTCTATCAGTTATGTAGAAGTCAGTGGAGAACCGCTGCCAGGTAGAAAAACGAATAGACAGTCATTCCTACCTCATGTTAGATGTTGAAAAAGAAAAACGATATTACGGTATATCATTGATGCATAAGATTAGCAGTACAAGTTATCTTTTATAATATTCTTTCCCTCTATTCATTTTTAGAATTCAAGGACACAATTGTACAACCTATAGAACATATCTTGTTCGAGTAAGGTCGTTCTTTTTCAGTATTCATTAGAATGATAAAGAATGAGTTGATGGCTTAAAAAAAAAGTTTCATTAGAGAAGTATAGTTTTTCAACTTTATATACTTCTTTGAGCAGCATGATACCAAGGGCTTTTGGGAAAAGAACAGCAACAAGCAAGTTTTGAAATCTTCCCCTAATCCTCCCAACATTGATTCTTCAGATTGGAACTCTTAGATCAAAAAAGGTCAATGATGGATAAAAGAAAACTATCCCAACCATGCTTCAACTTCATCAAACAGCCCAAATAAAAATCCCAAAATGAGCAGATAAGAATGTCAAGATAATTAATACAACTGGAGCCATTTAATCCATAAAGAAAAAAGGTGCTAAATGTCATTTCCTTCACGTCATGCAGTAGCTTCCAAATAACATAAAGTGACCTAGCCTACTAAGCGAGGGAAAGAAAAAGTATGCAGAAAATTCAAAAGGTCAGAAAAGAACAAAACCTCCATTGCTTTATTTGCAAAAGAACAATAAAACAAATAAATGAAACGTTTCTTGGAAGTAGAATTTGCATACCTCACTATATACTAACCTCCAACCACAGTGAGGTTGAGTGATCTTCTGAGAAATCAGAGATATTCCTTTATATTCATATAAAGAAGTAGATGCATAAATACACCCTGTAGCCTTTTCGTAGGACGATTCCAGGGAGACTGTCCCGCACGAAGCAATCTGAATATAAACAGAGCAAACATTAATCCTTCAACACCTGAAGTGTACTTGAGAACAAGAATAAATCAAATCCCAAACAGGTAGAATCGAAATCGAGCCCATATAGGAAGTACTACCAACCACTGTTCAAAACCTTTTTTTTCTTCAATGAAGTAGCAAGTCAAGAACTAATATTGAGTTTGAAATGACTTCTCATGAAAATGCTTTTAAATGAAACACTTCTCCCACAAACACTTTCGTGGAAGAAACACCTTCGAAGTGTTCTTTGCATTTGAGGATTTTCCAAATGACTTCTAAATATCTAACCACACACTATAAATATTTTGAGAAGTGCTTCTAATAAGCTAAATACACTTTTCACAATTCCAAAAGTCATTCCAAACTCACTAAGAAGTATGCAAAAGGTTAGAGTTTCTAAAATATTAATGTCATAAGCAAACATTTAACAGGTAGGATAACATTAAGCACACAAGTTAAATAATCAATCAACCCAAAAGTTTAAGCTAATGGATACAGTAAATTTAATTATATCAATATTCTAACACTCCTCACTCGTGGGCTTCGAAATTTGTAGAAGACCCAACAACTGAAAATCAATACTAATGGGAGAGAAAATGACATTACAAGAGTTCGAACACAGGACTTCCGATTGTGATACCATGTTAAATCATGCCTTCCTCAGTTCCTCTTATCATATCCAAATTCAAATTCACTTATTCTTACCTGACTTGTCAACACAATCCCTAAGAAACCTTCTTAGGATACCAAAGCATATTGACAACTATCAAGGGACTGTTTGGAATGAATTTCAAAATGCTTAAAAAAAAGTGCTTTCAAGTGTTTTTAAGCAAAACTCATTCCAAGCAGGCCCTAAGTCTACGAACTGTTGGCTACACAAAGACATCAAAAAAACAAAAATGACTCTAAACATCCACTTCACAGCACAATTTAGTGAACAGAAACTTATCCAGAGCCTCTCAAACAAATTACTGAAAAGGGAAACAAAAATACGCAAAAAAAAATCACACCCACAAGTCCTACCTATTCAACAAAGCAAATTACAAACTCCTCAAGTAAATCTGATAAAGAACAACAAATTCAGTTAAAGAGAAGGAAATAAGGAATACCCCTGTAATCTTAACGAGGTGAGCTTCAGGAGCAAGAGTGAGGTCAGAGTGAGGAAACGAGTTCAGAAAGGAGAGAATGGCGGAATTGGAGGAGAAGTTGAGGTTGTTCCAGAGGAAGAAAGCAGAGAGAAAAATGGAGAGAAGGAGAAGAGAGAGGAAGAAGAAGGCGTTGTGAATGACAATAAGGACGAAAATGGAGACGGCAAATCCCAAAATGAAAAGGGGAATGAGAATGTAAAGAGCTGCAGAAGGAATGTAATGGCGGCGGTGTTTATGAGTTGGAGCTGAAATGGAGTGGTCGCTCATTACTTGCTCGCCGTCGCTGAAACCTCCCACCACCGCTTTCTCTGCAAGAGAATCAGCCGTAGCGAGAGATAGTGCAGTTAATTGGTACCGTGGTCAAACCGCTTTTTCTTTTTTAAATATATTTATTATTATTTTATATATATATATATATATATATATATATATATATATATATATATATATATATATATATATATATATATTTCAAATCTATAAAAAAAAAAAAAAAAAATACCCTTAAACTTTGATTTTTTATTTAAGAAATACTTAATTATTTCAAATTTGCAATATTATCCCAATCTTTCATAAAGATATCGAAAATATTCTTGGAATAGAAATTCGATAAATTTTTGAATGAAAAGTCAGTGTGGCGGTGATTTTAGAGCAACGTGACATGACTAAGACACTTGCATGTAATGAATATTCAAACATGTCGATTTTCATCTAACATTAACCGTTTTTCTACTCTAAAAATAGTTTTGATTTCTTTATGAAATGTGAAAAATAATATTACAAACTTTTGAGATGATAGTTTTTGTTTTTGTTTTATTATTATTATTATTTTAATTTAACTTAAATAATTGTGAATTGTTCTAATCTTTCCATCTTAAAACGTCAACGTGAACATAACTAAATTGATAAGGCATTCTTTAAACTAAAAAATGTATATATTAACGTGTTTTCTATGCAATGTATATTTCTTCATATGTAATAGAAATAAGTGATAAATATGTCCAACCGAACATAACTCAATTGACATAAAGTTATGCACCTGAGTAAGAGATCATAGGTTCAATCCCCCACTCCGAATTAATTAAATATCTTTGCAGAAAAAAAGAAGAAGATAAATAGCGTCAACCATTTTTTTTTTAGTACATTGGGGGTGGGGGGATTCGAACCACAGACCTCTTGGTCATGAACACATACATGTGCCAGAGCCATGCTCACTTTGGCAAATAGCGTCAACCATAGCATAACACAACTGGTTAAAATTGTCCGGCGTTTTTTTTTTTGAATAAAAAAATTGATAAAATTGTTCGGCGTTTAAATCTTCATCGACATATTATTTAATTAGAAAACGAAGAAAAAAAAGACCTTCTTTGGAGAATCGAACGATGGACAATTTTTTATGGTAATTAGTATCTTATCCACAATGATATGATATTATCTATTTTGAATTAATTCTTCGCAACTTTACTTAATTCTTTATAAAATTATAATTTTCTTCCCTTCTAATCTATGTGCCACTTTTCCAACAAAATATGGCCTTGACAAAGTTATATCATACCTGAAATTTGAACAATTGTTTGAGTTATTTCATTTTCACCTAAAAAATTATTTTAAAAAGTAAAATAAGTATTGCCAATTAATTTTTCATTTTTCATTTTTTTTTTTTTTTGCAAAAGAATTGCCAAATAATTAAAATGTTATTTCTTTAATAAATAATAATAAAAAAAAACGAATCTGGCGAGGATCGTCTGTATCGGCAGGCTGCACAAATTTAAAAGCGCGGTTTTATTGCCAATTCCAGCGGGAAATCGACGAACTTCGGCGGCTCCTGTTTCTAAGATCGAAAGAAAAGAAGTTCCAAATGCTAAAGGTTTGATCCATCTCTTCCACCATTTTCAAGTTCAGTTCAAGCTTTAGATCACGAAGTTTCTATAACCAGAATCGATTTAGTTATGCCTAATTGTTGTTATTGCTTTGATTTTACTTTACATTTTCTTAGAATCTGAACAAAATAGTACGATCTAAGTAATCAGATAACGATTTAGGTTGGCATTCTTCAAATAGTTTTGGGACACTTGAATCCTAGCCGTGAATGTAGCATTTAATTCGTCCTACAGTTGAACTCAGTGATAAATACTGCATTCATTCAGTTTCTCCGTGATCCCTCTAAATTGTGGTGAGCACTGAGCGTTCATAAAAAATTGTTGTGGTAAAGTTAGCAGTGAGCAGAGCACTTAATAGTGCTGTACCACTTCACACTGTCTGACTTATTGCATTAAATCCGCATTCAAAGAACCTTATCTATTATTCTTTTTGAATTCTAAATGTTTTTTTTTACTTGAATGAGTCGTGATCACATACTTCTTTCCTTAAGGTCGGAGGTTCAAATCTTCATACCCGTTAAAAAAAAAATAAAAAATCTGTGCTGGACTTACTTTCCTCTTTTTTCTTTCCCTTCTGAAAACTGAAAAAGAAAAGGATGGGTGCCTGTGAAAGGTAGAAATCTAGATAATTCTTCATTCAAACATGAATTTCAAGTGAACTTCTGCTTCAAGAAATGGGTCTTGTTTTTTATATATGATGGTACTAAATTTCTTAGATGTCTGAATTGTTCTAGGAAACCGATGAAATTATGAGAAACTCATGTTTTCTTGTGAATTGTAGTGGGCTAGGCTATTATATTATAAATTGACTGTTGAAAATGTGTTATCAGGATCATACATAAGCTCTTGGAAGTTGGAAATAGTCTACTTTATTTTGGAGGAATAGTGGAACTGGGCAATAGTAAATTAATCAGTGAAAAAAAAGTTGCAGATAGAATTGTACTTTAAGACTCTAAAGTCCTAGTCATAGTTTATTAATATCCTAACAAAATTTGTCTGTTATCAGATTGATTTGACTCTGTTTGTATTAAATCCTGGTGTTTGTATTGAAGCAGTACTCATGACTTTATAAACTATCACTCTACGATTATTGTTTTAGCTTGTCCTCCTATGTTGATATCCGCATGCGTTTAACCAACTTCTAGATCAACATGATCCTGTTTCTTTTTAGGCTAGCTTTTAGCTTCTAGCAGCAGCAATGAAGCTGGACTTGTGCTTTTCTGAACTGAAATAATTGTTTCTCTGCCCTTTGTCACTTCAAAATTTCTGGTGTGCTGTCATTATTTTTTTGGTTACATAGTACATCATTTTTATTACTTATCAGTGGACGTGACTAGCTTGAAGTAGACTGGTGCAGGAAAGAGATAGCGATGGGGGAGGGAGGAGGACTGGAGAGAATCAAGAGGGGAAAACAAAGAAAGGAGGGAAGGAAAAAAAAGTAAAAGTTTTAGACCACTTGTTTCAAAATCTTACTTTTGCCTTTGGTTTTTCAAAAACAGGAGTTATTGTATTCTTTTCTAGTAGTATTGTAAAATTTACATTCCTATCTATAGTAAACATGAACTTAGCTAGTTGAAATTGAAGAAAAATGTTGCCAGTGAACAAATCAGGTGTGCTCATAAATAACAGTTAATGTGGATGGAGGGATGAAGTTGGACAGGTCATTGAATATAAGGGCTAGAAAATTCAGAAAATAGACTAGCAAAATGATCAAGTACAAGGGTAATTTTTGCATTTTGTTGATAGAAAATAAGTCTTTAAGGGGTGTTTGGGGCACCAACTTGGAGTTGGGTGGACTGAGTTATTATAACTCAGTCCATGTTTGGCCCACCGACTATTATAACCAACAGTCAGTAAAGTAACTACACTGACTTCAATAATATTTACTATTCACAGAAACCCACAAACTATTATAACCACCGACTATTTTAACTCCAAACAGCCCCTAAGTTCATGACTTAAAATTAGAGTTCCACATCCAATATTCCTTACATTCAAATCAATCATTTGCTGGTTCGCATTCACAAGCCTTGGCTGACTTGGATTTTTTAACGGTTAGTTTGAAATGAAAATGGAATCTCAAAGTATGATGGGCTGTCTCTAAAGTGGTTTTTCTGTTCTCATACTTGCTTTGTATAGTAGAAAGTTACTGTTTTTAAGTGTACGCGAGAAGAGTATTTAAGATGATAATGTGCTTCAATATTTGGAAATCTCGAGAGTGATGGAGAGGGGACAAGATAAAATGAGACAGAAAAAGGGTAAAGTTATCTACCTTAGTGTATAAAAAATGTTTGGTTGTTTTTTAGCTATCTAAGCCTTTTAGTTCTTAGGTGGGCGAATGCGAAGTTACATTGTCATTGACTTCCTATTACTGGTTTCATTGTATTGGTTTGATATTTCATTAGATTATATTTAGATTATCTTATATGATTAAAAATCTTCGATAAAAAAGATACATCTTCTAGCTACCTTCAGCACAAGAATAATCTTTGTTGGAATGCCTGGAATTTGTTATTTAGCTCTTCGAATGACCAAGCACGAGGTCTTGCTTAATATGGACTTTACTGTTCCGATTTGTGTTTTGGGCTCTGTTTTTAGCCCACAATTATTAGAAGGGTACTATATATAAACCTTCTAATCCTTGTTTGCCTTAACAATTTGTATTTTGTACTCTCTCCACAACACAAAGATAATAAATCAGTTTTCTCCCCATGCCCGTGGACGTAGCTAACGCACTGTTAGTGAACCACGTTAAATCTGTATGTTATTTGTTTGTCGTTTGTTTCTGTCATAACAATTTCCATTATATCAAATTTGACCATTAAAAATCCCTTTTACTGACATTATTCCTCTGATTTCTTTATGTGATGGATTAAAGCTTTTGCTAGATGACACTAATACAAAAGGAACACGAAATACCTGAGATTCTTTTTGTGTAAAATGAGCACTAGTTCATAGCTGAGCATATGAATATAAAGTCCCACAAGGGGAAAAAAACAGACGAAGAAGAAGAACTCTCACACACTGAAAACACTCCAAACTGCACCACTGTCTGCTTATGAGTTATGGGCATATTGTTTCAGTTTTCCAAGGCAACACTCTTTGCAGGTTCCGGATTTCCTAGAGTTTCTCACCAATTTCTTTTTGGTTATACATAGAACATTTTTTAACTCCATCTGAAATTATGGTGAATTTGGAGCATCATGGCTTGAACCATCCACATTAAGAGTCATTGCTATCCTTTTTTAACAAGGTAGAAGTCGTGCCAACATGAGCATAACTCAATTGGCATAATGTACAAACTAGTGACCAAGAGGTCAGAAGTTTGAATCTCCTACCTTGACTTGTTGTCAAAATCATTGCTAAGATGATCTATTACAACTTGGAATTTTATTTGTTTACAATTCCTCTATACTTTTTCTTTGGGTGCTTTTTTTACTTTTCAAGACCAGAATTCCCACCACTGGCCATTGGTATTGGACTGACTGAATAGACCTTCAGAATCTAAATTGCTCCAATTTGGTGTTGATGTCAAGGAGCCTTGAGCAGGTTCCCTGAACTGGGGCTCTTCTAATTCAAGATAGGCTTCCTTTATGCCACTTCCATAGTTGGAAAGAACCTCTAATTCTTGTTCTGATTTCTCGAGTTCCTCAGCTGACATACAAGGTTTTACTTCGGATTCATACTTAGTTCTGTGGCCATTTTCAGACTTGCCGTCATTGGTTTCTACGGAGAGACCTCCCCTGCAGCTCTCGGTTTCCTCCATGGACCTCTGCACGAGATCATTTAGCTTCTGCAACTGACCAAATTAAGAAAAAAAACCAATGATTAGCATAAAGGAATTGTCATACTTGCCAACGCCAGCTTAGCTTAGCTTAGCTCAGCGGTAATTCACATCTACTCCTTCCCTTGAAGTTGAAAGTTCAAATTCCCATATTCATACATTTATTTTACTAAAAAGAGAACGATCGGTCTTTTGTCAACATGAGCTTAGCTAACGGTAATTGAGCTCTATTCCTTAAGGCCGGAGGTTCAAATTCTCATACTATTATATTTATTATACTAAAGGAACAACCACTCTTGCCAACATGAGCTTAGCACGATAGTAATTGACATCTCCTCTTTTCTTAGAGATGAGAGGTTCAAATTTTCACTCTTATATTTGTTGTACTAAAAAAAAGAACGACACCAACAAGAGCTTAGCTCAGTGATAATTGAGCCCTACTCCTTTCTTAGAGTTTGGAGGTTCAAATTCTCGTACCCTTATAATTGTTGTACTAAAAAAAAAAAAAAACGGCCAGTCTTTTTTCTAGAAAATTAGAAAAACAAAGAGCAAATACCTGTATGGCCAAAGCTTGTTTTTCCTTCTTGAGAGCTTCAAACCGGGAAGCCAGAGTGTTGTAATTAGCTCTTAAAACACTGTAGTCTCTTTCAAGCTGCTTTGACTTCCATCTAGCTCTCTTGTTCTGAAACCATATTGCAACCTGGCGTGGATGCAGCCCCAGCTCTCCAGCTAGCTGCAACTTCTTTCTGGGTTCAAGCCTCGACTCAGACTCGAAAATTGACTCAAGTGATTTGATCTGTTCTTCGCTGAACCTTCTTCTGTTCATGCTCTTCTTTCTCCTGGCTAAAGTCTCTGCTATGGATCCTGGAAGTGGAGGAGAATATTCAGCATCATCATCATTTAGCATGCTGGTTGAGATTCAGTTTGGTTACCACACAAGGCTTTATTCCAAAACCAGGTGTTACGAGAGTGAATGATTTGCAGTTATATCACTAATATAATTTGCTCATTTATTTTATGATAGATCATATATATCCAAGGTTTGTGGGTCCTTGAGAGAAAGAATTTCTTTCTTGGCTGGGGAAGGTTATTATTTTCTTTTTTGTTTGGGATAATTCTATTTCGCATTTGCTTTGCTTCCTCGGATTTTTTGTGTATTTAGAAAAAGAAAAAGTATCATACTTTTTAAATTACTTTATTTTTTTCCGTTCATATTTTTTTTCGAGAATTTATTTTGGTCGGTAATACATATTTTATGTCGGTTATGTTCATCTTCACTTACACGAACAGTAGAAATAATCATCTTCTTCTCATTTAATATGAAATACATATGAATCTGATATTTTTGCAAATCACATTGTACATCCATTCAAATTTCTCATGTAGGTTTCGTAGAAGTCTTACGTTTGCAGATAAGAACGAGGGGATGAAACTAGACAGGGAACTGTGTGATGGTTAGTGAGGTTGGATTTGTAATTTACTTTATGATTTGTTTTACTTTTTGGTAATAAGATCTGATTAGGTTTGTTATACAGACAATATGTAGGATAAAGTATTCGAAATTCTGACTTCTTGGTTGAGATTCTGAGAGGTATATGCTTTATGCAGCTATCCTCGTTTTTAATTTGCTTAGAATATATATTGCATAGCTTTTAATTAAAAATATTTACCAATCTTTTTACAAAATTTGACTATATAGTTGAGGCCAAGCCATAGACTGGACCATGAGACAACTTGAGGCAGGGGAAAAATAATGAGGTACTTCATTGCTTAATCTTGTTTTTATAGATTCATTTAATAATTTATGAATTGGTTGCAACTTTATCGGTTCTATTTTGTGTGTTCTTTTGTGAAATCCTTAAAAAACTACTCAATTTTTTATTTTTATTTTATAAAAGGCCTAAAAATAAGTTTTAGTGATTATAAAAATCAATAAAATTAGTTTAACAAATAATTTAGTGAAGTCAATTGTATATTTATTTATTTATTTTGAATTTAATTAGGGTAGAGATTCAAGCATCTGACTTCTTGATTGAGGTATATGCCAAAATCAATTGAGTAATTGAACAAATTGCGTCAAATCAATAATTGGCCTTAATTATTGAATAATATTTTTGAAAACTTAAATAAGAAAAGTGGGAAGCTTGTTCTATAAGGGAAGCCACAATTAACCCAATGATTTTAGTTTATTTAAGTTCAAACAGCATAACTCAACTTGTATCGTCTAGTGATCATGAGTCCTAGATTCAATTCTCTACCCCAACATGTTGTCAAAAAAAAAAAAAAAAATCAAACAGTAAGTCCAAATACTAACCATATTTTTACATATTTTCACATTTGAGGACTATTAAAAACTAAAATTTTGAAACGTAAATGTAAAGAGCTGTTTGAAGTATTGAGTGAGTTATTGTACTGTTTGGAGTATTTAGTCAATTATTATAGTCTGTGATGAATAAATATATTTGAACTCAGTTTAATTAATTTATTGACTATGAGTTATTATAATAGTCGTTTGGTCAAACGTGGACTGAATTATTATAACCCAGTTTACTCAATTTCAAGTTGATGTTCCAAACACCAAATGAATAAAAAGTTAATAAGATTGAAAATATTATAATTACTATAAAATTTTGAGGAGGGGAGGAGGTTTGGCTTAAAACAGCTAGAAAATGTTTTTTTTTTGTTCTTTGTTTTATTTTCTTTCCTTTTTTCCCATAAAAATTTAAGGATGAAAACAAGAAATTCAAAAACTCTTTAAGAAAACTATCAATTTTAGAAAGAAAGAATTATATTAAAAAACATGAAGAAGCAGATGAAAATAGATCAACATCAATAGTTCATTATTATTAAAATTTATACTTAACATCAATAATCTTCGTCTATCTTATTGATTAAGTCTGGTCCATATCTAGATAATATATTAATGCCCTCTCCTATCACACTCATATTTTAATATTTTTATTTGAAAACTATTAACCATTTAAAAGTATTTATTTCTGCAGAATTGTCTTAATCTTGACTGTCCAAAACTATTTTTCCGCCAATATTATTAATTTTATAACTAAAAAAAAAAAAGTAAAGCAAGAATATTGCAAGGATTAGGTTGAGTCACCTTAGTTATAGTACCCCCACATTAGCTTTTCTTAATTTCTTTAATATTCAAAAAAAAGTTTTTAGGGAATAAAAAAATAATAATAATAAATTAGCAACCAATAACATCAGTTGCCGAAGGACAAGTACCCCTTACCTGTCACACGACAGCCAATGGCGTGTCGCCACATGTCCCCAAGTCAAACATAGCGTCTCGACACGTCATTTTTTAAATTTTGGTTGTAGAATGACGTGGCTGACTGTGAGTGGCTGAATGGTGAGGCATTGTCTAAAAATTTGACACGTTTGGGAGCCTTGCTTTTATCAAGCTTCCGAGTCGTGTAAGGTAACAAGTTTACTCGAGTGCTGCTGTCTGTTTTTTTTTTCTTCCTTACCTTAAGCAACCTTTGCCTGATCGCCACGTGGAGCTATTTCTACCGTTATTTTTTTTTCTTAAAAAGAAACATTGCAGATTTTTTTATTATTCTTTATATGATTATATCAATGTTGTTAATTCTTATTTTGGTTAAAACTTAAAACAACGTTTTTAATTTGTTTTTTCTTTAACTGTTCTACGAGGTTTTGATGTTGGGATTTGAACACCGTCTTAATCGATTGGGAAAAAGATTTTAAATTTGTGGAAAATATCAGAATTCATGTATGATATCATTAAACTTTTATGTGTTACAAAATTTAATTAAGTCTAGCAATTTTTACCGTATAATAGATGTTCACGTGAAAAGTTGTCAATTAACATATCTTATTTTTATGTACATTTTTTTTTTCTTTTTTTTTTTTTTGAATAAATGTGGATTTGAATATTAAACGTATTTTTAGTGCGAAATTAATGAAGCTTGAAAGAAAAGCACTACTAAATTTATTTATTTACTTTTGTTTAAATTTGTGAATTTTAAAATATCCGTTCCATTGTCAATTTTGTATGATTGCTAGATTTAATATTGTGAAAACTTTATTTGAGTTGAAATCAGTGAGTTCAAAAATATATATTTTATTAGTTTTTGTTAGTGAGTAAATGTAAAGAGGTAAATATTACATAAGTTGTTTAAAACACTGAGTGAATTATTATAGTCGGTGATTATAATAATTTGTGGGTTATAATAGTTGTGAATAGTAAATATTATTAAAGTTAATATAGTTACTTTATTTATTAATGATGAGTTATAATTGTCGGGTAGGTCAAATGGATTATAATAACTTAGTTCAAATATCACCCTCCTTAAAATTTAATTAAATGAAATTGAAAATTTCAAGCCAAAATTAACACAATTTGACAAGTTATGGAGTAAACAATGATTTATTTTTTATTTTTATTTATTTATTTATTTTTTATCTCATTAATGGTTATTAAACTCCAACTTTGTTTAAGAAAACGACTTAAACTTTAGTCTTTGAGTTTAGTCTTTCTAAGGTTGGTTTTTAATTTTTTTATTTTGTGTCTAAAAAGTCGCTGAATAAGTTTAAAAAGGTATATTAGGACATCAAATTTTAATTTTATATTTAATAGGATGGTGAATTTTAAAAGATGTTAATATGATAAATATCTATTAGATTCCTAATTCTTAGTAAGTAGAATGACTTGCTAAACACTTTTAAACTTTAAAAAATTATTAAACATAAAATTGAAAGCTCATGTTTTCAATAATCTATTAGATACGGTTTAAAAAGTTTCCGTTTAACCTGTAAAAAAACAAAAATAGAGTGAAGAAATAGTAATATGACTACCCTTTTGCACAAGTTGCTTTGATCAAATCAAATTTTCTTTTCCTGAAACAGTATAGATGAAAACAGTACTATTTACTATGAAGGTACATATGATTTGAACTCCTATCTTAAGTGAGTGAATACATGTCAATTTTCGTTAAGTTATACTCACTTTAACTACTATGAAATTCTTATTAACTCAATTAGATACCAAATCAGCTTGTATAGAGAAAAACAATTTAATTATTTTATTTTCCACATTATGGTTACAAGATTATCTAATATTTTAATTACTTGATATAGCTTGTTTTTAATTTATTAAGAAAGTTGTGACATAGTTCAATATCAGCAGATGCAACTAACTCAATTCTTAAGCATTTTTTTCAAACAAGAGATTGACATCATCCACATCCTTTTTGGAATCTGATGTGTGTGAAATGGAGTACTAAAAAGTGATTGTGTTGAGAATTTAAAGGGTGTTGCTAATCTTATATTTAAGATATATATATATTAATGGGATTATGTTATTTGAATTAAGATTAAGTTTTTTTTTTAATTAGTTTGATTTCATATTTGATAGTAAAATTTTCCCCAACCAAAATTTTAACCCTCACAAAATGATTCCACCCACCCCTTAATCACCCACCGTGCTCGCCTATTTGTACTTACCTACACCTAGGTATATTTATGTTTTCTAAGTCGAGTACAATAGGTAGATTCAACTTCTGATTTCAAAAGAGGTAATACATGTCAATTGTCTCGGAGTTATGCTCATGTTGGTGAAATACCATGGAGTGTTTATATCTCTATGATTCTTACTCTTTAGCAGGATGAAAATATCGATATTGATATGCATATTTATTTTTTATAGATATATCGATGAAATATCGATATAGACAGATTTATTTTTTATAGATATATCGATGAAATATAGATATAGGCAGATATTTCTGTAAATGATTTTTTAAAAAAAAATATTTTAATTAATAATTAATTTCTTCTTATTTACAATTAAATTAAAGATATTGTTATCAATGTCTATACATATTATGATTAATAGATTTTTTATTTATTTATTTTTTATGTTTTACGAGTATTTAATTATAAAAGATATAAAAGATATTGATTAGTCCTTAATATCTATGTTGAATCCTCCAATTTAAGGCTATATCGACATATGGACGAATATTTTCATCCTTACATCTTTTGCCCAATATGATAGTGGGGGATAAATTCCAAGATTTCTTAGCTTGGATTTTGACCGGACTTCAATCAACTAAACTTTAACCTAGACTTATTTCAAGTCTTGTCAATCTTAGCATAGCTCAACTGGTTAAAGAATTACTCTCGATCCATAGGTGAGATGAGAACATGTTATTGAACTCTAAAGAAATAAAAAACTTAGGGAGTATTTGGGACACCAACTTTAAGTTGGATGGACTGGATTATTATGATCCGGTTCACGTTTGGTTCGCTAACTATTATAACCCACAGTCAATATAAAGTAAGTATACTAACTATACTAACTTTAATAGTATTTACTATTTACTAATTATTATAACTCACAGATTATTTTAACTCATTCAATGCCTCAAACAATCCATTAGACTTATATCAAGTGTTGGGGAGTAGGCAGCACAAAATTCAAAAAGTATAAAAGAAAAAAAAAAACACTGAAAATTCCTTCTCCCTCCTGGCTTAATAAAGAGGTAGGTTTGTTGATAATGAATGACGAATAGGGTTTGATGTCAATAGTTGAAGTGTAGTGTATTATGTAATCGTATAAATTTCCCAAGCCTTTCATTTTCACAAGGCCGTGCCTCTTCAGCTCTCCAATATTCCACGCTCCAAATGTCAGCTTCTGATAGAGAGAGTGAGAAAATAACTTGTTTTTATCTGTATTAGGCGGTTTTGGCTGTGATATATATATATGTAGATATATATTCAGATAACTTATCCTATTCTTTTTGGTTTGGGGTAAGATTTCAGAAACACGACCAATCTGAAACCTCAGAGTGGCAAACACCAAATTAAAAACCAAACAGAGTCAAAGTTGTGTGCTGGAGACGACATGCCAATTAAAAACTGCCACTTGAAAAACCTCCTTCACTTCATCTACAAGACCCCCAAAGGATTGGATTGTTTTTTAGGTTTTCATGGCGTAAAGGGAGAGCTGTTGCCTTTTTTTGGGTCTATATTGTGTTGGTTTTGCTATCGATCTGTCTAGGAAAACTGGAGAAATTATTGAGGAGTTTGCTACGATGTGACGTTTTTATACGGTTGGATGTGTATGAGAGAAAAACTGCAATAATACTTTGATTTTGTATTCGATAGTTATTAGAGTCTAACGGTTTTAAAGAGACAGTCACATTGAATAATTTGTCAGAAAATTGATAATGTTACCAATACTTCGAAACCATATTCGATTGATCTAAATGTTTTTGTGTTCTCATGTCAGATTTGAACCCCCAACCTCAAACGAAGGAGAGTGTGTCAATTACCGCTGAATTATGCTCACTTTGGCATGCCATTTTTGTTGGTTAGTTTTGGTTAGTTTTCTCATTCTCTTACTTTATAAATTGTGGGTTGTGTTGAGGGAAAAATGTGATAAGATTTATTTAGATCATGTTTGTTAACTATTTGACTTTTAATTTTTGGTTTGTGAAAACCGTGTTTGTTTTCTAATAATTTATTTACAATGATTTTCATTTTTCTTAAGAAATCATTAGAATTCTTAGTTAAATTTTAAAAACAAAAACTATATTTTTTAGTTTTCAAGACTTGACTTAAATTTTGAAAACACTAGTAAAAAATAGATAACAAAACAAAAGAACCAATAGTTGAGAGTAATATTTATAGACTTAAAGTTTCAAAAACTAAAACTAAAAAATTAAATAGTTATCCGATGGGTTTTTAAAGAGAGAGTCTGAATGGTTTAAAAAAGGACGTTTGTTTGTTGTGGAAAGTTGTGGAAGGTCTAGAATTGTATAGTTTTGGAATTAAAAGAGTTTTAGATGTTTGAGTTGTTGAAGAAAATTAGTACATTCTCTATGTGCGTTGGACGTGGATCTTCTTATAGCTCAAACACGTGCATAAAGGCACATGATGCTATAAAAGATGAAGATTAGATGAGATAGTTATATAGAAGAGTTTTGGAAAATTTGGCATTGGAATTTGGAAGTATTTGTTGAGATGACTTATTTAGGGGAAAAAAAGAAGTATTTTTTGTTTGACATGTAGGGTGGGTGATTGAACCTATGACCCCTATTGTTAGTTTTTATAAACTATTTATTTTTAGTACATTGAAATGGGGGATTTGAACCACAAACTTTTTTATCGTCACTATATACATATGTCAGCTGAGCTATGCAACTCACTTTAGCGCTTTATAAACTATTCTACAATATACTTTATAAAGCACATTTACCATTTTTTTTAATTTTTAATGATCCGTGATATATTTCAATATTTTTAAAATTAACTAATCTATTAGACATAAAATATAATTGTAAGTCTACATAAGGACCTTAAACATTCAATTTTGTGTCTAGTAAGTTCGTGAATTTTAAAAAATGTTGAATAGGCCAATGTCCTATTATACACAAAATTTAAAAATTCAGGGACCTATTGGATATAAAATTGAAAGTTTAAGAATCTATTAGGCATTTTTTAAAGTTCAGAGACCAAATAGACACAAATATGAAAAATTTAGGGACCGATTAGACACTTTTAAGAGTTTAGAGACTAAACTTATAATTTAACATTTATTTTTCTTATTGAGTCTGGGTTCAATGGTTGGGACATATTATTCACCTCTTGAAGTTTGAGGTTCAAACCTTCACCGCCTACATTTGTTATTCTAAAAATAAAACAATTGGACTTTGAGAGTAAAACTGTCATTTCTCTTCCAAAAAAAAAAAAAAATTAGTACAACAAATGTGGGCAAGGTCATTTGAATCTTTGATCTCTAAGAGGGAGTACATGTCAATTACCATACTGAACTATGCTCATTTTGGTCATTTCTCTACCCTTGTGATATTGTCTTTTGATTCAATAAAAACTCTAAGACCTCATAGTCACTAGTTGATGCATGTGGGGTAGAAGATTGAACCTAATTAAGATCATCTCATAGATACTAGTCGATACATCATGTCAGTTGAGCTATGCTCTATCATAGTCACTAGTTGATGCATGTGGGGTAGAAGATTGAACCTAAGATCTCATAGATACTAGTCGATACATCATGTTAGTTGAGCTATGCTCTTGTTGGCCTAACGATCTAAATTGATGAAAAATAGATATGAAAGAAAAATCTACAATGAATACTTTTTTCATCCAATTTTGGGGAATCAATAGAAAAGGGCCTAAACCCAAAAGATGTAGGAAGTCAGTTGAAGAAGCCCACATTCAACTAAGTCTTTCATTTTTCTTAAAGCCTTTCTTTTAAGTTATGAGTGAGGGTGGTGTCGCTCCAAAAAATCCCCCCTATATATTGCCTCCTCCCCAAGAAGTTAGAACCTGGGCTTGTAAATTATTATTATTTATTTTTTTTAATTTTCGAAATTTCCAAAATTTTGCGATATTTCGCAAAAATCTCGAAATACTTAGAAATTTTGGAAATGTCGGCGACATCTGGAGAAAAAACGATTTTCTCCTAGCTCGGCATGTCAAGCTGCTCGACATGTCGTTCAACATTTAATTTCATGGTTATGATGCAATTATTCATGAAGTTGTTAATTGTAATAACTATAATTATGTTAAATCAAGTCTAGCTCAATTAACATAATGTTGTATTCTTGATTGAGAGGTTAGGGATTCAATCCCGACCTTGATTAAATATCTTTGTAAAAAAAAATTATTGAAAGCAAGCCACACCACACACATAAGAATAAAATTAAAATTATTTTTTAAAAATAGTTAATCAAATGCTTTTTTTTTTCAACTGAAATAGTAGGGAGTTTAAAATGAAGTGCATTTTTTATCAAATAAAGAAAGGTTTATGATTTTCTTTAACTGAGTTGCAATTTACAAAAACTATTTTTGTAGGGCTCAAATATAGTGTTCGTAATTTTAAAATACATTCTTGCTGGACTCGAAGTATTTGTAATCTAATTAAATATTAGATTTGGGTATAATCACATTCAATTATTTGCTATATCTAATTATTGTAGGATAAATAATTGTTACTAACTTATTATAAGGTGAATAATTGAGTATTTGGGTTATATTCTATGGCCAATAATTAAGTTAGCAGGAGCTACTTTGATTACCATTTGAAAGACGAAACAAAATAGTCTAATAACTTTCTTTTTTTCACTTTTGGTTTTTTTTTTTTTTTAGATTTGAAAAATTATATTCACAAATTAATGGTACCAAATAAATTTACTCGTAGAAAAAAAAAAAGCACTTTGGAGTCTAATTATTTACATTTTAGGTAAAAAAAATTTATGAAAATTGTTTTAGGTTTCTAACTATTCATCTTATCATCATTTGGTGTCCTGTCGGCTGTCTCTATGATTGACCCGAAGAAATTTAACTATAAAAGATAGGGAGCTGAGTCTATTATTGTCCTAACAATTTGAAGAAGTTGAATTGATTTTTCTTTTTATTTGATTTGAACTTGTTTGATGGGATCAATATTTTCAAATTAAACTTTTTAGCTCCCCCTGTCCTTTTGAGCTGTGGAAAAAAAGAGGCATTTCTTGGTGGGTGTAAGTGTGAGAGATTGATATTGGACGAAAAGTCGACATGATAGTGACTGAGATACTTACTTAAATTAAGGCAAAAGAATGACGTTTTGCTATGTTGACTTTTCATTAGCATTCTAATGGATTTCTACTACGATAATAATTTTGAAACGTTTATGAAATGTCAAAGGTAATATTGCAATTTTTGAAAGATTAGAGGTATTTTTTAAAACAAATGTCAAAGTTCATAAATATATTTTAGAATAAATTATCAAAAATACCTCTGAACTATGAAGTTGATTTCAATTACATCCTAAATTTTGAAAATTTTCATTTTAACTCTTGAAGTTTGTTTTAAAATAACTCTTGTAGTCTTTTGTCGTTAAATTCATAGACGAAAAGTTTGTGTTTGTTTATGAGAACAAATCTAAACACATACATGAAAAACATAAAGACGCGTGGGTTCTATGAACCATATTTGTTATCTTCTCTATTTCAACTCTACATTTCCAATTTTTTTGTTCTTTCGTTTATGATCTTTCCTTAATTCTAACCTTAAAATTTACTTTTTCGTATGTGTTTACATTTGTTTACATAAACACTCACAAACTTGATTGTCTATATATTTAAAGAAAAAAGCTTTCAAGATTGTTTTGAAACAAATTTCACTTTTAATAGTTTTGGAGCAGGATTGAAGTCAACCTCATCTCATAGTTCAGTATTTTTTTTCTTTTTTTTTAATTTAACATATATTTATTAGCCAATATTTAAACCATTGGAAATGAGATGGCATTTGACATGTGGTTGATTTGGTGGTTGCAGTCAAAAACACATTTTTCAAGATCTTGAAAAGCGTTGAAATTTGGAGCCAACTTTTTCCCTCCTCTCTCCCTTTCTCACTAATACTTCCCAAACATCTTTTTATGTAATCCAGAAATTAAAACATAAAAACTCCAATTAAAAAAAAAACATAAAAATTCAATTTCTTTTAATTATCACCATCTTTTTCTGCAACCTAAAAAAATGGAGACTTAAATGTGTAAAATGAGGCATGAATTAGGATTTGTAGCTTAGTAATTAAAATTCACATGAAATGATTGGTATTTTAATTATTTTGGGAGGCCTTGACTTTTGAGAAAATTCCACACAACAGAAATAGTGAAAAGAAAACCTCTTCTTCCCCTCCTTGTGTGCTGCTGATTTACTAATTTCCAGAGATCACGTGGTGTGATTGGACTCTGAAAGCTACAACTACTCAGTACTTTTCTACTAAATTATTTGAATCTCTTTCTTTTTCTTTTCTTTCAAAAGAAAAAGAAAAAAACTTTAAAGTCATGATGTTAATTAGAATTAGCTAGTGTTTTTATAATGTAGTTTTTGTTATGGGCTGATTCCTAATGGACCCGTGGGCCGGGTCCCTCAATCCCGGTTCTTCCCGAAGAGGAAAGAATTTCGGAGCTACCCGACCGACCAAGTCGAGATCGAGGGAGGTCAACCACCTTGAAGGAGAAAAGAAATCTTATCGTACAGACCTGACATCCGTGTCGAGGAACCACCTTATAAATAAGGAGGATAATCGTCCTCTCATAAAAGGTACGCAACATCGAACTCATGCTCAGCTCTACACTACTTCGACCTCGGTATTAACTTAGGTATCAGAGTATGTTGTTGGACATATCTTGTTTTGCAGGTCATTCGAATTAGACATCTGCTTACGAGGACCAACCTGATCAATTCGTGCATCAACAATATCAACTATCAAGATTAGTCAAGTCATGTCTTCCATGGTTAGTTTTCGAGACAAATAATCTACGGTCTCTATCAAACGTAGCTAGGTTGAGATTGAGATATTGCTCAACCTATAAAGAGTTGTTTTGTTCGCAACTTTCCAGATTTAGGGGTTTGTTAAGTTTGAATTTATTAATTCTCGAGTGTTACGATAATATATTTTCAAATTTTAAACAAATTTCTTTATATATCATGAATTTTCTTCTCTTCTAGCCAATATAGCCCAAGTAAGATGCACTCATGGTCTCCAAGACTATCATGAATTCAAGAAGGAAATTTGGGATCATATGAGATAAGTGTCACTCTCATTGTTTTCAAATCTAGCTTTTACGTAGTAGAAAACACTCTCAACCCTAATTTTTGAAAGAATTGCTTTTTACTAACCCTACACACTCATACAAGTTAAGATTTAGATTGGGTTGCAAGTTGCAAGTGATGAAACTTTGGGGCTAGATTTTTGCTTGTTGACATTGATATTTTATTTTGTGATAGAAAAAGCATATTTAGGTAAGTGTGTAAGCGATTTGAGAGAGGGAAAAGGAAAAAGTAGGTAATTATGATTCAAACACAGAGACAATTCCAGAAAGTTTTTTGGTAATAAAACCGACCCACGTGATAAGGGAAAAAAAAAAATGTTTTGAATTCCAAAACCCCCTTTTGGGAGTTTGGCAGAATGGAAGGGCATTTGATTTGAGGCTATTCTATGGCTTGTCTCTGTCAACCCATAAAGAAGAGAAGACCTTGTTTGTTTGGATCATTATTTAATCAAATTCCAGATCTCCCTTCATCATCATCTCATCAATATGCTTTTCAATCTTCATCACTACTTCTTCCATTTTTCCCCCTTTGTTATAGCATATGAATTTTATTGTTGTGTACTTTCATATTTTATCTATTTAGTTCAATTTTGTATCTAATAGATGATTGTAGGTCTAGTTGGTTTTTGATTGGTAGGTTGAAAATGAAAAACTAAATTACAAGTTTAGTCTTTAAACTTTTGATTTTTGTGTTTATTACGTTCATCTAAGTTTGTGTCTATTTGGTTCTTAATTTTTTATAAAAAATCACAGACATGAAAGTGAAAGTTTAGGATCTGACACAACATTCAATTTTCTAATAGATCAATTGACTTTTAGAATTATGGAATATGTTAAGGACCTACATAATTAGACACAAAATTAAACATTCATTGACCTATTATACATTTTTAATTTTTTTCTTTTTTAGTATAAAGTAAACTAAAATAAAACATAACAAAAACAATAACAATGTAAACAATTTAGGGGGATGGCTAGATAATCAACAACGATATCTCTAGCCACCCACGATGGGGAATCCTGAATTCATATCTCTGAATGATCAAGAAGTCGTCGTGCATGTCCATCCAACGCGTGCACCATTGTGTTGCATGATCGTGGTGCGAAAAGAAAACCAATGATAAAGTCAAGCCTCTGTTTGGCTTGAAGACTATCCACAAGGGTTTGGATCTCGTTTTCAAAACGTATAATCTAGCTCATTCAACAACTTCCATAAGATTTTAGAATCAACATCCGCCCAGGAGTAATGCCCACAACAATCGCCACAAAAACACCCTCAACTAAGCTTCAGCTAATGTTTTGAAATTTCTCAAATAATGTATTTGTTGCCTGAATCACAAGCTATTGCATCCACTGCAACGTTTGTATTAATTTTGAAAGAGGGTGACGTTTCCACGAGCTAGTCAACAAATCAGTTTGCATTGATATGAATGTTGTTGCGTCCAGACCATGACACTTATGGTATTTACTCGTCTAGCACCTCAATAATGTCATAGGCTCATTGGACGGATGCTCGAAGAGTAAAGCCATGATACATTTTTAAAGTTGAGTAGACACAAAAAATATGCATTGATATGAATGTTGTTGCGTCCAAACCATGACACTTATGGTATTTACTCGTCTAGCACCTCAATAATGTCATAGGCTCATTGGACGGGTGCTCAAAGAGTGAAGCCATGATACATTTTTAAAGTTCAAAGATTGAATAGACACAAAAATTAAAACTCAAACATTAATATATATGAATCTTAAAGTTTGGGTATATTAAAGTTATAACTTAACCCTATATCTATTTAGTCAAATTTTACATTGAATAGATGACTAAAATGATGAAATTTTTTATTGGTAGTTTGAAAATGAAAAGAAAGAGGTTATTGTAAATTGTAATGTAGAGATGAATTGGCAAAATGTGTCAGTTTGGGCAACTTTGAATGAGACAGTGGTGTAGGAAACCGAGTGTAGACCCTCTCTGTCGTTTTGACCTCAATTTCTCTCTCTCTCTCTCTCTCTACAATTTGACAAAGTAAATGAAAACAATTGCAAAAACCAAAACAAACCCATTTTAAAGAAAGAGAAACCCATTTCAAAAGTTTTAACTTTTTTTTGAAGATACAAAAAAAAAACAATGAAAATTGAAGATATTTCTGTGTCCTGAGGTGGTGAGGGCCATTTGTCGGTCATCTCCTCGAATTCCTCGCACTGTCTAAAAAGTTAACACGGCAGACGAGGGTCCCTCATTTTCATACACAATTCAGAAATCTAATTTTATTTGTTTAAAAATGAATTGAAAAATGAATGAGATTGATAACAAAAATTGGACAAAAATATTTAATGGGAATTGGATTATCGGGCAGCTCAATAACTCAACTACTCCTCTGACTTCCCTTCATCTCTTTACTTTTTGATTCCCTTTTCTCAATACATTAATTATATCTCTCTTTTTCTGGTTTTTATCATTTCCACATCAACAATATCTCAATATTATCCATCCAACGCTCTCTATTAATCAAAACTTTCCATCTTTCTCTTCCTCCATTCATGAATCTATCATCATTCTAACCCCATCAATCTCTAAATCAATTTAACAACTTATAGTGTTAAACTATCCATTAACTATCTATTGTAACGGATGAATTTAAGTTTTTAAGTTGATTGATGATTTAATATGATGTCAGAATAATAAGTCTTTTGTTTAAACTTGTGTAATGTCATTTTCACTCCAATTGTTGTTTTATTTTTATTTGTTCGGCATTATACATATTTTGAAGTCCACAAGCGAAAAAGAATGTTAAAGTGTTGATATAACTAAATTTAGGTTAAAAAAAATATTTATAGTCCCTGAACTTTCATGGAAGTACGTTTTTTTAGGTACAAAGAAAGGAAAAACAAAAAACAAACCAAACATTAAGAGTGACTAAGAAAACTAACATGAACACAGTTCAATTGACATAAAGTTTAAACTATTGATCAATAGGTCAGACGTTGGAATCGCCACCCCGCATACATGACAATTATGTCAAGCAACCAACTTTTTCTTGTGCAACCATTTAAAATGATTTATTATTACTGTCTAACTTTTGTCAACCTGAACATAGCTCAACTGACATAAAGTATGAACTAATGACCAACAGGTCAAAAGTTCGATTCCTCCCTTCTGCATTAATAAAATACCTTTGCAAAAAAAAAAATGACCAAGAAAAATGGAAATGGATGATAAATATAGAATGGACTTGGTCCTCTAGGAAGGAGCTTTTTCCATCCAAATTTTATAGGTATATCTTCTTCGAGCATGACCAGTTAGTTAGGTCGTGAGCCACTGAATTACAACATCTCGGTATGAAGCAAAAGTCCTTGATGAGTTCAACTTTCGTCCACAAATGAGTGAGACCCACATCAATAGTCAGATCCACACCCTTTGTTAATGCGAGGGTTCTAGCAAGATCAACTGATATTCCTCGCGCACCTGAAACTTTTCTACCGAGAGCATAAGGTTGCCCGCTGAGTCACGAATAATTTTCTCCATCCCCATTGCATCATCCAACAGAGTAACATATATGTGTTTAACTTAAAGGAGTGCAAGGGAAGAAAGTGTCAAAACTTCGTTTGAACCGGCGTGGAAGCCGCAACTGGACTAACGTATCCTTCGTGGTGGGGACTATGGATATTGGGTGTCTGCTCGCATGCCCTCAAAAGGGTTCGATCACCATCTAACTCATCTATGCATTCATACGTCCATTGGATTGGGGACTTCTTAAGAACATGAGATGGTCTGCCTCTCCGAAGAGAGTTTCATTTCTATTGTTCCAGATAGCTGAAACAGTAAGAACAAATAAAAGCAACTTCACATCCTCCAAATCTTGTATGACCCTACAAAAAATGGAACAAATATCATAATAACGAATAAGAAACGAGTTAGTCCTTTAACTTTAACATGTAACAATGTAGTTCCTATAATTTCAAATTTGTAACAATTTACTCTCTACTGTGAAAAATCTCATCAAAATTAAGTGTCAACTTTTATTACGTAATGACTTATAGTCGTTTGTAGTCAATTTATCGATCTACATGTGTAAGAAATTTCATTAAAAAATCTTAATAAACTTGTTTCACATTAATTGGTTATAAATTTTAAAGTACAAAATAAATTGTTACATACTAACGGTTATAGACTAAATTGTGGCAAATTTGAAAGTAAAGAGACTAAATTGATACTTCCATAAAAGTTCGGGACCAAAAGTGTTTTTAAACCGTAAATTTACACTAATTCATCTACTTAAACTTTTGAGTTGATTGATGATTTAACACTTCTTAATAACCGTTGGATATACGTAATCGAAAAGTAGGGTTTAGAGAGGTAGAGAGAGAGAGTGCATGGAGTCGTGGTCATGTCTAGAAGTGAAAGAGAGTGAGGGCCAGGTGGGGCATGGGTGGGCTCAAACTCCACCACAAATATTTTTGTCTTTTACAAACGTTAGCTTTTCACTCCTTTTTTCCCCCTCTTCTTATAACCCTTCCAAACACACTGCCTTTTCTCACATTCATAATTATCAATCTCTCTCTCTTTCTCTTTCTCACCCCCCTTGAAGAAAGGCGAAACTCTAGGGGGGAAAGAAAGAGAAATAACAAAAGCAGATAACTCACAGCCAAACATGGCGAATTAGGGTTTTCTAGGGTTTCCTTTTAGGGTTTGAAGATCTGAAGAAAAATTGGAGCTTTGTTTTGATCTTTTGAGGGGAATGTTGTCTGGCTCGAGGACACTTCTAATTTCCATCCATTTTAATTAGTGTCGTCGGACCAGGCTTCATTCCCCCCAATTGCTTTGTCTCCTCAATGCTCTCTGCTGGTTTTTTTTTCTTTCTTTTCCTATCAAACAAGGTTAAATTTCTCTTCTTTTTTGTTCATTTTCAATTTTGGCTTTGTGGGTTATGATTAGAATTTAATTATCTCACTGTTAGATCACCAAGTTTTGATTTTTGTTGGGTTTTTACAGTAATTAATTGTGTGTAAGATTGTATAATGATGAGTTATTTGACTGTTCTTCTTCTTTAATTTGTTTTTTATTTTTGAAGTTGGTTTTCTAATTGAGCTATGATGGTGTTTTTGTTGTTGTCAGTCTAGGCCTTTTTCTCTAATAATCATTACACAGATTTCCTTCATGATGGCTTTCAGTATCCCATCTGTCTCTTTCTGCCATTTTCTCAGATCTCTCTTCTCTTCAAAATTTCCCCCAACATTTTCTCCATTTCTCTCTCTTCTTTCACCTTCTTCTTCTCTACCTTCATTTTTGGCTCCAACATAAAAATTGTCCTTTTTTTTCTAACCTATGTTTTTGTCTTCCATTTGGGTTTTCACTAATTCAAAGATTCTCTCTTTTTTCCCCCATACCTACATTTTCACTTATCCACATGAAGTCCACATTATTGGCTTGTGATTTGTTTTTAGCTTCTATCTCTGCTTATATGTTCTTTTCCCACTTGGGTTTTCCTTTAGTAGATTCTATTCATTTACTTTATCCAATTACTAAGCTAATTACTACTTTTATTTGAAGCATTATTTATCTTTTATACACTACATTTCAAGCAAAAACATCACAAGGTAAGTACTTTTGCATTCTTGTAAGAGGAAAAAAAGAACCCATTTGAAAAAAATAATTGAAACTTGAGTTTTTTTTTTTTTTTTAAGTACATTAGGGGTGGGGGGATTCGAACCACAGACTCTTGGTCATTAACACATACATATGCCCGCTGAGTCATGCTCGCTTTGACAATTGAAACTTGAGTTAATTATTTCTTGACTTTGTTTTATATTGTATGTGTTCATTTGATTATCCATATCAAGATTCACTAATCATTTTATCTTTTTGTTGTATGCATGTCAGTTCTTCTCAAAATCTTTGTTTTTGAGGGTTTTAAGATGTGTGTATAGAAAGCAAGAACTTTTATTTTTTCATTTTTACTTAAGAAAAAAGATTGTTTGGTTGATTCAAACCTCTTGTTCCTTTTAAAGTGAAGTGTTGAAAAGGAGAGTAAAAAGAAAAATGCTGTCTGATATAAAGAAGTAAAAAGGCCTCTTTTTGACCCTTTGGATATCAAACTTTTTTATTCTCCACACGCTTACACAAAGCCTTTACTTTCTTTAAAAAAAACAAAATGATTATTAACCCACAAATCATGCATAATTATTATTAAGTGCGAGCCACATCGATGATCCAAAAATTAAAAAAAAAAAATTGCTAATTTATGTTTTTTGATCTGAAAGAAAGCAAAAGATTTGACTAATTGTCAAATGATGATGTAGGGTTTAAAGTTTCTAAGCTTTGTCTCTTTGATGTCATATAAATCTCCGAAGCTTTTTCGAAGAATATTCACCATTGGAGACGCGTAAATGAGCTCGCTTTCGATGTCGACCCAGTTGTTAAAACTTCATAAAGATTTGATTTTTGGCACTAATTTGTGGTTTGAATGATCAATGGATGAAGAAGCTTGAAGAAGAAGAGATCAGCAGTTTGAATTGGAAAGATGGCATTAATTTTGATGTTGGATTTTACTTTATGTTGTAAGAGACAGAGATTTGTTATTGACTTGTGTATGTTTTTTGGGTACTGTTTGGATTTTGAAAATGATGAGTGAGTTTATTGAAAAGGTAAAAAGTCAAATTTTGAAGTGTAAGACTCTATAGGTTGAATCATCTCCAATGAAAAGAGTTGTGTAGGTTGCCCCTCTTTGAGGAGGGGTAGTATTGTCTTTGAAAATTTGTGACTCCAATAAAAAGGGAAATTTCTTTAATCTTTTTGGAAATGCTTTTAAAAGAAGTGGTTTCATCAAAAGTAGTAATACATTTTTTTTTACTAGGAATCTTTATTTAAAAAAAAAAAAAAAACCACTTTAGATTTGGTATAAATATTATTCACAATTTACTAAAATAAAAATTAAATATTTGATGAGAGCAAAAGAGTAAAAGTATGTCAAATCCAATCGAGCAAAAGTATGAATTCAATTGGTATAAAGTTGTGTATTAAAAGGTTTAGGGTTCAATCTCCCCTCCGAATTAATATATTATTTTACCGGATTGAAACGATGAAATTCAGGCTAGTTGGGCCCAACCCAACAGCTGGCCCATGATTAGCCCAAATGGTCAAGTTGATGGGCTTTCCACTCTAAAAAATAACTAAAATGAGTAAAAATAGTTAAACTAATTATTTGATTGAAAGATAGTTAACATCTATAATTAGAAACTTATTTAGAATCTAAACGACATCATCCTTCTTCTTTATTTAGTGAAATTTTCTTAATTAATTTTCTTTTATTTTTTCTTTTTAATTTAGATAAAAGAAAATGAAGATTCTACTTCTAACATCTAATAGAAATTATCAATAGCTTAATCAGCTAGATTACATTCTTCACTTTTTTCTAATTAGCCTTTATTTGTGAGATTTAGAAGTCTATTTGAAAGCCTAACCTAACTATTTTAGCCAAAATGAGATTTCACCTAATTTTTCAAAATAAGTTTTCTTTGAAACATTTTTTTTCTCATCATTCTTCTCCTTCTCTCCCCATCCCTCTCCCTCTTGTTGCTATCTTCCTCTCGTTTTTACTATCTCTCTCGCTCTCATTTTCATTCTCTCTTGTTTTCTTTCTCGTTTTCATATTTGAAATTGTTTTTAAGTCTAAACAAATCCACTTTTTCTCTCCTTATGCACAATCCGCAACGACAGTATCCAACTCACCTCTATCATTCTCAATTTCATATTGATGAAGCTCATCATCACTACCAGCATCGACGTTGACCACCTAAGCTTTTTTGAATTACGTCGACGTGAAGTGTGATGAGTCTTTTTTTTTCAAAGATAAGAGTGAAGGGATGGGAACGACGGAGAAAAAAGAAAAAAAAAATGTTTGGTGACACAAGTAAAGGATTAGAAAATCGTATTTTAAAAAATCAGGTTAAATTTCATTTAGGACAAATATGTGGGTACCTATGAAATTTGTCACAAATTTTTTATTTCCTTTTCTATCTCATACTTTTTTAATATATATTATATAAACTTGTTTAAAATAAATAGTTGGTGTGGTACTTAAAAGTGTCCTTAAGAGTAATTCTCTCATATTATACTATATATGCTTCAAAATTAAAAGAAAGAGTGCATCCAAATTGAAATTTCAAAAAAAATATTCAAAACCCATTGCATATATAATAATCATAGCAATCTCTTCTTATAAAAAAAAATAAAAATAAAATAATAGCAATCTCTTGTGTGTTTGTTGGAGACCCAATTGGCAATTGCTTGTCAATCCATCCCACTTTGTATGCTTCTTTCCTACCCTTACCCCTTTTTTTTTCTTTCTCCTTTTAATCTCACTTTGCATCTTTAATGCTTTTTCTTTGACATGTAATCATAGCTTAGAATAAAAATATACCATAGTTTATCCATTTAAACTTTTAAATTTACTAACAATTCAACAACTAACATATGAGTTAACTTTTAACGTCGAATTCGACGAACATATACTTCTTCTAATGAAGTCGAAAGTCCAAATCTTATTATCTCACATTTTTTTATATTAAAAAATACATTAGAATACAAAATTTAAGGAAAATATAAATAAATTTAGCAAACATGTGAGATTGAAGCTTTCAACCTCAGATTTTTATTAAAAATATATTGTTTTAACTAATTGAGTAAAAAAATAAAAAATAAATAAGTTAGTTGATCGAGAGTTGGTAGGTAGATCTTGATTTGCCAAACAACAGTATAACTCAACGACTAGTGACTATGAGATCCTAGGTTCAATTCTCCACCTTACATGTTGTCAAAAAATAAAAAAAAATAGATCTTGATTTAAACTCTTAAAATATAGTCAGCACGAACATAATTCAACATAAAATATATCCGTTGTATTCAACATAAAATATATGCGTTCGACCAAGAAATTAGAGGTTTGAATCTCTGATTAACATTTAAGACATATAAAGTTGGGTGGCTAAATTATATGCATTTGATTTGATTTGGGCTCCCCTTTCAATCCCTAAAGAATCCTTTCGTATTTAAAATTCAACGAGATGCTTCCACCCCCAATTCTTAATCGCAAATTCTTAATATTCTTCCTATAAAGTATAAAGTTTGATGTGCTATACGCCTACCATCCCATTAATTAATACACATCCTCCTCCTAATTATTATTCTCCCTCAATTTAACATATAATTACCAAATATTAAAACCCTAATTAATTTAATTAATCTTCTCTTTTCAAATAGTGAATTAAATCCTCTACTCAAATGTACTTAAACTTGTCATTGTTTAAGTCAACCGTTGGATCAAACTTTACTTAACATAGAAAGTAAAATATTGGATGACATCTAAATTGGATCAAACTTTACTTAACATAGCAAAGTAAAATTTATGAAATCTTGACCTATTGCCAAAAATATGAACACGGAGTTATGAGCATAGTTCAATTGTTAACCGTTCAAATCTTCTACGCTACGTTATTGAATCATAATACAAGAAAGAAAATGATTATGAATACAATACTAAAATAGCTAATATATATATATATATATATATATATATATATATATATATATATATATATATATATATATATATATATATATATATATATATATATATATATATATATATATGTAGCATAACACCATAAACCATTTGCCTAAGAGAAGAACTAATATGCTAGATTAACTAACACGCATTCTCCAAGTGTTTAAAGAGGGTTGAACGGGTCTAGTTCAAGATGGACGTAGAAATTAATTAAGTTGAGTCCAAAAGAGAAATTTGATTACGATGGTTTTTTAGTTCAACAACATGTAGGGTTGAGAATTCAAAACATCTGACCACATATGCCTTAACCAGTTGAGTTATGTTCAAATTGGTATTATGATTTCAATTTTTTTTTTTTTTTGAGTACACAAGAACATAAACAAAACAAAGCAATTAAGATCAGATTGAGAGGTCCATGAGGCCTATCGTAATTGTTCATGACAAGTGTTCTTCTTCAACTCAATCTCGGAATGCTTGTAACGCCAAACATAGCAAGCGAAAGTGTGAGCAATAAGAAGAAGCTTAAGATGAAGTTAATGCAGTATCGTGTATGGATAGCATGAATGAAGGTGCGTATGGATCTCAAATTTTCAATTTCATACATTTACTAAGTTAGAATAACGTCTCAATTGGTACGAGATAGGACAATCGTTATTATTATTATTATTTTGTGGTATGGAAAAGAAAAAGAAAAAGAAAAAGAAAAAAAAGAAGGTGAATTAATTAGGGAAGCAATTGAATCCGTATACATGGGAGAGAAGAGTTACAATAATTAATGTTGATGTTGAGTTGAGGAGCCTGTTTGTCTGCTATTACCCTGTCGACTTGTCGTTTCTCCTCTGCCCTTCATTAAACGACACCTCATTGTCATGTCGGCTCTTTCATTTCTCTAGGCCCCACCATTTGTCTACGTGTCCTCCTTTCTTCCGATCAATTTTTTTAATACATCCGTGGAATGAAGTTTTCTCTACCACTAATTTTTAATCATGGTCACAATTCATATAAAATAAAAATTATGTGAATTTTATGTGGAACCCAAAAATTTAACTGTCGATGTCGATGTAAATATCGAGATTTCAATTTTATAAAAACGTCAATCGAAATATCGATAAAATGTCGACGTCGATAGATATTTCAGAATGATTTTAAAAAATATTTTTTTAAAAAAAATTATTAAAATTAATAAATAAATATTTTTTAAATAATTTAAAATACACTTATTATTGTTTAATTAAATTTAAAAAAAAATACACTTATTATAATATTATATTAAAAAATTGTAACAAAGGTCAGAGTAAAATAATTAAAAATATAGCATTTTTTTAAAAATTTGGTGAACATGACAATTTATATCACTAATAGTATGGTTTATTGCTGATAGACTCAGTTTTTTTTATAGAATTTTGTCAGTGATAGTAGTCTATCACTGATAAAAGTCTATCAGTGATAGTCATATAACAACGATAGAGTCTATCGGTGATAGCCACGGATATTTTGTCATATTTGCAAAATATTTTAAACTTTGCTAAAATTGTAATTATTTTGGGTGTGATTGCTGTTTGTGCAACCAGCCCTATTATATTCACGTTAGTTACATTTTGTTGTTGTTTTTTTTAATATTTTATCGATTTGGTAAGATATGGTGGAAATATTCTTCTATTTTTTTTTTTTATTTATTATTATTTTTTTTTTAACAAAAATTCTCTCTTATTCTATAACTTTGGGAATTTTTTTTTGGCTTGTCTGTTCCTTTTTAAAAATAAATAAATAAAAAATATATTTTTCTAATTTTCGGAATAAAGATTATTTTTACAAAAATGTTTGAATTTTTTTTATCAATTCTACTTTCTTATTTTCTTTTAACGTCTTTGACCCGAGAACTTATTTTCTATAAATAAATAAAGCGTTATTATTCTCTCCAAAATCACAACTTTGTTGACACTCATTTAAACATATTCAGTAAGTAATGACATCAACTTTTGAAATTAATTGTTTTAATATATATATATATATAGGAAAACTTTTTCGAAAAATCCCTTTATTCTTTTGCTTTTGAGAATGTTTAAACAAAAAAAAAAAATCCAAAATCCAAAATTCAAATTATTAACCATTAAAAAATTAAAAACAAAAATAAAAACTTTTTTTTAATTAGTGACATAGCCAAATCAATTAAGCTATGCTATACTTAGATTAGAAATAATATATATAATTTTAGTACAAAAGCTCCAACCTTATTAGGCTCAATTTGAGAAATAAAATTAGAAGTCGGTGAGATAAACACATGAAATAAAGGTTAAAATATAGTTTTTTTTTTTTTCTTTCTAAATTCAATATGGTTTTGAATTTTTTAAATTTACCTCGTTTCATCGTTTACATTTTTATTTTAGTTCTTCATAAATTTTAAAAAAGTTTTGAATTCAATCCTCATAGTTAAAACTTGACTAGAAGTTAGATATTTAATATACCTATATATTTTTTAGTTCAACAGTAAAAGTGAAAAATAAAATTGTTATAGATAAAAATGGGCATATGAGAAAGACATACGGGAAGTTAGTTCTAACAAATCAAAATTGAGGAACAAATCTACCTCCACAGATAAGCCCAATGCCGAAACTAGGCCTAAACCTTGAGATGAGGAAGGTCGGCCCACGAGACCAAGGTCGAGACCGACCCCATAGAAAGACATGCCAAAGTCCAAGACCCCGATTAAAGGTCCTGAAAGGAACTTTCGTGGGCCAAAAAGCCCATGGATCTAGGGTCAGCCATACCCAGATCGACCCCATCCAAACCAATGAACTATGTGCCACAAAAGCCCACAAACTGAGGGTCGGCCACGCCGAGGCCAACCCCATCTCCACAAGTCCAAATCATCGATCTTTGGTCAAACATAAGAGTAAAATGAAAGATAGCCAGAAACCATTATAAATATCACTTCATACCAATGGGAAAATAAGTTGATTTTAGTTCTAAATTTCTAAAAGTTTGCTTCTACTCTGACTTATCAAAGCCACGGTGGTTGGCACCAAACTCAATGTTTTCTCATTCTTTGTCTTTGCAGGTCACCTCTTTCTCTGGTCTATAAATTCTATCGTTGAAATTGTGCGAAGGTCGGATGAGCTTTCCTTTGACCGAATTTTGGCATCAAAAAGAATCATTAACATGTAAATGATAGTTTATAACTTATCTACTCACTATGCTTAGTATATACTCAACGTAGTTCATGAGACATGTATGAGACATCAATACTAATCTATTGTATTTTCCACTCACATTGAAACTAAGAAAAATAAAAGGCTAAAATGTGTTCAAGGTTTCAAACATATAAATACACTTGATTATGGTTATGAAAAGTCTTGAAACTATTAAAGTCTTCCTAAATTAAATGAGTTTAATCCTAGCCACTTACCTGGACAACCAAATGTTTAGGAATAAGTGGTTGTTCGAGGAACTTTTTATTATTAACGAGTTGTTGTTCTAGGAACTTTTTATTTTGTGTTTAATAGATCGTGAACTTTTGTATTCAACCTGTCTCTTCATGTTCAATTTTTTTTAAAAAAACAACTAATCTATTAGATATAAAATTGAAATTTATGTTTAATAGAATGTTCATTAAAATTTAGAGCTTTATCGAATACAAAATTGAAAATTTAAAAACCTGTTTTTTTAATATCCGTGAATGTCCAGGCGAACTTGCGTACACCTTATCTAATCTCACAAGACAATGGACGGACTACAGTTAGTTGTCAAAGAAACTCATATGATATAAATCTTAGATATATAGGTACTACCATGACTTTAACTTATTTTCTTCTAAACTCTTCATTAGTTTCATAGCTTTTATCGATAGTAAAATTAAGAGATGATGAGATACAAAATTATAAGTTTATGGACTCAATAAAGATAAAATTGAGTAAACATATAATTTAACCCATGGAATTGAATAACATAGCAAACTTAATAATAAAAACTAAAATTCAATGGATCTAAAAACAGTAGTAATTAAATAGGAAAGGACAAAGAAAAAAAATATGAAATGAAAGAGAAGTGGATGCTTTTATTTAATGGGAACCCACTTTCCCACTTTGTATGGTGTTTAATTCACTCCCCAATTCCTATATAAACCAAACCCTAATTTCTTCTCTATGTGTAATGTAATTAATTAAGAGTATTTTCTGTAAAAGAAAAACAGCCATGGCCATTTCCAATTACTCTCCAAATCCGACGTCGTTTTTCACTCTCTCACTTCCTCCCATTACTCCCTCCGATCCCTGGCCTTTCCCCCTCTAGATTTCAAACCCTAATAAACAAATCTCGGGTGCGGACTAATGCACGGGATACCATCAGAACTACGTTAAGCAGCGCGTGTTTGGGTGAGAGTAGTACTAAGTTGGTTCGTTTTCCTTTATGGGCGGCGGAGAGAGACGGCGGCAATCCGGCGGCGCCATGGCGGTGCCAAAAGGGTGTTTGGCGGTGAAAGTAGGGCAGAAAGGGGAAGAGCAGCAGAGATTTGTGGTGCCGGTGATGTACTTCAATCACCCGCGGTTCATGCAGCTTCTCAAAGAGGCGGAGGAGGAGTACGGATTTGATCAGAAGGGGACCATCACCATTCCTTGCCACGTGGAGGAGTTTCGGCACGTGCAGGGCATGATTGATCGGGAAAATTCCTTCCACCGCCGTCACCACCACCACGTCGGTTGCTTTCGGGTTTCTTTCTGAAACTAAATAATTCTACCCAAATTTCCGATCCAATAAAATCCGACATGTTTTCTCTGTAAATATTTTTAGGTCTATTTTAGTTGTTCTTTTTGGCAATTATTGAAGTGTGTAATCCTCTAACAAAACTTAAATATTATATCCAATTTGCATTTGTTTTTTTTTCTTTCCTTCAACACTCGTTCACAAATATTAATTTTTTTTTTATTTATTTCTTTATGGATATTAGTTAATTGTTTTGATCCCAATTTTTCATATTTTAATTAGGTTAAATTATAAAAAAAAAATTCTGTTTCTGCCGATTTGGTCTCCGAACTTTAAAAAAATATCTAATAAATCTCTAAATTTTTAATTTTATGTTTAATAGGTGCCAAACTTTCAACTTTATATCTAATAAGTTCTTGATATATTTAAAATTTAAATTAACGGATTTATTTTAGATGTAAAATTGAAATTTATGTTTAATAGAACTCTGAACTCAATTTTGTATTTAATAGGTTCGTGAATTTTTTAAAATATCGAGTAGGTCAATAACATATAACAATCAGACCCAAAATAAATGAAATGACAAGTATAAAATATTTATAAATATGACCAAAAATCAGTGTTAATCACTAATAGAGTGATGGATAAAATATAACTTATGACCTGTTAGTTATGGGCACAAACTTATGACCTCTTAGTCACGACGCAACCTTATGCCAATTAAACTATGCTTGGTTTGACAAAATGAGTAATTATAGTAATATAACTATTTACAAAAATTTATATAAAAAATATAGAAGTTTATCGGTAGTACGGATAGTCGTCATTGATTTTTATCAGTAACTACAACAGATAAAAATTAATATATTTGTAATTTTTCGAGGACCAATAGGATGTGTATCTATGATGCCGAGAGAATGAACCTTATAAAACAAGCTTTTCCAAACAAATTGACATTTATTTTCACATTCATAAATTATCGTTATCATTTAATTTATAGATATATTCTATGAATGTTATTTTTAAATGTAAGTATGATTTGTGATTTTTTTTTAATTTATAAGAAGTGAATTTAGTTCAACGGTAATTGACATTGACTCCTCTCTTTCAGATTGGATGTTCGATCTCCGCCTCTACCGGTTGTACTATAAAAAACAAATATATATATATATATATATATATATATATATATATATATATATATATATGTGATATTGTAGTTTATTTATATGGGTATCAAATTGTTTATTTTATGAATAAAATTTGGAAAAGCTATCTTGCACTATCTTTGTACAATATTCCAATCGAATAATTTTGTTTTTTTTTGTTAATAAAAGTTGATGTACCATATTCAAAAACAATTTTGAGTGTAAATTGCAAACCCCCTTATGTTTTAGCCTCTATGAAAATATTGCTTTTCTCGTTTCATTTTGTTCTTTTAAGATTCTAAAGGAACTATAATTTTGTTTAGGTTAAATTACAATATTGCTTTTGTCCTTTTATTTTCTTCTTTTAAAATTCTAAAGCAACTATAATTTTTTCGGTTAAATTATAAATTTAGTCCTTAATTTTTAATTTTATGTCTATTTTTATGTTAAAGTGTCTAATAGATCCCTAAACTTTCAATTTTGCCTATAATAAGTTCATATACTTTAAAATTGTCTAATATATAAGTCCTCCGAAATTTCAATTTTATGTCTGATACATTCCTAACATATTCAATTTTCAAACAAAATAGTTTATCTATTAAAAGTAAAATTGAATTTTTATGTCTAATGAGACACCCAACTTTCAATTTTGTGTCTAGTCGTTGATCAATAAATTTTAAAAGATGTTGAATATGTCAATGACATATTAGACCCACAATTGAGAATTCAATGACCTAAACCTAAAATAGAAAGTTTAAGTATCTATTAGACATTTTTTTTACGTAGAGGTAGGTAAATAGGTTTAAGTACAAGAATATTAGTAAATTATAGTTAATTTTTTTTTTTTTTTTTTGGTTGAATTTGACTTTGAATTTTTTGTCATTTAATGTTAATAACTATATTTATATATATAAATATTTATTTATATATTTAGAGAATTTTATGAGTCAGCTGAGGTGATTAGACTGAACACTTCATTTTCCATTTGAAGTCGTCCACCTGGCATATGCCATATAATCAACCATCCAAATGAGAACATTATAAAAGATAAGTATCTTTAAAAATATAGTCCAAATTTTTACAACCCACAATTTGTTCAAATTATTATTGTTTATTAACATTTTCTTTTTGACTTAATAACCAAAATTTAATTTAAAACTAAAAATGGATTGACAAGAACTGTTTTTTTTAATCAACTTTTAAAATTAAACTTAGACTTTATCATAAAATTAAAATAAATGTGAGAAACAAGTTAAAAATAAAAAGTCTAATCTTTTGATGATATACATATTTTAATCAGTTAAATTATCTTCAAGTTATTCAGAAAATGAAAAGAAAAATTAGTTCAAATTAATTTATCCTCTAATCTTTTAATGAAGATGTACGCGTTAATCAATTAAATTATGTTCACCTTAACTAAAAAAACACATTATTATCAAGAAATTACAGAGAAGAAAAAAACATTTTTTTTTATATGGTTGACAATTTAATACATTTGGTCATTCATTATTTCAGAACTTTTGTACCGATGATCCGAAATTTTCAGCCATTTGAAAAAGTGACTCAGATTTTTTTAAAAAAATGGCAATTGATCTAGACATCATTACCTATTTTTTTAATATTATTTTTGTTTGCTCTAAGCTAGATTCATTTCAACTGGTCTCAGCTTTGTCTTTAGCTTCATTTCGGATTTGAAATTTTCAAGATTTTGTAGATCTATAAGAATTTCTTTGAAATGAAAAAAATTGGTCCTGCCACAAAAGAGTTGTTAGAATCGCGGAAGATGGGTGAGTGAGAGGAAGATAAAAATATGATGGAGGAAAGAGGGAGGAGAGAAAAAAAATGTAGGAGAAAGAAAATAGGTCAGAGAAGGAAAACAAGGAAGCACTAGAAAGCTAGAAATAATATTAAAAAAATTGGTGATAATGTCTACTTATTTATTTAATTTTTAAAATTCGAGTCAATCTTTCGACGGTCATACTTACAAATATCCTAATTGTTTCCATATGTGGCGAGATTTGATTTTCATATCAACATTAAACCATTTGATATATGAAAATATCAAGAGTAATTATATTTATAATGAAATTTGAGTGGAGGCATGAAGTGCAGATGTTTTGGAAATGGTTGCATTTGGAGAGTGCAGCCATTTAAAGAATGGACAAGTGAAGGCTACATCTCTGTCTTTTGTGTGTTTCAATCAGACAAGCAAGCCTTGTGGACTTTTTCTCATTTCTTTATTTCTATTTCAAATTTGTCTGCATGATTTTCCCTTTCTGCCCCTCCATTTATCTCGTCCCGTTTCCAATCCCGAGCATATTCGTGCATATAGATTTGTTTATCTCAAGTTATGAATTTGTTAATCTTGGCATGATGTAAGATACTTGACTAAGATATCTTAGATTCGATTTCACACTCTCATATGGTAAAAAAAAAAAAAAAAAAATACACTAGTTCTTACAAATTGAATTCAACGTTACATAAATTTAATAACAATATTTGTTGGAATGCCTTGAATCTGTTATGAGACCCTCTAGTTTTTACTTATCTGTTCTGGGCTTTGACCCATTTTGTATTAGGTCATTAGAAGGGCGCCATATATAAATCTTCTAATAACTTCGGCCGTCTCTATAGGTTCATTTGTAATCTCTCCTACTTCGTAATAATACTGTTCTTTTTTCTGTCTGTGGACGTCGTGTTCACGACGTTAGTAAATCACGTAAATCTGTGTCGTTCTTCTTCTGCGCTTACTTATTCTTTGTTATTGATTTACCGTAACAATATTATTTTTATTTTATTATTAAAAAATTTGTTGGTTCCTCCCAAATTGTTTTACTATAATTTTTACATTTTTTAAAGAAATATTTAATTTTTAATTTTTGACATTTGTTTGATTGTTATTTTTTACTTTTTAGTTTTCAATATTTAGTGTGGCTTAATTTTCAAAAACCAAAAAATTAAATAGGGCCTGTTTTTTTTTTTTTTTAGTTTTCAAAACTTAAATTAAATTTTGAAAATATTTTTTAAAAAATTGATAAAACACAAAGAAGTTCATGAGTAAAAGTATTGTTTATAATTTTAATTTTCAAAAATCAAATAGTTATCAAACGGGTTTAAGCTTTTGAAATTTGTCGAGAGTGGGAGAAAATTGTAAATTATTTGTTGAGGGTGGGAGAAAATTGTAAATTGACATTGCTTCAAATGACAACTAAAAGTAGCTATATATGTTATTTGTCCAAAAGAAGATTAGGACAAAAACCAAGTGGGGCTCCAACATCAATTGACTCAACTTTTGGCCCATATTGAACATGCAGCCCAACCCACAACCAAATTCCTTGATTGTTTCATTTCATTTTTCTGTACTTTTAAGCAAATGTCCTAACAAGCAAAATAATTCAAAAATAAAATGAAAATTAAAGTTATATTCATCTTTTCAAAAGATTATTTTTATGACAAATTTTTAAATATAAATTTCTACCGACCATATTTTTAATTAATTTTAGTTAAAAATATATTTTTTAAAAGAAAAATATATAGTCTTGCATCAGTTAGAAGTAGAGAAGATCTGAAATATATAAATATAACTACATTTTTATCATACGAGACATTATTTTAGACCATCTATAAATAAGGTCATACAAGTTTTACTTTTAATTACATCATTATAACACACGTACATCTCATTCTCAAGCCTCCAATTAATTTCACAAATTCTATTGATTCAGCTTTATGTTTAATCATAAGTATTCAGAGAATTGCTATGTTTTCGAAATGAAGTTTGGGATAAGCGTGACCCAAATTAATTTCACAAATTCTATCGATTCAGCTTTATGTTTAATCTTATGTGTTCAAAGAATGCTATGTTTTCGAAATGCAGTATGGGATACGCGTGACCCAAATTAATTTCACAAATTCGATTGATTCAACTTTATGTTTAATCTTATGTGTTCAGAGAATGCTATGTTTTCGAAATGCAGTCTGGAATAAGCTTGACCCAAATTAATTTCACAAATTTTATTGATTCAGCTTTATGTTTAATCCTATGTATTCAGAGAATGTTATGTTTTCGAAATGCAGTCTGGGATAAGCGTGACCAAAATTAATTTCACAAATTCTATTGACCCAAATTAATTTCACAAATTCTATTGATTCAACTTTATGTTTAATCTTATGTGTTCAAAGAATGCCATGTTTTCGAAATGCAGTCTGGGATATACGCGTGACCCAAATTAATTTCACAAATTCTATTAAGTTGAATCTTATGTGTTCAGAGAATGCTATGTTATAGAAATGCAGTCTGGAATGACCCAAATTAATTTCACAAATTTTATTGATTCAGCTTTATGTTTAATCCTATGTATTCAGAGAATGTTATGTTTTCGAAATGCAGTCTGGGATAAGCGTGATCCAAATTAATTTCACAAATTCTATTGACCCAAATTAATTTCACAAATTCTATTGATTCAGCTTTATGTTTAATCTTATGTGTTCAGAGAATGCAGGGATAAACGTGACAAAATTAATTTCACAAATTCTATTGATTTAACTTTACGTTTAATTTCATGTGTTTAAAGAATGCTATGCTTGTTGTGGTTTAGTTAATGCATTACATAATGATAAAATGATCCAACTATTCCACCATCTCTTTTATCTAACCATTCCACCATTTCTTTCTTTCTCTCTCATATGCATATAATGTTCTTGGAGTAGCTTGAAAGGAACTCAAAAGGAAAACCCCAAAAAGAAAAACCCAAAAAAGAAAAGCTAATAAAAAATATGTGAATCATCAACATCCCCACTCCATTATTATTATTATTTATTTATTTTATTTTATTTTATTTTATTTTAGTTCAACTTTCTTGTTTCTTGTGCATGGAATGGCATTGTGTATTTTACCTCCCATTGCATGTTTGAAACCAAGCATTTGACTATTTATTATGTATGTAAAAAACTAATCAAATCCCTACACCAACTTTATATTATTATAAGCATTTTTTTAGTACTATTATAAGAAAAAATTGGTGAATAATATACCATTTAGAGAGAAGTCAATGATATATATTTTTTTTTATAACTTTTGCCATGTACATGTATACTAGTATACCATATCACTATTATTATAACATGAGTTCACCAACTTGATGAAGACCAAATTCTTCAAATTATTTATTTTATATATATAATTGATAGCGCGAGTAATTAAGTTGTTTTAGAAATTTACGATTTAAGGATGGAGTTTTAAGGTGTTAAACCCAACATTGAAAAAGAAAAATGAAAAATGTACTCATAAAAAAATGACTAAAATGACCATTTTTAAACAAAAACTGAAAGACTATAATAAACGATTTTTTTAATTATTATTTATTTCAAATAAAATGTGTATATTCATAACATTCACATTCCACACTTTTTATTGGACCGAGCAAATAGCTAATTTACAATTTTTAACCACGTGCTTGAAAAGAACTCGTTTAAGTTTTTAGAAATTTACGGTTTAGGGATCAAATTTTAAGATATTTTTACTAAAGATTTTGGTTCTAAAGCTTTGGGGTTGTAAGTTAATGAACCTCCAAAACACAACATTGAATAAAGAAAATGAAAAATGTACTCATAAAAAAATGACCAAAATGATCGTTTTAGCCAAAAATTTGAGGATTATAGTAAAAGATTTTTTCAATTTTTTTTAATTCACATAAAAAATGTGTATATTTGTATAACATTTACATTCCCCACTTTTTATGGGACTAAGCATGCACCTAATTCATGGTTTCCAACCACGTGCTTAACTCCTTTAGGCTTTTGGAAATTTACGGTTTAGGGATTGAGTTTTAAGGTATTTAATTTAAGGATTTTGGTCTTAAAGCTTTGAGGGTGTAGGTTAATGAACCTCCAAAACCCAACATTGATAAAAGAAAATGAAAAATGTACTGATAAAAAATGATCAAAATGACCGTTTTTATGCCAAAATTGGAGGACTATAGTAAACAACAAAATTTTCAATTATTTTTTAATTCACAAAAAATATGTATATTCATATAACAACCACATTCTCCACGTTTTATTGGACCAATATGTAGTTAATTCACGATTTTCAACCATGTGCTTGAAAATAACTCCTTTAGACTTTTGAAAATAATTTAGAATATAGGGATCGAGTTTTAAGGTGTTTTTCTTAAGGATTTTGGTCCTAAAGCTTTTGGGATGTAGGTTATGGAACCTAAAAAACCCGACATTGAAAAAAGAAAAGGAAAAATGTACCCATACAAAAATTGACCAAAATGAGCTTTTTTTGTACCAGAATTGGAGGACTATAGTAAACGATTTTTTTTCAAAAAAATTTAATTCACAAAAAATGTGTATATTCATATAACATTCACATTCCCCACTTTTTATTGCAACGAGCAGGTAGCTAATTTCACGGTTTTCAACCATGTGCTTGAAAAGATCTCCTTTAGCTTTTGTAAATTTACGGTTTGGGGATCGAGTTTTAAGGTGTTTTTCTTAAGAATTTTGATCCCAAAGCTTTGGGGCGGTAGGTTATGGAACCACCAAAACCCAACATTGAAAAAATAAAAGGAAAAATGTACTCATAAAAAATAACCCAAATGATCGTTTTTAGGCGAAAATTCAAAAACGATCATTTTAGTCATTTTGTACGAGTACATTCACATAAAAAAATGTGTATATTCATATAACATCCACTTTCCCCACGTTCTATTGGACCGAGCATGTAGCTAATTAACGATTTTCAACTACGTGCTTGAAAATAACTCTTTTACGATTTTGAAAATTTATCGTTTAAGGATCGAGTTTTAAGGTGTTTTTCTTAAGGATTTTGGTCCTAAAGGTTTGCGGCTATACATTAATGAACCTCCAAAACCTAACATTGAAAAAAAGAAAAGGAAAAATGTACTTGTAAAATAATGACCAAAATGGAAGGACTATAGTAAACGATTTTTTCAAAAAAAATTCATTCACAAAAAATGTGTATGTTCATAGAACATTCACATTCCCTACATTTTATTGGACTAAGCATGTAGCTAATTCAGGGGTTTCAACGTGCATGAAAAGAACTTCTTTACGGTTTTAGAAATTTACGGTTTAAAATCGAGTTTTAAGGTATTTTTTTCCAATCATTTTGGTCCTAAAGCTTTCAGGCTGTAAGTTAATGTACCTCAAAAACCCAAAATTGAAAAAATTAAATGAAAAACGTACTTATAAAAAAAATGACCAAAATGACCGTTGTTGGAACAAAATTTGAGGACTATTGTAAACAAATTTTTCTATTTTTTTTTAAATTCACTAAAAATGTGTATATTCGTAAAACATTCACATTTCTCACTTTTTATTGGACCTAGAATGTACCTAATTCAAGGATTTCAACCACGTGCTTGAAAAGAACTTATTTAGGCTTTTGAAAGTTTACGGTTTAGGAATCAAGTTTTAATATATTTTTCTTAAACATTTTGGTCCTAAAACTTTGAGGCTATAAGTTAGTTAATGAATCTTCAAAACCCAACATTAAAAACAGAAAAGGAAAAATGTACTCATAAAAAAATGACTAAGATTACCGTTTTTAGACCAAAATTGGAAGACTATAGTAAACAAATTTTTCAATGTTTTTTAATTCACAAAAAATATGTATATTCATATAACATTCACATTCTCCACTTTTTATTGGACCAAGCATGTATCTACTACACGGTTTTCAAGCACGTGCTTGAAAAGAACCTCGTTAGGCTTTTAAAAAAAATGTAGTCATTAAAAAATACCAAAATGAGTGATTTTAAAAAAGAAAAATATACTCTTTTTATGACCAAAATGAGCCTTTTTAGACCAAAATTGAAGGACTATAGTAAACAAGTTTTACAAATTTTTTAATTCACATGGGTATATTCATATAACATTCACATTCCCCACTTTTTGTTGGACCGAGCAGGTAGTTTATTCACGATTTTCAGCCACATGCTTGAAAAGAATTCCTTTAGGGAGCGTTTGACCCAAGGAGTTGGGGGAGTTGGAGTTGTTTAAGTCTAGAGTGGGGAGTTGTTTAGTCTGAAGAGTTCTGAAGTATGTGTGTTTGAGGCCGAGAATTGTTTAGTCTAGAGTTCTGAAGTCTGTGGTGTGCTTGGGGCAGGGAGTTGTTGAACTTTGGAGTTCTGAAATCTGAGTTTATTTTAATTGTTTCTGCACAATATTTTTCTACAAACTTTCAAAATTTTATTATTAAAGACTTGTTTCAATTCCAATTTTTTTTTTTTTTAAAAAAATTATTTTTATTTTATGTATCATTTACAATTTTCTTTGAAGACAATAAAAATAATTTTGAATACAATACCCCACATTACTAAATATATATATTTGATATATTGATTATTAATATATATATATATATATATATATTTAAAGGGAAATGGTAGTAAATGACAATTTAAGACTTATTGTTTGCAAATATAGCATGTTTTTAAAAAATTTGCGGATATAGCAATTTCTATCGCTGATATCTTATGACTGATAGAAGTCTATCGCTGATCACCTCAGCTTTTTATAGATTTTTGTCAGTGATAATAGTCTATCAGTGATAATAGTCTATCACTGATAGAAGTCTATCAGTGATATAATAAAGTCTATCAGTGATAGAAACGGGTTTTTTTGCCATATTTGCGAAACATTTTAAAGTTTGCTAAATTTGCAATTAGTTTGGGCCTGATTGCTATTTGTGCAACCAGCCCTATATTTAAATCCATTTTTTTTTAAGACTCATCTTTAATTTTTATGAATTATAAGATTGAGATTTTTTTTTGTTTTTATTAATGTAGGTATATTTTACAAACTTTTTAAAGAAAAAAAAGAACAACTATAGTCTTACTCTGACCCACCCATGTGTCAAACACATCTTTCTCCGCCTCCACCCTCTTGAACTCCTGATTCCATCTGAATCCACGGTATCCGGAAATCAACATCTAAGCAATGATAGTTTATTTAAGAATGCGATTTTTGCTTTTTATTTTATGTATCATTCACAAATTTCTTTGAAGATAACACAAATAATTTTGACCACAATACTTCACATTCTTTTTTCAATATCACTCGCATTAATTATTCATTTTATTTGGATAGTTTTGAAATAAAAAAGAGTAGTACAATAGTGTGTTAAATATTACATGTGAATTTGAAAGATTTTAATCCATTAATTTAAACGGATCTAAATAAAGTGATGTTTTTATTTCTCTCCATTGTAAGAATACTACATTTTGAATTTGGTTCGTTTAAGTACCAATTTTGATTGAACAACCTAATTTATATTTAAAATAATAAAAATAGATTGAATTGTGCTGCCTTGAAAAACGAGTCAGACTTGAATAATAATTACTGTAGAAGTCTGGGGAGTTGAATAGTAATTATTGTTGAAGTCTGGGGAGTTGATATTTTTTATCTGAGTTCAACAAGCCCGTGGGCCAAACGGATATAAAACTTATCCCCAACTTCTTTTCCAACAACTCCTTGGGCCAAACACCTCCTTATGGTTTTGAATTTTTTTTGTTTACCGATCGAGTTTTAAAGTATTTTTCTCAAGCCTTTTGGTCAGTAAGCTTTCGGGTTGTTAAGTTAATGAACCTCCAAAACCCAACATTGAAAAAAGAAAATGAGAAATGTACCGATAAAAAAAATGACCAAATTGACCATTTTTAGACAAAAATCTAAGGACAATAGTAAATGACGTTTTCAAATTTTTTTAATTCACTATTTTTTTTTTTTTTTATATTCAGGTAACATTCACATTCCGCACTTTTTATTGGACCTAGCATGTACCTAATTCAAGCATTTCAACCACGGGCTTGAAAAGAACTTCTTTAGGTTTTTCAAAATTTACAATTTAGGGATGGAGTTTTAAAGTGTTTTTCTCATGCATTTTGGTCCTAAACCTTTGGGGCTATAAGTTAATATGAAGCTCCAAAACCAAACATTGAAAAAAGAAAAGAAAAAATGTACTCATCAAAAAATGACCAAGATGACCGTTTTTCAGACCAAATTTGGAGGACAAACGATTTTTTCACTTATTTTTTAATTCACAAAAAGTGTGTATATTCATATAACATCCAATTTTCCCACGTTTTATTGGACCGAGCATGTAGCTAATTAGCTGTTTTCAATCAAGTGCTTGAAAAAAAAACTCTTTTAAGGTTTTGGAAATTTACCGTTTAGGGAACGAGTTCTAAGTTATCTTTATTAAAGATCTTGGACCAAAATATTTGGGGCGGTAGGTTAATGAACCTCCAAAACCTAACATTGGTAGGAGGAAAGGAAAAATGTAACCAAAATGACCGTTTTTAGACCAAAATTGGAGAACTATAGTAAAAGATTTTTTCAATTATTTTTAATTTTTTAAAAAATTGTATATTGATATAAAATTCAAATTCCCCACTTTTTATTGGACCGAACATGTAGCTAATTCACGATTTTCAACCACGTGTTTGAAAAGAACTCCTTTAGGCTTTTGAAAATTTACAATATAGGGATCGAGTTTTAAGGTATTTTTCTTAAGGATTTTTGTCCTAAAATTTTGGGATTGTAGGTTAATGAACCTTCAAATCAGAACATTAAAAAAATAAAAGGAAAAATGTACTCATACAAAAAATTACGAACATGGCCGATTTTAGGCCAAAATTTGAACGCACCAGTAAACGATTTTTTCAATTGTTTTTTAATTCACAAATGTGTATTCAAATAACATCCACATTCCCTACGTTTTACTGGACCGAGCATGTAGCTAATTAACGGTTTTCAACCACGTGTTTGAAAAGAACTCCTTGAGGCTATTGGAAATTTACGGTTTAGGGATCGAGTTTTTAGGTGTTTTTCTTAATTTTGGTCCTAAAGCTTTGGGGCTATAAGTTAATGAATCTCCAACCCCCAACCTTGAAAAAAGAAAATGAAAAATGTACTCCTAAAAAAATGACCAAAATAACCGTTTTTAGGCCAAAATTTTAGAGCTATAGTAAACAATTTTTTCAATTATTTTTTAATTCACAAAAAATATATATTCATATAACAGTCATATTTCCCACTTTTTATTGAACCGAGCATGTAAATAATTTCACGATTTTCAACCACGTCCTTGAAAAAAACTCCTTTAGGCTTTTATAAATTTACGAATTAGGGATCGAATTTTAATATGTTATTCTTAAGCATTTTGGTCCTAAATATTTCGGGCTATAAGTTAATGAACCTCCAAAACTCAACCTTAAGAATAAAATAAAAAACTTACTCATACAAAAAATGACAAAAATTGTCGTTTTCTAACCAGTATTAAAGGACTATAATAAACGGTTTTTTTCAATTATTTTTTAATTCACTAAAAATGTGTATATTCATATAACATCCACATTCCCCATGTTCTTTTGGACTAAGCATGTAGCTAATTAATTGTTTCCAACCACGTGCTTGAAAAGAACTCCTTTAGGGTTTTAGAAATTTACTGTTTAGTGAACGAGTTTTAAGGTATTTTTCTTAAGTATCTTGGTCTTAAAGCTTTAGGACTCTAGGTTAATTAACCTCCAAAACCAAACATTGAAAAAATAAAAGGAAAAATTTACTCATAAAAAGAGTACCAAAATTACCGTATTTAGACCAAAATTGGAGGACTATAGTAAACAATTTTTTCAATTATTTTTAATTTTCAAAAAAATTCTATATTCATATAACATTCAAATTCTCCACATTTTATTGGACCGAGCATGTAGCTAATTCACGATTTTCAACCACGTGCTTAGAAAGAATTCCTTTAGGGTTTTAGAAATTTACGGTATAAGGATCGAGTTTTAATGTATTTTTCTTAAAGATTTTTGTCCTCACGTGTTGGAGTTGTAGGTTAATGAACCTTTAAATCCCAACATTAAAAAAAGAAAAGGAAAAAGGTCCTCATAAAAAATGACCAAAATAACTAATTTTAGACCAAAATTGGAGAACTATAGTAAACATATATTCAAATATTTTTAATTTTCAATTTTTTTTATATTCATATAACATTTAAATTCCACACTTTTTAAATAACTGATTTTAGACCAAAATTGGAGGACTATAGTAAACGATATATTCAAATATTTTTTAATTTTTAGTTTTTTTTTTTTTATATTCATCTAACATTCAAATTCCACACTTTTTATTGGACCGAGCATGTAGCGAATTCACGATTTTCATCCACGTGCTTAGAAAAAACTCCTTTAGACTTTTGGAAATTTATAGTATAGGGATCGAGTTTTAATGTGTTTTTCTTAAAGATTTTGGTTAATGAACCTTCAAAACCCAACCTTAAAAAAAGAAAATGAAAAATGTACTCATAAAAAAATGACCAAAATGAGCATTTTTAGACCATATTGGAGGAATATAGTAAAAGATTTTTTTCAATTATTTCTTAATTAAAAAAAATATGTATATTCATATAACATCCACATTGACCATATTTAGACCAAAATTGGAGGATTATAGTAAACAATTTTTCAATTATTTTTAATTTTCAAAAAAATTGTATATTCATATAACATTCAAATTTCCCACTTTTTATTGGTCCTTGTATGTAGTTAATTAACGATTTTCAACTACGTGCTTGAAAAGAACTCCTTTAGGGGGCGTTTGGCCCAAGGAGTTGGGGGGAGTTGGAGTTGTTTTATCAGAGTTGTTTAGTCTGGGGAGTTCTGAGGTATGTCTGTTTGGGGCAGGTTGTTTAGTCTGGAGTTCTGAAGTCTGTGGTGTGTTTGGAGCAGGGAGTTGTTTAGTCTGGAGTTCTGAAGTCTGAGTTTATTTTAGCTGTTTTCTTCGCACAATTTTTTTCTACAAACTTTCAAATTTTTCTTATCAGGGACTTCTTCCAATTCCAATAAATTCTAAAAATGAAATATTTTATTTTTATTTTATCTATCCTTGACAAATTTCTTTGAAGACAACAAAAAATAATTTTGAGCACAATATTTGACATTATTTTTACACATTGATTATCAAAATATATATATATATATTTTGTTAGGACTCATCCTTAATTTTATGAATTATAAGATTGTCTAGTCAGAAGTATAGTCTATTCATGTGTCAAACACATATTTCTTCGCCTCCTATTGACAGAGAGTTGTTGAACCTCAAGTTCTGAAATCTGAATTTATTTTACTAGTTTTTTCGATACAATTTTTTTTTTCTACAAACTTTCTAATTTTCCTTATTAAGAACTTTTCCTAATAAATTCTAACAATGCAATTTTTTATTTTTATTTTATCTACTTTCCAAATTTTCTTCGGAGATAACAAAAAATAATTTTGAACACAATACCTCACATTAATTTTTTAATCTCTCTCACTTTGATTATCAATAATATATATTTATTATTATTTTTTAAAGACTCAATCTTTAATTTTTTTAATTTTATGAATTTTAGAAGTGAGATTTTGTTTTTGTTTTTTTTAGTGTAAGTATATTTTACAAATTTCTCTAAAGAAAAAAAAAACACATAAACATATCTATGTGTCAAACACGTTCTTCCTCGCTTCCACCCACTTAAACTCATAATTTCATATGCACTACACCTAGAACCTATTTTCTATAATTTTTCATATTTTTATTATCAAGAACTTCTTACAATAAATTTTAAGAGAATACGATTTTTGTGTTTTTTATTTTATGTGTCCTTTACAAATTTATTCGAAGATAACCAAAATAACTTTGACTACTATACTTCACCTTTTTTTTTCAATATCACTCACATTAATTATTCATTTTATTTGGATCGTTTTGAAATAAAACAAATAGTCGTACAATAGTCGATTAACTATTACGTGTGAATTTAAAAGATTTTAATCCATTAATTTAAGTGAATCCAAATAAGCTATATTTTTATATTTTTATATTTTTATATTTTTATATTTTTATTTCTTCTTGAATACTACATTTTAAATTTTGTTTGAGTACCAATTTTAATTTTAATTCAACAACTTAATTTATATTTAAAATAAAAAATAGGTTGAATTGCATTTTTAGTCATTTTACACCTTTTGTCTAAATTGTGTTTTTTTTTAAAATAATTAAAAAATATTGTAAAAGGAAGAGAGAGAAAGAGAGGAAAATGAAGGAGGGTTGAATAGTAATTACTGTAGAAGTCTGGGGAGTTGAATAATAATTACTGTAGAAGTCTGGGGAGTTGATATTTTTTGTCCGAGTTAAACAACTCCTTGGGCCAAACGGGGAGTAAGTTACTCCCCACAACTCCACTCCTCCCAACTCCGTGGGCCAAACGGCCCCTTAGGGTTTTAGAAATAACTGTTTAGTGAACGAGTTTTAAAGTATTTTTCTTAAGGATCTTGGTCCTAAAGCTTTAGGACGGTAGATTAATGAACCTCCAAAACCTAACATAGGAAAGAGAAAAGGAAAAATGTACTAAAAAAAAATGACTAAAATGACCGTATTTAGACCAAAATCAGAGGACTATAGTTAACATTTTTTTCAATTATTTGTAATTTAAAAAAAAAATTGTATATTCATAGAAAATTAAAATTCCCCACTCTTTATTGGTTCGAGCATGTAGATAATTCACGGTTTTCAATCACGTGCTTGAAAAGAACTCCTTTATGCTTTTGAAAATTATAGGATACGGATCGAGTTTTAATGTGTTTTTCTTAAGGATTTTGGTCCTATGGCTTTGGGGTTGTAGGTTAATCAACCTTCAAATCCCAACATTAAAAAAAGAAAAGGAAAAAAGTATACATAAAAAAATGACCAAAATGACTCATTTTAGACAAAAATTGGAAGACTACTAAACGATATTTTCAAAAAACTTTAATTCAAAAAATAAGTGTATATTCATATAAAATTCAAATTCACCACTTTTTATTGGACCGAGCATGTAGTTAATTCTCAGCTTTCAATCATGTGAACTCGTGTAGGCTTTTGAAAATTTACGATTTAGGGATTCAGTTTTAATGTGTTTTTCTTAAGCATTTTGGTCCTAAAGCTTTGGATCAATAAGTTAATGAACCTCAAGAACCCAACCTTGAAAAAAGAAAATGAAAAATGTACTCATAAAAAAATGATCAAAATAACCGTATTTAAACCAAAACTGGAGGACTATATAGTAAACAATTTTTTCAATTATTTTTAATTTTCAAAAAAATTGTATATTCATATAACATTCAAATTCCCCACTTTTTATTGGACCGAGCATGTAGCTAATTCACTATTTCCAACTACGTGCTTAGAAAGAACTCCTTTAGGCTTTTGGAAATTTACACCATGAGGATGGAGTTTTAATGTGTTTTTCTTAAGTATTTTGGTCCTTAGGCTTTGGAGTTGTAGGTTAATGAACCTTCAAAACTCAACCTTAAAAAAAGAAAATGAAAAATGTACTCATAAAAAAATGATCAAAATGAGCGTTTTTAGACCGGTATCGGAGGAATAAAAGTAAAAGATTTTTTTGAATTATTTCTTAATTAAAAAAATGTGTATATTCATATAACATCCACATTCCCCATGTTTTATTGGACCGAGCATGTAGTTAATTAACGGTTTTTAGCAACGGGCTTGAAAAGAACTTATTTAGGGTTATGAAAATTTACCGTTTAATGAAGGAGTTTTAAGGTGTTTTTCTTAAGGATCGTGGTCCTATAACTTTAGGGTCATATGTTAATGAACCTCAAAAACCTAACATGAAAAAAAGAAAAGGAAAAATGTAATCATAAAAAAATTACCAAAATGATCGATTTTAGGCCAAAATTGGAAGAATCTAGTCACCCATTATTTCAATTAGTTTTTAATTCACAAAAAATATGTATATTCATATAACATCCACATTTCCTACATTTTAATGGACCAAGCATGTAGCTAATTAACGGTTTTCAACAACGTGTTTGAAAAGAACTCCTTGAGGCTATTGGAAATTACAATTTAGGGATCGAGTTTTAAGGTATTTTTCTTAAGTATTTTGGTCCTTAAGCTTGGGGGCTATAAGTTAATAAATCTCCAAAACCCAACCTTGAAAAAAGAAAATAAAAAATGTACTCATAAAAAAATGTCAAAAATGACCATTTTTAGGCCGAAATTTGAGGAGTATAGTAAACGATTTTTTCAATTATTTTTTAATTCATAAAAAATATGTACAATTATATAACAGTCACATTCCCCACTTTTTATTGGACCGAGCATGTAGCTAATTTTACGGTTTTCAACCACGTGCTTGAAAAGAACTCCTTTAGGCTTTTGTAAATTTACGGTTTAGGGATCAAATTTTAATTTGTTATTCTTAAGCATTTTGGTCCTAAACCTTTTGGGCTACAAGTTAATGAACCTCCAAAACCCAACCTTGAAAAAAGGAAATGAGAAATGTACTCATAAAAAAAATGATCAAAATGATCGTTTTATGACTAGTATTAGAGGACTGTAATAAACGCTTTTTTCAATTATTTTTTAATTCACAAAAAATGTTTATATTCATATACCATCCACATTCCCCATGTTATATTGGACCAATCCTGTAGCTAATTCACGATTTTAGATCACGTGCTTTAAAAGAACTCTTGTATGCTTTTGGAAATTTACAATTTAGGGATCAAGTTTTAACGTTTTTTTCTTAAGGATTTTGGTCCAAAAGCTTTTGGGACTATAGGTTAATGAACCTCCTAAAACCAACATTAAATATATAAAATGAAAAATGTACTCATACAAAAATGACCAAAATGACCGTTTTTAGGCTAAAATTGGAAGACTATAGTAACCGTTTTTTGAATTATTTTTTTATTCACAAAAAATGTGTATGTTCATATAACGTTAACGTTCCCCACTTTTTATTCGACCGAGCATGTAGCTAATTCAAAATTTTCAACCACGTGTTTGAAAAGAACTCCTTGAGGATATTGAAAATTCACAGTTTAGGGATCGAGTTTTATGGTGTTTTTCTTAAGCTTTTTGGTCCTAAAGCTTTGGGGCTATAAGTTAATGAACCTCCAAAACCTCGCCTTGAAAAAAAAAATTGAAAAATGTACTCATAAAAAAATGGCCAAAATGACCATTTTTAGGCCAAAATTTGAGGACTATAGTAAACTATTTTTTCAATTATTTTTTAATTAAAAAAAAATTGTGTATATTCATATAACAGTCACATTCCCCACATTTTATTGGACTGAGGATGTAGCTAATTTCAGGGGTTTCAACCACGTGCTTGAAAAGAACTCTTTAAGACTTTTGTAAATTTACGGTTTATGAATCGAGTTTTAAGGTGTTTTTCTTTAAGATTTTGATCTTAAAGCTTTGGGGATGTAGGTTAATAAACCACCAAAACCCAACATTGAATAAATAAAATGAAAAATGTACTCATAAAAAAATGACTAAAATGACTGTTTTTAGGCCAAAATGTGAGGACTATAGTAAACAATTTTTTCAATTATTTTTTAATTTAAAAAAAATGTGTATATGCATATAACATCCACATACCCTACGTTTTATTGGACCGAGCATGTAGCTAATCAATGGTTTTCAACCACATGCTTGAAAACAAGTTCTTAATTAAGGAACGAGTTTTAAGACATTTTTCTTAAAGATGTTGGTCCAAAAGCTTTGGGGTTACCGGTTAACCTCCAAAACCCAACATTAAAAAATGGACTCATAAAAAAATGATCAAAATAACTGTATTTAGACAAAAACGGGAGGACTATAGTTAACAATTTTTTTTAATTATTTTTCATTTTCAAAAAATTTGTATATTCATATAACATCCATATTCCCGACTTTTTATTGGACTGAGCATGTAGCTAATTCAAAATTTTCAACCACCTGTCTGAAAAGAACTCTTTGAGGATATTGAAAATTTACGATTTAGGGATCGAGTTTTAAGGTGTTTTTCTTAAGTTTTTGGTCCTATAGCTTTAGAGCTATAAGTTTATGTACCTCCAAAACCCAACCTTAAAAAAGAAAATGAAAAATGTATTCATATAAAAATAGCCAAAATGACCGTTTTTTTGGCAAAAATTTGAGGACTATAGTAAATAATTTTTTCAATTATTTTTTAATTAAAAAAATGTGTATATTCATATAACAGGTTTAATCCCCACTTTTTATTGGACTGACGATGTAGCTATTTTAAGTGGTTTCAACCATGAAAAGCACTCTTTAACACTTTTGTAAATTTATGGTTTATGAATCGAGTTTTAAGGTGTTTTTCTTTAAGATTTTGATCTTAAAGCTTTGAGGATAATGTAGGTTAATGAACCACCAAAAAACCAACATTGAAAAAAGAAAATGAAAAATGTACTCATAAAAAATGATCAAAATGATTGTTTTTAGGCCAATACTGGAGGACTATAGTAAACAATTTTTTCAATTATTTTTTAATTAAAAAAAATGTATATATGCATATAACATCCACATTCCCTACGTTTTATTGGACGGGGCATGTAGTTAATTAATGGTTTTCAACCACGTGCTTGAAAAGAACTCTTTTAGAGTTTTGGAAATTTACCGTTTAAAGAACAAGTTTTAAGGTATTTTTCTTAAGGATTTTGGTCCTAAAGTTTTTGGGTTACAAGTTAACCTCCAAAACCCAACATTAAAAAATGTACTCATAAAAAAATGATCAAAATAACTGTACTTAGACCAAAATTCGAGGACTATACTTAACAATTTGTTCAATTATTTTTCATTTCAAAAAATTTGTATATTCATATAACATCCATATTCTCCACTTTTTACTGGACCGAGCATGTAGCTAATTCAAAATTTTAAACCACGTGTTTGAAAAGAACTCTTTGAGGATATTGGAAATTTACGGTTTAGGGATCGAGTTTAAGGTATTTTTCTTAAGCTTTTTGTTCCTAATGCTTTAGGGCTATAAGTTAATGAACCTCCAAAACCCAACCTTGAAAAAAGAAAATGAAAAATGTACTCGTAAAAAAATGACCGTTTTTAAGCCAAAATTTGAGGACTATAGTAAACGATTTTTTCAATTATTTTTTAATTAAAAAAATGTGTATATTCATATAACAGTCATATTCCCCACTTTTTATTGGACTTAGGATGTAGCTAATTTCAGGGGTTTCCACCACGTGCTTGAAAAGAACTCTTTAAGACTTTTGTAAATTTACGGTTTATGAATCGAGTTTTAAGGTATTTTTCTTTAAGATTTTGATCTTAAAGCTTTGGAGATGTAGGTTAATGAACCACCAAAAGCCTACATTGAAAAAAGAAAATGAAAAATGTACCCATAAAAAAATGACCAAAATGACTATTTTTAGGCAAAAATTGGAGGACTATAGTAAACAATTTTTTCAATTATTTGTTAATTAAAAAAAATGTGTATATGCATATAACATCCACATTCCCTACGTTTTATTGGACGGGGCATGTAGTTAATTAATGGTTTTCAACCACGTGCTTGAAAAGAACTCTTTTAGAGTTTTGGAAATTTACCGTTTAAAGAACAAGTTTTAAGGTATTTTTCTTAAGGATTTTGGTCCTAAAGCTTTTGGGTTACAAGTTAACCTCCAAAACCCAACATTAAAAAATGTACTCATAAAAAAATGACCAAAATAACTGTACTTAGACCAAAATTCGAGGACTATACTTAACAATTTGTTCAATTATTTTTCATTTCAAAAAATTTGTATATTCATATAACATCCATATTCTCCACTTTTTATTCGACCGAGCAAGTAGCTAATTCAAAATTTTCAATCACGTGTTTGAAAAGAACTCCTTGAGGATATTGTAAATTTACTGTTTAGGGATCGAGTTTTAAGGTGTTTTTCTTAAGCTTTTTGTTCCTAAAGCTTTGGGTTAATAAATTAATGAACCTCAAAAACTCAAGAACTCAACCTTGAAAAAAGAAAATGAAAAATGTACTTATAAAAAATTGACCGAAATTGTCGTTTTTAAGCCAAAATTGGAGGACTATATTGTAAAAGATATTTTCAATTATTTTTTTAATTCACAGAAAATGTGTATATTCATATAACTATCACAATCCCCACTTTTTAGTGGAGCGAGGATGTAGCTATTTTCACCGGTTTCAATCACGTGCTTGAAAAGAACTTTTTAAGACATTTGTAAATTTACGGTTTAAGAATCGAGTTTTAAGGTTTTTTTCTTTAAAATTTTGATCTTAAAGTTTTTGGGATGTAGGTTAATGAACCACCAAAACCCAACATTGAATAAAGAAAATAAAAAATGTACTCTTAAAAAAATGATCAAAATGACTGTTTTTAGGCAAAAATTGGATGACTATAGTAAACAATTTTTTCAATTATTTTTTAATTAAAAAATGTGTACATGCATATAACATCCACATTCCCTACGTTTTATGGACCGAGCATGTAGCTAATTAATGGTTTTCAACCACGTGTTTGAAAAGAACTCCTTTAGGGTTTTGGAAATTTATCGTTTAAGGAACGAGTTTTAAGGTATTTTTCTTAAGGATCATATGGTCCTAAACCTTTGAGGTTAGCGGTTAACCTCCAAAACCCAACATTCAAAAATGTACTCATAAAAAAATTACCAAAATAACTGTATTTAGACCAAAATTGGAGGACTATAGTTAACAATTTGTTCAATTATTTTTCATTTTCAAAAAAATTGTATATTCATATAAAATTCATATTCCCCACTTTTTATTCGACCGAGCATGTAGCTAATTCAAAATTTTCAACCACGTGTTTGAAAAGAACTCTTTGAGGATATTGGAAATTTACTGTTAGGGATCGAGTTTTAAAGTATTGTTCTTAAGATTTTTGTTCCTAAAGCTTTAGGGCTATAAGTTAATGAACCTCCAAAACCCAACCTTGAAAAACGAAAATGAAAAATGTACTCATAAAAAAATGACCAAAATGACCGTTTTTAGGCCAGGATTATAGTAAACAATTTTTTCAATTATTTTTTAATTAAAAAAAATGTTTATATTCATATAACAGTCACATTCCCCACTTTTTATAGGACTGAGGATGTAGTTAATTTCAGGAGTTTTCAACCACGTGCTTGAAAAGAACTCTTTAAGACTTTTTTAAATTTATGGTTTATGAATCGAGTTTAAGGTGTTTTTCTTTAAGATTTTGATCTGAAACTTTTGGGGATGTAGGTTAATGTACCACCAAAACCCAACATTGAAAAAAGAAAATGAAAAATGTTCTCATAAAAAAATGACAAAAATGACGGTTTTTAGGCCAAAAATGGAGGACTATACTTAACAATTTGTTCAATTATTTTTCATTTCAAATTTTTTTTTATATTCTTATAACATCCATATTCCCCACTTTTTATTCGACCGAGCATGTAGCTAATTCAAAATTTTCAACCACGTGTTTGAAAAGAACTCCTTGAAGATATTGTAAATTTATTGTTTAGGGATCGAGTTTTAAGGTGTTTTTCTAAAGCTTTTTGTTCCTAAAGCTTTGGGTTAATAAATTAATGAACCTCAAAAACTCAACCTTGAAAAAAGAAAATGAAAAATGTACTTATAAAAAAATGACCGAAATTGTCGTTTTTAGGCCAAAATTGGAGGACTATATTGTAAAAGATATTTTCAATTATTTTTTTAATTCACAGAAAATGTGTATATTCATATAACTATCACAATCCCCACTTTTTAATGGAGCGAGGATGTAGCTATTTTCACCGGTTTCAACCACGTGCTTGAAAAGAACTTTTTAAGACTTTTGTAAATTTACGGTTTAAGAATCGAGTTTTAAGGTTTTTTTCTTTAAGATTTTGATCTTAAAGCTTTGGAGATGTAGGTTAATGAACCTCCAAAATCCAACCTTGAAAAAAGAAAATGAAAAATGTACTCATAAAAAACTGACCAAAATGAACGTGTTTAGGCCAAAATTTGAGGACTATAGTAAACCATTTTTTCAATTATTTTTTAATTAAAAAAAATGTGTATATTCATATAACAGCCACAATCCCCACTTTTTATTGGACTGAGTATGTAGCTAATTTCACGGGTTTCAACCACGTGCTTGAAAAGAACACTTTAAGACTTTTGTAAATTTACGGTTTATGAATCGAGTTTTAAGGTGTTTTTCTTTAAGATGGTGTTTTTCTTTAAGATTTTGATCTTAAAGTTTTGGGGATGTAGGTTAATGAACCACCAAAACCCAACATTGAATAAAGAAAATAAAAAATGTACTCTTAAAAAAATGATCAAAATGACTATTTTTAGGCAAAAATTGGATGACTATAGTAAACAATTTTTTCAATCCACATTCCCTACGTTTTCTGGACCGAGCATGTAGTTAACTAATTTTTTTTTTTTTTTTTTTTTTGATATCCGTGAGTGTCCGGGTCAGCTTACGCCCACCTCGACTATTCTCACATGAGAGACCGCCTGACCCTACAACATTTGGCTGCCAAGGAAACCCGTAAGAAATTAATTCCTAGGTAGGTGGCCACCAAGGATTGAACTCATTCCCTCTTGAAGGGCATTAATTCCTAGATAGGTGGCCCACCAAGCATGTAGCTAATTAATGGTTTTCAACCACGTGCTTGAAAAGAACTCCTTTAGGGTTTTGGAAGTTTATCGTTTAAGGAACGAGTTTTAAGGTATTTTTCTTAAGAATCATGGTCCTAAAGCTTTGAGGTTAGGGGTTAACCTCCAAAACCCAACATTCAAAAATGTACTCATAAAAAAATTACCAAAATAACTGTATTTAGACCAAAATTGGAGGACTATAGTTAACAATTTGTTCAAGTATTTTTCATTTTCAAAAAATTTGTATATTCATATAAAATTCATATTCCCCACTTTTTATTCGACCGAGCATGTAGCTAATTCAAAATTTTCAACCACGTGTTTGAAAATAACTCTTTGAGGATATTGGAAATTTACTGTTTAGGGATCGAGTTTTAAAGTATTTTTCTTAAGATTTGTGTTCCTAAAGCTTTGGGGCTATAAGTTAATGAACCTCCAAAACCCAACCTTGAAAAACGAAAATGAAAAATGTACTCATAAAAAAATGACCAAAATGACCATTTTTAGGCCAAAATGTGAGGATTATAGTAAACGATTTTTTCAATTATTTTTTAATTAAAAAAAATGTTTATATTCATATAACAATCACATTCCCCACTTTTTATTGGACTGAGAATGTAGCTAATTTCAGGAGTTTCAACCACGTGCTTGAAAAGAACTCTTTAAGACTTTTTTAAATTTATGGTTTATGAATCGAGTTTAAGGTGTTTTTCTTTATGATTTTGATCTGAATCCTTTGGGAATTTGGGGATGTAGGTTAATGTACCACCAAAACCCAACATTGAAAAAAGAAAATGAAAAATGTTCTCATAAAAAAATGACAAAAATGACTGTTTTTAGGCCAAAAATTGAGGACTATAGTAAACAATGTTTTCAATTATTTTTTATTTTAAAAAAAAATGTGTATATGCATATAACATCCACATTCCCTACGTTTTATTGGACCGATCATGTAGCTAATTAATGGTTTTCAACAACGTGCTTGAAAAGAACTCATTTAGGGTTTTGAAAATTGAACGAGTTTTAAGGTATTTTTCTTAAGAATCTTGGTCCTAAAGCTTTGGGGTTACAGGTTAACCTCCAAACCCAACATTAAAAAATGTACTCATAAAAAAATGACCAAAATAAATGTATTTAGACCAAAATTGGAGGACTATAGTTAACAATTTTTTCAATAATTTTTCATTTTCAAAAAATTTATATATTCATATAACATCCATATTCCCCACTTTTTATTCGGCCGAGCATGTAGCTAATTCAAAATTTTCTACCACGGGTTTGAAAAGAACTCTTTGAGGTTATTGGAAATTTACGGTTTAGGGATCGAGTTTTAAGGTGTTTTTCTTAAGCTTTTTGTTCCTAAAGCTTCGGGGCTATAAGTTAATGGACCTCCAAAACTCAACCTTGTAAAAAGAAAATGAAAAATGTACTCATAAAAAAATAACCAAAATGACCGTTTTTAGCCCAAAATTTGAGAACTGTAAACGATTTTTTCAACTATTTTTTAATTCCAAAAAAAATGTGTATATTAATATAACAGTCACATTCCCCACTTTTTATTGGAGGGAGGATGTAGCTAATTTTAGGGGTTTCAACCACGTGCTTGAAAAGAACTCTTTAAGACTTTTGTAAATTTACGGTTTATGAATGAGTTTTAAGGTGTTTTTTTTTAAGATTTTGATCTTAATGCTTTGGGGATGTAGGTTAATGAGCCACCAAAACTCAACATTGAAAAAAGAAAATGAAAAATGTATGCATAAAAAAAATGACAAAAATGACTGTTTTTAGGCCAAAATTGGAGGATTATAGTAAACAATTTTTTCAATTATTTTTTAATTAAAAAAAATGTGTATATATATAACATCCACATTCCTTACGTTTGATTGGACCGAGCATGTAGCTAATTAATGGTTTTTAACCACGTGGTTGAAAAGAACCTTTAGGGTTTTGGAAATTTCACGAGTTTTAAGGTATTTTTCTTAAGTATCTTGGTCCTAAAGCTTTGGGTTACAGGTTAACCTCCAAAATCCAACATTCAAAAATGTACTCATAAAAAAAATGACCAAAATAACTGTATTTAGACTAAAATTGAAGGACTATATAGTTAAAAAAAATTCCAATTATTTTTCATTTTCAAAAAATTTATATATTCATATAACATCCATAGTCCCCACTTTTTATTCGACCGAGCATGTAGCTAATTCAAAATTTTCATCCACTTTTTTGAAAAGAACTCCTTGAGGATATTGGAAATTTACAGTTTAGGGATCGAGTTTTAAGGTGTTTTTCATAAACTTTTTGTTCCTAAAGCTTTGGGGCTATAAGTTAATAAACCTCCAAAACCCAACCTTGAAAAAATAAAATGAAAAATGTACTCATAAAAAAATGACCAAAATGATTGTTTTTAGGCCAAAATTTGAGGACTATAGTAAACGATTTTTTCAATTATTTTTTAATTAAAAAAAATGTGTATATTCATATAACAGCCACAACCCCTACTTTTTATTGGATTGAGGATGTAGCCAATTTCAGGGGTTCAACCACGTGCTTGAAAAAAACTCTTTAAGACTTTTGTAAATTTACGGTTTATGAATCGAGATTTAAGGTGTTTTTCTTTAAGATTTTGATCTTAAAGCTTTGGGGATGTAGGTTAATGAGCCACCAAAACCCAACATTTTCAAAAAGAAAATGAAAAATGTACTCATAAAAAAATGACAAAAATTATTGTTTTTAGGCCAAAATTGGAGGACTATAGTAAACAATTTTTTCAATTATTTTTTAATTAAAAAATATGTGTATATATATATAACATCCACATTCTTTAAGTTTTATTGGACCGAGCATGTAGCTAATTAATGGTTTTTAATCACGTGGTTGAAAAGAACTCCTTTAGGGTTTTGGAAATTTATCGTTTAAGGAACGAGTTTTAAGGTATTTTTCTTAAGTATCTTGGTCCTAAAGCTTTGGGGTTACAGGTTAACCTCCAAAACTCAACATTAAAAAATGTACTTATAAAAAAATGACCAAAATAACTGTATTTAGACCAAAATTGGAGGACTATAGTTAATATTTTTTTGAATTATTTTTCATTTTCAAAAAATTTATATATTCATATAACATCTATATTCCCCACTTTTTATTCAACCGAGCATGTAGCTAAATCAAAATTTTCAACCACGTGTTTGAAAAGAACTCCTTGAAGATATTGGAAATTTACAGTTTAGGGATCGAGTTTTAAGGTGTTTTTCATAAGCTTTTTGTTCCTAAAGCTTTGGGGCTATAAGTTAATGAACCTCCAAAACCCAACCTTGAAAAAATAAAATGAAAAATGTACTCATCAAAAAATGACCAAAATTACCATTTTTAGGCCAAAATTTGAGGACTATAGCAAACGATTTTTTCAATTATTTTTTAATTCACAAAAAATGTGTATATTCATATAAGAGTCACATTCCCTACTTTTTATTGGACCAAGCATATAGCTAATTTCACCGTTTTCAACCACGTGTGCTTTAAAAGAACTCTTTTAGACTTTTGTAAATTTAGGTATAGCAGGTATCGAGTTTTAAGGTATTTTTTTAAAAGATTTTGGTCCTAAGGCTTTGGGGTTGTAGGTTAATGAACCTTCAAATTCCAACATTAAAAAAAGAAAGGAAAAAATGTACTCATAAAAATTGACCAAAATGACCGATTTTAGACCAAAATTGGAGGACTATAGTAAACTATGTTTTCAATTATTTTTTAATTCAAAAAAAATGTGTCTATTAATATAACATCTACATTCTCCATGTTTTATTGGACCGAGCATGTAGCTAATTAATGGTTTTCAACCATGTGCTTGAAAAGAACTTCACCTTTAGGGTTTTAGAAATTTCATGTTTACGGAACGAGTTTAAAGGTGTTTTTAGTAAGGATTTTGGTCCTAAAGTTTAGGGTTGTAAGTTAATTAACCTCCAAAACCTAACATTGGAAAAAGAAAAGGAAAAATATACTCATAATTAAATGACCAAAATATTTAAACCAAAATTGGAGGACTATAGTAAACGATATATATTTTCAAATTTTTTGAATTCACAAAATAAGTGTATATTCATATAAACTTCAAATTCATCACTTTTTATTGGACCGAGCATGTAGCTAATTCACGGTTTTCAACCACGTGCTTGAAAAGAATTCCCGTAAGCTTTTAGAAATTTACGGTTTAGAGATCGAGTTTTAATGTGTTTTTCTTAAGCATTTTAGTCCTAAAGCTTTGGGGCTATAAGTTAATGAACCTCCAAAACCTAACCTTTAAAAAAGAAAATAGAAAATGTACTCATAAAAAAATGACCAAAATAATCGTTTTTAGACCACGAGGAATATAGTAAACGATTTTTTCAATTATTTTTTAATTCACAAAAAATGTGTATATTCATATAACATCCACATTCTCCATGTTTTATTGGACCGAGCATGTAGTTAATTTACGGTTTTCAACCACTTGCTTGAAAATAACTATTTTAGGATTTTGGAAATTTATCGTTTAGGGATCGAGTTTTAAGGTATTTTTCTTAAGCATTTTGGTCCTAAAGGTTTGGGGTTGTAGATTAATGAACCTCCAAAACCTAATATTGAAAAAAGAAAATGAAAAATGTACTCGTAAAAAAATGATCAAATTGATCGTTTTTAGACCAAAATTGAAGGACTATAGTAAATGGTTTTTTGATTTTTATTTTATTTTCAAAAAATGTTTTTATTCATATAAAATTAAAATTCTCCACTTTTTATTGGACCGAGCTTGTAGGTAATTCACGGTTTTCAACCACGTTCTTGAAAAGAACTCCTTTAGACTTTTGAAAGTTTACGGTTTAGGGATCGAGTTTTAAAGTATTTTTCTTAAGGATTTTGGTCTTAAAGTTTTGGGGATGTAGGTTAATGAACCTCTCAATCCCAACATTAAAAAAAGAAAATGAAAAATGTACTTATAAAAAAAATGACCAAAATGATCATTTTTAGACCAAAATTGGAGGACTATGGTAAACGATTTTTTCAATTTTTTTAACTCACAAAAAATGTGTATATTTATATTACATTCACATCTCCACTTTTTATTGGACCGAGCATGTAGCTAATTCACGATTTTCAACCACGTGCTTGAAAAGAACTCATTTAGGCTTTTGAAAATCTATGGTTTAGGGATCGAGTTTTAAGGTGTTTTTCTTAAACATTTTTGTCCCAAAGTTTTGAGGTTGTAAGTTAATGAACCTTCAAAAGAACATCGAAGAAAGCAAATGAAATATGTAGTCATTAAAAATGACCAAAATTATCGATTTTAAACCAAAATTGGATGACTATAGTATTGTAAGTATTTTTTTATCCCATGATCATATTACATTTTTATTCCATTTTTAGAGTTAAGAAATAAATTATATGTTTTACTAGAGAATAAGTAAATTTTGCTCTAATTTATTCTGAGTTCAAATCTCTACAATATGATTTATTTTTACCTTGAATCTACAAAGAAACATTAACTATATATTTTAATTTGTAGGATAAATTATCACATTAGATTATTCATTCTTTTTTTTCTTTTTACCTAATTAGGAAGAAAATCATTGTTCACGACCAAACCTAGCTAATTGGTGGTTGGGTTTTAAATAACATTAACAACTTTGCTTAGGAAACTAGTTGTGGTGTCAACTTATAAACATTTATTAAAGAGAATTGCCAAAAGAAGAACACACATCATCATTTTATCATTGAATTTTTCAATATAATTTTGTCAGAGTAAAGATCAGTTTTTTTTTTTTACGTGACAAATCAGAAACCTCTTAATCATCAACATATACATATGTGAGTCATGCTCTTTTTGGCGAGAGAAGATCAGCCTAATTGACATAAATTTCTTCGATTAATTTTTCAAATTTTCATACCATTTGATGTATTAAAAAAAAGAAAAATTATAACAGATGCCAATTTATAATAAAATAATTAAAAATATAGCATTTTTTATAAAAAAAAATGTGAATATAGCAATTTCTATCACGGATAGTATGGTCTATCGCTGATAGAAGTTTATCGCGGATAGAAGTCTATCGATAATAGTCTTTTTTATAGAATTTTGTCAGTGATAATAGTCTTTTTTTTTTTTTTTTTGAGATAGTCGGTGATAATAGTCTATCAGTAGTAGAAGTCTATCCGTAATAGTCACAAAATCTATCAGTGATAGTCACTGATTTTTTTGCCATATTTGCAAAAAGTTTTAAACTTTGTTAAATTTGTAATTATTTTTTTTTGCCTGATTGCTCTTCGTGCCGCCCTAAAATAAAATGTATTAAAAAAAATCTAAAAATTTCATGAATTTAATTATTTTGTTTTTAAAAAAAATCAAAATATAACACATAAATCGATTGTAACAAATCTTAAATGTTTTGGTATGTAGTTCCAAAATTTTAAATTATTAATATTTATAGCATTGATATTAAGTATTATTAAAATGAAAGTATCTAAATATCAATATAAAACAAGACTCTACAATCAATGATTCTTGCAAGCGTGACTATATATTATATGTTTTATATAATGAATTGGAAGCTTTTATTAAATATGAATATATAGACTAATTTATGACATAATGTATACCTAGGACAATAACATTGTCATGTCACACACCACTAGTGTACGAAATTTTAAATATAATATTGTAAGAACGACATATGGATCTTAGTCTAAAACTTTGTAGTATCCAATTATTATTTAAATTGTAACCTTAGGTTTGAGGTATCAAACATTGAAAGAAGCTAAATTTGGCTGGATGCTGCGAAGGACAAAGTCTCACAAGTATAACATATTTTTTTAATTTAGTGTAATATCATTATCAAACTACGTTGTATTCTTTTCCACAATTTTAGAAATTATTCCTTTTTTTATGCACTAATTTTTCTATTGAATCTATAATTCAAAATAGGGTAATTTTCTAAATTGTTTCTTTCGAATTAATTAAAAATAATTATAATAATGAGATCAAATAATATAGTTCAACCGACATAACGTACGACATAGTGACTAAGAGGTCACATATGTCTGATTCTCCCAATTTCATATTTTTTTTAAAAAAAAAATCTCAACTCCCACAGGTTGTAAAAAAAAAAAAAAAAGTTTATTTTAACAGTTTATTTTACCGAACTATTTTATAGGTTGATTGAAAACTTGATAAAGAATAAACTCGGTTATAATAATTCAATATATGTGTAATAGCATTTGTTTTCACTAATTTTTCTTTTGAATTCATAATTCAAAATGAGGCGATTTTCTAAATTTTCTAAATTATTATTTTTTTGACAATTTTTTTTACCGAGTTATTTTGTAGGTTGATTCATAACTTTATGTTACGGGTTGATCTCAGCAGAAGGGAAGTCCTGACGCCAAGGCTTTGGCGTCAGCAAACCCCACACCACGGTATCGCCATCATCATCACCAGTCGACCCCTCGGCCGCCCAATACGTCACCACATCCAGGCGATATTGACTGGGCGGCTGATTCGTCATCGTCGCCATACCGAAGGCGGTGAAAGTATAGTGTTCCCTGATAATTTGGCTAAGATCAAGGGGATAATGTTCTCTTACAATAAATGAGCATGGATCGGCGTCCACGGCCCATACGGTCCTACCGCGGATCCTGGAGCTTCATGATGAAAGAGATTTGGGTCGACCCGACCCGCAACTCCTCACCTATAAAACATATCGGTGCATGTATGTTTAAGGTACGCAATACTACACACTCTCACTCAGACTCTCCTACTTACTCTCATATCACTTCTAACTTAAGCATCGGAGCGTCGTGGGCCTAGCCCCAACACACCCGGTGCAAGTTGACTTCTTCTTCTTCCTACGTAGGATTTCGATAACCCCTGGTGTCCGCCATTCAAATCGGAACCTCGACGGAGAGAGTCGATCCAAAATCTTGCATCGAACACTTATTATAACTTTATAAACAAGCAACAATTGTTTATTCAATGACTATTTTATAGTAAGGTTCTCTTGTCACATTTTTTTTTCTTTGAAAAAGGAACTATTTTTCCTCAACAATATCAAACAAGTATATAAATCAAGATGTCACTCACATAGATTCAAAATTTCAAATGGTAATTGAGTTCATATATATTTAGAGCAATTTCTTTTTTATACTCCTTGACAACCATTCTTTTTAAAATTAAATTCTCTTCATCCCTATTTTTTCATCATAAATATAAAAGACTTTTCTTAGCGATTGAAACTTCTCATCCTTACATTAAATAGAACTTTTGCAGTCTCACCAAATCAATATATATTGGTAATAATAATAAAATAAATAAATAAATATATGTTGTCCAACTTTTTTTTTTTTCGTTAGTTCGTTTGAGATAATGCAGATATCCACTCTTTTTTTTTTTATTAAAAGATCAAACTTTTATATATGTGTTTTCAAATCGTAAATATCTTAAAATAATAAATACAGTAATAACTATGTTCCAATTCTACATTAATATCATTCACATGTTAAAGACAGACCTAGATAAATCTAGTTAAAGATATATGAAAATAATATTTTATTTTTATTTTTTTTAGCGTAAGATTGAACTTAGGACCTCTTAGTCCTAAGTCGATACATCAGGTCAGTTGAGCGATATTGTTGTTAGTAATAACAACTTTGTTTGAGTTATATAACTTATAATTCAATTATTTATTTTTTTTATTTAAAAAAAAAAACTAATAAGATCCAATAATTTACATGATTTTATTGAAAAAAAAATATAGGGGCAATAAATAAAGATTACTGCATTAATTGATTATTTTTTTCGTTACCCTGTCTACTATGACAAAAAGTATTTAATCAACTAGGTTATTTTGCATATTTCATTTGATTAAACAATATATTTTTATTTATTTTGAATTCAACATTTTGTTAATTACATCGGATACCGTAATATTATTTAATAATTTACTGAAACATGATCCAATAATTATTGAAGGCTATATTCCTAAAATAATAATAAAATTAAGGGCACTTTTCAAAAACTATCCCTACACTTGGCGTCCTTTGGCTAGATTACCTCTACTTTTTTTTCCAATAAAAAATTCTTGAAAATCAAATATTAGAGTTAGCTCTCTATAAATAGTAGTGAAATGGTTCGAATCTATCATTGTAAAATAATAATAATAATATAATGAATAAATAAAAATTATATTGCATAATACAAAAATAAAGGATATATTGTAAAATTTACTCCCTTTTAAATTCTAAAAAATATTTAATATGAAAAATAGTTCTCCGAATTATTTTTTTTTTTTTTTTGGTTAGTGTTATTTTTTTTTTACAATATAGTGATGTGGAAATTGAAGATGTGACTTCCTCGTGTTAATAGATAACAAATAACACGATCGAATGTTTTTTCTTTTTACTAAATTATAAAAAAAAAAAATACTCATCTTTTCTCGAGTATCACTTGACACATATTATATTATATATATATATATATATATATATATATATATATATATATATAGCATTTTGAATTTAAGGGTGTTCAATATTTTTTTTTTTTTTGGTTAAATTAGAAAAAAAAATATACTCCTTAACTATGTGTTCAGTTTCAAAAATACTCTTAGAACTTTCAAAAGTTAAAAAAAAAAATCATCATCGTTAATGATATACAAAATTCGATATGAATGGTTAAATTCTAACTTGTATTGATGTGATGGAGAAAAAAAAAATGAATGTCTAAGTTAAAAAATCATAAAAATATAGGCCCGTTTTATAATTATTTGATTTTTAGTTTTTGATTTTTTGGAAATTAAGCCTATAAATAATACATCCAAATCTCTATCCGTGACTTTCATTTTTTTTTTTTTGCAACGATATTTTAATTAATGCGAGGATTGAACCCATGACTACGGGCACAATCTTATGCCAATTGAGCTATGCTCGGTTTGGCGTGACTTTCATTTTTGCCAAGAAAACATTACAACTTTTAGCCAAATTTTAAAAAAAAAAAAAAAAATCATTTTTTTTTTATTTTATTTTATTAAGAAAACCTTACAACTTCTAGCGAAATTTAAAAAACAAATATAAATTTTTGAAAGTTTTTTTTTTTTTTTTTCGAAAATCAAAAATAAAAAATTAAATGGTTATCCGCGATTTTGTATATATTAACCGAAATAGAATGAAAAATAGAGGAGGGACCACATAGAAAGGGTACCGTGTGATCAACATCATGCGGTGGAGGAGGTGACAGGTAACGGTATTCCGTGACATTTCCGGTCAGGTTCACGTGTCAATATCAATTTTATTTAATGTCTCATGTGTCTACTAATTGCAACTTTACCCTACTCCTCTTTTCCCAAGTACCACTGCCACTTCCCATTATTTATGTATATAATATCTTTAAAAAAATAATTCTTTTATTATTAATTAAAATTGACATTGAATGATTTTATAAAAAAAAAACAATAATAAAGTTCATATTTGGGCCACATGTCTCTCTCAATTTTCATTCAAAATTAGGGGGAGAAATAAAACTAGGGTAAACTTTCTTTTTTCCTTTTTTACCCTACTCAATTTGTGGAATACTTTTTATAAAGTACATGAAATAAAAAATGGATAACCCTTTTCAATTGAATTTTTAAAAGTTAACATTTGTTTATTATGGTAGGTTAAACTTATGATGGTTTTTTTTAATAATATATATTTGTGTGTGCGGGCCAGCTTACACGCATCTCGACTAATCGCACGAGACAGATCGTCTGATCCTACCACATTTGATGGCCAAGAAGACCTATAGAAAATTAATTCTTAGGGAGGCCACAAAAAATTGAACTCATTACCTCTAGGGGATGAGTTTAATAGTCAATCTGACTGACTATATTTAAATTAAATTACTATCGATTAATTTCTTTCATGCTAATTTAATCTTTAATGGTTGAAAGCTTGGCGGCGGTCAAGGAACTTCTATTGGCGTGGGAGGCGGGCTTGAGTTCGGTGATTTTAGAAACATATTCCTCTCGATTGTGTAGTTTGTTTGAAGGGGGGGGGGGGGGGGGGGCGAGAATGTGATGAAGGTTGGAATGTTGGTAGCAAATGTGTGTGAGGTTCCCCCATCCTTTTATGGAGCGTTGTTGCGCATATGGTTTTGGGCCTTCGACAATGAGTGGTTTGGGTGGAGGATGTCCCTCCAGAGAGATTTAGTCTTTTTGTTTGCGTGATTTGATCGTGGTTTAGTTTTGTATTGAGCTTTGCTTTTTTTTAAAAAAAAAACTTTAATTTTATAATTTAATAAAGTTATTATTATGAAGAATAAACACCATCATTACTTTTTTTTCTAAAAGAAAAAACACCAATTTGACTCTTTTTTGGATATTTTAATTAATGCGATGATTGAACTCGTGACCTCTTAGTCACGGCACAATCTTTTGTCAATTGAGCTATGCTCGGTTTGTCAACACCAATTTGACTATTGTACTAACATAATAGTACAAAATACATTTGGACCTTTTTCTCGTGAAAATAAAATAGGAAGAAAGACTATTGTAAGATCCAAAAGGAAAAACAAGTACCTTATATGACATTTGCATTTTTTGCTCTAAGCTAAAAGGCTTTTAAGCATTTAGGTAGCTCAACCCTTTATTTCTCTACTAATACAATATTGTCAAATTTGTCCATTTTAGATTGAAGTTTGTACAATTTTTTATATTTAAGATTAACTTGAAAGACTTTCAACGAGTGAAAATATATTGTTTTGATCCGTGAATCTATGTTTTACTCATTCTAATCCATATAAGAGTTTGGTCCCCTATTTATAAAAGAAAAAAAAAAGTTAAGTAAGAAGTTTGAATTACTCTAAATTTTGGAAATGTTTAAGCAATCAAATTTGATTAGTAGTAAGAAAAGGGTAAAATGTAAATGATATATGCATACAAAAAGAAGTTGAGAAGCAATAATGAATGAGATAATAGTTAAATTCCAAGTATAGAAATGAATTGACATATAATAAGATAAGTTAGTTAATTAATTAAAAATTGTAGGTGTGGGGTCAAAATTGAGAGAAGTCATTAAATAGAAATGGGGTATTTGAGAGTGGGAAAGACATTGGGATTTAGGGTTTGGGATTGGGAACAATGGAAGGGTCCTCCAAAAGGACCACAACCCATGTGCCCATGTGACTCTCTACCTCTAAGCATAATAACAAAACACACAATTTCACTCAATTTCACTTCATGCATAATAATTCCAAAATCATCTTTTACAAAAATATGCATTGCTCCTCATCATCACAAGAAAAAAAAGTCCCCTTCCATATCTTATACTTAATTTTGTGGGGATGCCTCTCTTTTACCTCTCTGACCGTGGTACCCACATTCATTACGTTTGAGGGGGTTTACCAAAATCTGTAAACGTAATTAAACTGTTGGTCCCACCTCGGAGTGACTAATCTCATTACGCTCAATCTCTACTACCTTAGGCCCTCAATGAGATTATCATTGCAGATTATGTGGGGGCCCACTGATTTTCTACTCATTTTCTTCTACAAAATGCCTCTTCTCTCTCTTCCGAGATTCTCACAAATGTAATTCCTTCACACTTTGTCATTTTTCCCATTTCCTCTGGTTTTTTTATGTGCTTTTTACTTTTGATAAAAAAAAAATTGATTTTTTTTTCATCTAACGCATTTCCGAATCATTATTCTGGGTGTTTACGCAAATAAAATCTAAGGAGATCTTCATAGTTTTAGTATATTTATTTTGGGTGTTTACGGAGAAAAAAAGTCGTATTCAACCTCGTAATCATTCGGTTTATGGCGCAGACGAGGAAAATTAATACATAATTACACGATTTGGAAAACTATCATGATTTATATTAATACTATCAAAATGATTACAAACCTGATTCATTGCACGAGTACAAACTCGACCGTGAACATGATTTTTATCAAACGATGGCAGAAAATGAAGTTCAGAGAGTACCAAAAGTTTCGAAGAGAAAACGAACTGCGACTCTGAAACGTAAGACGGCTGAAGAGAAATCAGAACTTAAGTGAATCGGTTGCGAAACCACCGGTCCAGCGAGAAGGAACACCGTTATCTTGTGGCGAAGAGAAAGAATGAGAAGGGAGTTTGAACGTTTTGGCGAAGACGAAAGAGGAAGAAGGCGTGTGTTTTTTTAGGTCACTTTCTAATTATGGCAGAGGGTACTATGGTAAATTCACGATTTATTACGTTTAAATTGGCCTAAGTAAACATTATCAATGAAATGAAGATTACGTTGGAATTGGGCTGAAGTAAACACTATGAAAGGTAAACCGATTACGATTGAAGCTCTTAATCCATTACAGTCGATTACGATTGATTTATTACGATTGTTAGGAAAAAATCATTACGGACGGGTAAACATAGCCTTAGTGTAAACTAATTTGATGTTAATTCTAAAGGTGTATTCAACATAGTGCAAAATAACTGGTATAAAATGTCAACTTAGACATTACTCAACCCAGAGGTCAAAAGTTCGAATTTCACACCTCATATGTTGAACTAAAAAAAAATATAAATATGTTTGCATCCATTAGTAAATCAATTTACTTTTAACTTAAATAAGTAGCTAAATCGATACTTTCCTTAAACTTCTGCTAGAATAACCTAAATAAGTATACTTTCCTTAAAATTGTTGTAGAAATTTGTTAAATCGACACTTCCCTTAAATAAGTAGTCAAGTAATTAAGGAAGTATGTTAAATATAGAATGCATTTTAAACCAAAATGCAACCACACAATTAAGTAGCTAAAAAGGAATAAATTAAGTCAAACCAAACAGCTCAATTTACATAAAGTTTTGCCCTTCATTTAGAGATCACGAGTTCTTCATTCCCCACTCCACATTAATCAAATACCTTTGTTAAAAAGTAAAGTGAAAAAAAAAAAAACTTAAATTTTAGGTACTAACCACCATAAATTTATTATTCTTTTAAATATATCTCTAATAGTATTTAGATACATATTTGAGACTAATTTTTTTTTTAATCTAGGTACATGATTTTATTAAGGGACAAAATCAATTTATACTCTTAAACTTTGGAAGTTTTATCAATTAAAACTATAAACTAATTATTATATCGATTTAAATTATGAACTTTCAGAAATGTATCAATTTACACTTTTGGTTAGAATTTTATTTTAAAAACGTTAATTTAAATACGCGGAGACTTGTAATTTTAGAAATTAAACCATTAAACTTTCAGAATCAATTGTAATTGATAAATTATAAGTCTCCCATGTATATTTTTATAAGAGGGTGTAAATTAATATTTATGAAATTTTAGGATTTTAGTTGATACAAACTCCATAAATTCTCCCATTTTTAAATTAAAAGCACATGAACAAAAAAGGAAAATGAATTTAAAAAAAAGTAATGTGAGAGTGTTATTACAAATGTAGTAATCCTCTGAGATATTGTAGAAAGCCATTGATGAGACAGCCAACAGGTTTGTACTTGGAATTCCATAGCACCAAAAATCATAAAATTAAATTAAATAAATAAAGAAAGAAAAATAGCATTAAATGTAATGATTCAAAGCAAAGGGTCCCAATTCCAAAATACTTCTAAATTCACCACTGCCATTTCCACTCTGTAATGTATAAAGAAAGAAAAATAATAAATAAATAAAAAATCATAAAGCTTCCAAAACATAATCACACTCTTATGCCATCACAATTCACAACCAAACTGCACCAACAAAATATAACAAAACCCAAAAAAAAAAAAAAAAAAATTCATACTCATTTGCAAACCAACTGTCTTTATCCTCAATTTCCTCTCTTTTTTCTCCCTCCATTAAAATCTTTTGTTCATTCATTCATTCATCATCTCAGTCCCAAGCAAACCCTTCTTTCTCTCTCTGTGTTTGTTCTTCTGAAGAAACAGAAAAAACCCACAATTTATTTCACTTCTTTTCACTTACCCATCACTTGTTTTGTAGTAAGAATCATCAATGACTCGCTTATTCCGATCCAAATCGAGTGGGCACGTCAGAGTGGCGGAATTCAAGCCGCCACCGCCGCCGCCGAGCTCTTATTACGACAGTGACGATGAAGAGGAAGAAGAGGAAGAGGAGGAAGAGGAAGAAGATGACGATTATTATGGAAATGGGGTTAAGGTTGGGGTAAATGAAAATGGGTATGGCTTGGTTTTGAGAAATTCGATCTCTGATAGTGATGATGACAAGCAGGAGGAAGCTACGAGGAATAGTAACAATGGAAATCAGTTTCAGATACTTGACATTTTGGTCACTGCATTGAGGAAATCGTTGGTTACTTGCAGTGTGGAAACGGATGATGTTTCTTCTATGGATATTAGCTCGCCAGTGAATGTGAGACATGTTTCTCATGTTACGTTTGATAGGTTTAATGGGTTTCTGGGTTTGCCTACAGAGTTCGAGCCTGAGGTTCCAACCAGAGTGCCTAGCGCCAGGTGAGCTCTTTTCTGAAATTGGTTTTTTCTCTGCTTAGAATTTGGTTTGGGTTACTGTTTTTGGAAATGGGATTGTTGTTGAATTGAAAATTAGTGATTCTTTTAGCTGCTTGAATTGATAAAATGCATTGCTACAACTTGTTTTAGTTTGGGAGTTCTGAAAATTTTGGTTCAATTGAAGGCAAAAACGAACCAATTTGCAGTTTAGGCAAAAATCCAAGAGGGGAAATCATAGTTGCTGCCTCACTTTCATCGATTTTGGTGCCTTGGTGATTCTTTTTCTTTCTAATTAAATCAATTGGGAGCTTTGGATTTTGGTTTCGTGTGTAGCTTTTTACTTTTACTATCTGTCATATCTCTCTCTCTCTCTTTGAGGTTTCTTGGAATACGTGCGATCTCAAAGCTAGATGTGAAGTTGTAGCTAGCAGCTTTTGAGGGACCATGACAGGAGATGTATGGAAGGCATTCCAAAGAGGGCTGGTTGCTTTAGAATGCCTTTCGCCCCATATAGAATCTGCTTTGCAAAACTTTTTGTAAAAAAAGTTCTAATACAATAACCAGGACAAGGAATGTCCCTGTGTTGTGTTTTTCTCTCCCTCTCTCTCAATTTTTGTAATGCAAAACATCCAAAGAATCCTTGGCTTTCTGAGCTTGGTTTTACAGAGGAAGGGAGAAATATTATACTTTTTGGGATTATGAGACCTTAAAGGCAAATTTTTCAATAGGACTGGAAATAGAAGACTGGTGGTGAGATATGGGGAAAGGGGATTGGCTGTTAATGTTGGTTATGTTATGTAAGAAATTTCATTAAGCAATTCATGACGGATGGATGCTTCTAAACATGCTGATTGTGTCCCGTCAGTGTCGGCCATCTAGTGTGAGATTATGTTGAACTTAATAGGTTATGTATTGATTAGCGCTTTCCTTTCCCTTTCGACAAAGAATATAACTTATTAAGTTGGCTGGCATTCTTGATTGATTTTTCTAAATGTATATGTTGAACATCATCATGTACAGCTTGTGCTTTTTTCTTGACTAGGCAAACCTATTTGAACTTTAAACATTTGGAATGTAATTTGAAATCGGTTTTGCTTCCCCCCTATGCTAACTAATTATCCATATTCATCAATCGCATTCTTGTCGTCCAGTGCTAGTGTTTTCGGAGTTTCTGCCAAGTCAATGCAGTGTTCTTATGATGATAGAGGAAATAGTGTGCCAACAATCCTTCTTATGATGCAAAAGCGGTTGTATTCAGAGGGAGGTCTAAAAGTATGTATTGATTTCTTTCTTAGTACTAATCTAGCTTGCTGAGACATTTACATAATTCTTGCTGTCTTCCCTGTTCAAAATGTGAATTATAAGTATTTCTTGTCACTATTGAAGGCAGAAGGGATATTTCGAATAAATGCTGAGAATAGTCAGGAAGAGTTTGTCCGAAACCAACTAAACAGAGGCGTAGTGCCACGAGACATTGACGTTCACTGTTTAGCAGGCTTGATCAAGGTATTCTCATAGAGGATTCTATCATAAACTTTAACCGGTATCATCAACTTTCATGTTTCTATCATGAAATGGACAAATTTCCGTTTGTTGGAACTTCACATTCTATTTAAGACGTTTAGCTTTTGGAAGATTGTGCTCTAAGGTTTACTGCCAAAGTTGGATCTGCAAAGGAAATTGATATTCTTGGCTTCTAGTTTTTATCATTTTTTGTATGATCTTCTTATTAGAGCTAGTTTTTGTCTCGTCTACAGGCATGGCTTAGAGAACTTCCTACAGGAGTGCTTGATACGCTAACCCCAGAACAAGTGATGCATTGCAACACAGAGGAAGACTGCACTCAACTTGTTAAACTACTCCCTCCCATGGAAGCTGCTATCCTTGACTGGGCTATCAATTTGATGGCAGATGTCGTCCAACACGAGACGTACAACAAGATGAATGCACGCAACATCGCAATGGTTTTTGCACCGAACATGACTCAGGTGTGTGTGTGCAACTCATAATTTGGCTAGCAATATGTTGGTTGATATGATTGCAAGAAATCTATCCTTCGAGTAAATGATAATATCTTTCTATTAGGCTAGCAATATCACATATAGGGGCACTGTTATGAACTAAAAAGCAGTTCTCTTAATTTGGTGCAGATGGCTGATCCTTTGACCGCACTAATTCACGCTGTACAAGTGATGAACTTGTTAAAGACCCTAATTCTTAAGATCCTTCAAGAAAGGGAAGAATCAGAGGCTAGGCAACAGTCCTCTAGCTTGGATCCTCCTAACCCTAAGATCAATATGAAATCTTCAAACTCAACCAGTGGCAAATCCACCAAGCAACCACCAAATGCTGCGAGCGATGACGCAAGATGTACCAGTTTAGATAGAGTTGACTACACTTCTGGAGGAAAATTTGAAAGCTTTGAAGAGAAAGATGATGATGAAGAAGAAGAGCAATACCATTCAGCTTCTGGAAGAAGTACTCCAATTAGATATGGAGTTGGGACATTACAAAGTGGATATGAAACAAGTGACTGGCTAAGTTTGAGAAAAGGGGTGAGGAAACTATGCAAGCACCCTGTATTTCAGCTGAGTAAGTCAACTAAGAAGACTAGAAGTTTTGGAGTTGTAACTTGTAAGTATTAGGAAATGAGGAGGAAACTTTGAATAGAATATCTGCTGACTGCCAAGTTGCTGGGGTTTGTGTAAACAGTTGTAATAAAACAGATGCGAGTGTTTGATTATAACTGGTTGAATTGGATAAATTTCAAATGTTACTGTAACTCGAGTGCTTTAGAAACTCTAGAGGAAGAAGACTGGAAGCAAAATTTATAGTCTCACTTCTCTTGTGATTGTAAGATCATTGTGATTGATTGCCAAGGTAATGGAAAAGTATTCCTTTGTTCTATTAATTGAATCATGTGATGTTCCACAGTATCCTCGCATCGATTCTATTTGTGGATTGACAAGAGGATTCGAACCTCTAACTAACTTCTTAGTCGAGGGTACTGCCGTATGTGCATATGAGCTATGCACAGCTTGTCATTTTGCTTTGTGCTTTGGTATGACAGCATTTTGTGTTGCCTGTGAACTGGTATAAGCAACTAGTCTAAATAAGGTTGGGCATAGAAAGAAATTTTAAATAACCAAACCTTGAGCAACTGCAACTTGTTGGACAACTTTCCTTTGCATTCAAAAGTTTCAGGTCAGTTAAAGAACCGACTGCTAGAAAACCTTCAGTAGAATAATATTCTAACTAATCCTACTGATCTTTCGCAAGTTGTTTACAAAATGAGATAAACAAGTGAAAGTACTGGTTCTCGACCAGTCTTCCACTACCTATTCAAACTACGTCTGCCTTCTATTGCCAAGTATGGAATTTAATTGCATACCAAGACTCTTACAACACAACTTACCTAGATATTCTGCTTAAACTAAAACAATTGAGAACTTTCAGTTCTTTGCTCAATCTACTAATATCACCAGAGTATGCAAGTTCTACCAAACGGCGCACCTACTATTAACAGCCACACGCGGATGTGGAAACAACCATCAGGCTATGCTACTTAGCCTCCTCTCCATCACCACCGCCGCCCCGCCCAGCAGCTGACCCCTGACCATCACCACCTGCACCTCCCATATCAGCAGAGTCCTGCTTGCCACCTCCACGGGAATCATTTTGCCCTGAACTTCGAGCAGGCCCTCCAACACCAGCACCCCCAAGGGCACCCTCAGTATGATGTGGGTGATGCATGCCATTGTTGGCCCCTCCCATAGGTCTTAGTCCCATTTGCCCTTGCATTGCTTGCTGGTGTTGCTGGTGTAGCTGCTGCTGTGGATCCTGTAATTGATGTGGGTTGCCAAACTGCAACGGAACTTTCTGTGGGAAAAGTCCCGATTGCTGTGCCATTATAGCTGCCTGAGGGTGCTGCATATAATAACCCCCTTGCTGCATGGCAGGATGTGGAGCCATCTGACCATTCTAACACAGGTAAGGCAGACGTATAATACATCATCAAATTATGGGAAGCAGAGGCCTAATTAATTACCAACCTGTGGAGGCATAGCTGGTGCCTGTGGCTGGGCATCAGCAATTGCAGCTAAATACATCAAATTCTTCTGAAGTTGGGCTTGGTACCTAATCACAAGTATCGTATTAACTCAAGTACAAACTTATGCACACTACAAGTACATGGGAATGAAATTGAACTCAAGTAAAATGCATCCTATTGGGAAAATTGAAAGCCACTTAAGACAAATAGTTTTAGAAAATACGATACTTCAGCAGTCCATATAAACACACAGGCACATGACTGCACAACAAAGGATGCAGATGGTGTAAACCTATCAAAAATGGGAAGAAAAAAAAAAGGGACTGTAATGTACTTTGACTCCAAATATTCACAAATATACTACATCGTATCATTTCTCAAGTACCTATTTGATCTTATTTTACATAAGAAATGCATACTTGATCTAAATCCCTAACTAAAAAATGCAGCATTAGAAGCAGGATTTTTATAGTGGAATACAAAAAGAAAACTGGCACCCAGAGACGCCTCCCAGCTCCTGAAGATACACAATCCTTACTTCCAAATAACATGCATGGTAAATCAATTGCTTGTATACATGACAAGAACTTCGGGGGACTTTGAGACGCAACATTTAGAGAACCAACACCATACACAACAATGTCCAGAGAGAAGGGTAACTTACTGAGCACATTCAGCTAGTTTCCCCAGATTTTGGTTGTCCAGTATGGCCAATATCAACTTTTTGTTCTCATCAAGATACTGTATGCACTAGAAAGTATTCGTTGTTGACAACTTTAACTCAAACATTTTAACAAGGATCTGATATGAAGCACTTGATTAAATCCATATTAGCTTATTTTGATGAACACCTTGGGTTCAAACCTTGTACAACAGAGGAAGCAAATGAAAGGAAAAAAAAAAAAAAAAAAAGGTTCTCCAACAGAATATTACCTTGTCATTTTCCATTCTTAATTAAAGACATTAATTCATCATAGCACGTTTCGAGTAAGCAAGAACAATAACCTCTTGCCCTAACTAACAAGAGATAAATAGTGATACAAGCTTGTAGAAATGAATAATGAAAAGATTCACTGGTAAAACTAGCTATTGCAGAGACAACCCTAGTGATTCGAGTAGTGGGTGAAAAGGGTTCAACATAATTAAATAATGATCTCCAGCTACTACCATATTCCTAAAATAATACTCCCATCAAGGGGCCTATCTGCAAACATCTAGTCATTAAAGGAGCGAGCCATTCATGTTGAAGCTATTAACTTATCAAGAACAAAAACACTTCTTCAAAATCACATCCAGGGCCATAAAATTTGAAAATGACTCTTGTCATGTTCAAAATCCATCGAGAAACATACTTTGAAGTATTCAAATCAATTTTTATGGTATGAAAACAACATTTAAAAGTGTAAACCCAGACATTAAATTGATTATGAATGATTAAAAACATGTTTTTGATTGATTTTGAACATTAAAAAGGTGATTTTAACAATGTTAAAATGACTCCCAAGCATGCCCTTGCATAAAATCAAACTCAGCAACCGAAGTAAAGAAGAAAGAGAAGGAGCCATGCCTTTTGAATCTGCTCGGTGGTGATATTGGTGGGTGGAAATGAAGGCATCATGGGAATCATTTGGGGTTGTGGCTGCATCTTTGGAGTTCCTGAATATAAACCCTAGCCCTAAGTCTGGGAAAAGAAAGTTCCCAAGTCAGCAGAGATTGAGAAGAGAAGAGGGAAAAAAGAGGAAGACCCAGAAAGCAAAAAGAGAGAAAGAACCTGTTAATCGTTAAAATGGAAGTTCTTCTTTGAGAGAAAATCTCTGAAATGGCGGTCTGAGGTTTCTGAATTTAAAGAAAAAGGGAAGGAAGGAAGGAAGGAAGAAAAGATTAAACAAAGGTTGCTTCAAAAAAAAGAAAAAGGGAAGGAAGGAAGAAAAATCCCACAAAAACGAATGGGGAAAAAGTCAGGATAGGACAAGAAGAAGATTAAAATAATCAATTTAACAGATAAATGAAAGTGTTTTTTGTTTTTCGATTTTCGATTTTCCATTTGAGGTTTTTTCTTTGTTTCACCAAACTCGACGATGACGACTAGATTTGATTTGCTCGCACTGTTTCAACCATCACTTTGGGCCTGACCCAAATCCCCCTCTCTCTTCTTTTTCTTTCAAACTTATTTATAATTATTATTATTATTTTAGTTCAGGGAGATATCTCGAGGTGATGGGTGTATGTCGATTACGGTGGAGTGATGCATAATTTTCTTCTAACATGTGAGGGTGGGGATTATGATTTGAACGTTTTGTCCCGCCTCGATGGGATAAGTACATCTTGACGGTTGAGTTGTGCTCATTGTTGGGGTGAAGTTATCAATAAGCCCAAGAACTCACAAACGACTTTATGACGATCTTGGTCAAAGAAAAGGTCGACTCCATTAGAAGCGGCCTTAGCCCAAGAAGGGTCGACCCCATTAACCAAAAAGTGTCACCCCCATGAAGGTTATTTTGGCCAAATAAGGCTAATAAGGGTCAACCTTCATAAACATCTACCATGCAAGTTTTTGCAAGTGTAGCAAAGATCATGCTCCAACTCAAGCATAATCTTGTAATTGTACCTCTTGATCAAACCGTCCCGAAAAATCTTGAAGGAATTTTCATGACAATTAAATGACGATTTTCATTACATTCCTATAAATAAAGTAAGACAAGATACGAAAGAGTATGGTTCTATTGTCTAAATACTTTGAAACTTGATACTAATTTGATCGTCGGAGTGTTGGTGACTCAGCATCACACTTAGTGTTGATTTATTTTGAACTTGTATACACATTTTGATTCCTCATTCTACAAATTTACTATGAACTATTTATGGGCATCAACACTATTATTGACAATTTAGCAATATCCATGAGAAATTAGGTAGAAAATATTATATTTTTAACATAATTTACAAAACATAAAAATAAAAAAATAGCTACACAAGATTTCCAAATGGGTCCTTTGCAAAAATAACTTCCAAACCTACCCTAAATTGACATTTTATTTAGTTAAAGAATTTTTTGGTCAACATTATAATAGTTTTAACATTTTTATAAACAAACACAAACAAAACATAAACCAAGCAATTCAAAATGGTTGTCTTCATAATTTTGTAAACAAACAAAACATATACATGGGTTCCCTCTAAGCCAACTCGTAGGCGACTCGACGTTTCTTTGACAATGGCTTTGAATAGATTATATCCTCACCCAAATCTGGGCTTAAAGGACAAGAATGTCCCATTTTTTCTTTAACGAACAACACCCTGCTGTAAGTAGATCACCTTTCGAATCTTTGAGAATCCATGCAATCACGCCTCTGTTGAGGGAATCACCCCAAAAGACATCACCGTTTCATTTTCATAACCTGCAAAGAGGGCAATTCCAATAACGCACTCCAGGGTCACCTACCGCAACTGGGTTTCTAAAGTTTGGTCTCTTACTTGTGTGTAAATCGTTAATACTTCGGTTAACCAGGAAAGATAAGGTACGAACTTGTGGTTGGTGCCCATTGTGTACGATTTGAGTTTTATAGTCCCATATATTCCATATAAAGATTAACATTGTCTCCCCCACAATTGTTTTTTGTCGCTGTAGTCCATCGTACTCCAACTTTCAAGGTTAACGTAGAAAATAAAAATCAAATTGAGCATCGTTATTATTATTATTATTATTTTTAAAACAATAGTTTATCATTAAATTGATGGTATTGAATGTATAAATTATCCTAATTGAAAATCAAATGGTAATTGGTAAGCATTTAGCTGTAATAATTAAAAAAAAAAAAAAAAAAAAAAACATTTAGGGAATTTCCCCAATTTTAACTTCATCAGCTTCTTCTTCTTCATGTTAAACTTAAAGATGGCTTCAATCTCTTCCCGCTGGCGGGGACTCTGCAAATCTATTCGGAACTTCATTTCCAAAAAGCCTTCAATTCTTCTCTAATTCCTTCACAGATAGTTCTACACTACTGCCGATCAAGGGACAAAGTTGTTAAATCTGGCGTCCGATATCTGGAAGCGACTTTTTGCGCCAAGAAGCAGAAGATCTGCTCCAATTGTTCCGATTATTCGGCTTGGTCGGCAATTCAATCAAAGAATGGAAGTTATCAATCCCTTCAAGCTCTGTTCGGGCCTCAAGTTCCTTGGCTACTTCATGATTGTATTGGTTTTCGCCATCGTTGCAGTGTCCTACTATGCGATTGTTGTGCTCATCTGGGGCCCCAAATTACTCATGGGCGGTATCAACTCATTCCTAGCGTTCTCCATCATCATTTTGTTTCATGTTCTGGTACTGATTCTGTACATTTTGTATTTTGGGTTATTGAGCTTGAATTTCCGATTTCATTTGGAGTAATTAACTTTAAATGAATCCAGCCACCATAGAATTGAAATATACGGGCTTGTTAAACTTAGTTGTACATCAATTAAATATGTGGTTCTAGAGTTCCAAGTAAGTTGGTTGCATTCTCTTAGTGTTATTTCTTGTTAAATCACCGATCAACCAAAAAATTTAAGCTTAAGTTGATTAGCTGATGGGTTACGGTAAATTTTATTATATCAACACTTTAACATTTCACGAGTCACTTCCCATAGGCTGGAGTTTGTTTTCATTTTTAGGATTTTCCGTGGTAGAAGCCTCTACAAATGGGATCATAAATTATTTAGTTAGATGCACAATGGGGCTTATTCTGATGGGGGTGGGGGTGGGGGTGGAGTAATGAGTTATGAAATTGCAGAACTTTGACATTGAGACAAATTGTGTGAAGACTGCATCTTGTTTTGCAGCTTTTACTCTTGTCATGGAGCTACTTTATGGTACTCCTTGAAGATCCTGGTTCTGTACCGGAAAATTGGATATTGGCAAGTGAAGCAGAGAATATGGAGGCTGGTGGTTCGTCATTGCCGGAACATGCACCTACTGAGGGTGCCACTTATTCCTCTTTCGATGGTGCCGGGAGAAGACCTACAGCCTATTGTCGTCAATGCCAAAATGGAAAACCACCACGTTGTCATCATTGCTCTGTTTGTAAGCTACTTAACTTCAACACTATTCCTACATCTCTTTATTTGTTCACACCACCCCATGGATTCTATGGTCATGTAGTAAGGTTGAATTATGTTGCACCTAATGAGTGATTAGTCTTCTGATTTGTAATACGTTTTCCTATTTATTAGTCTCGATTTATTTCTGAATGTTACTTTACTCTTAATATTTACTTTTACAGTTATTATAGAGCTTGTACTTTGAAATTATTAAAGGTACTTTAATGCTACTATAATGATCTGTAGGTCAAAGATGTGTTCTTAAGATGGATCATCATTGTATTTGGGTGGTGAATTGTGTTGGAGCTCGCAACTACAAGTTCTTTCTTCTTTTCTTGGTAAAATCTCAACCCACATCCTGGCTGTTACCAAGAGAGTTTTCTGTCTTAGTACGTGAGAAATATTGTCGGATTTTTCTTCCCCTTTTCCGTAGCATGGAAAACCTATGGAAATATGGAAGTAGAGTTATTGGTCTGCATTACGTTCTACTGAACTTAGCATGATAAGGGCGTGGTGTTGTTGGAACATGCACAAAGGATGGAGTAGTTGCATTGGCCAGGATGATAGATTGTTTATTGATGTCACATTTAACTCCTTAGAGATGGTTAATTTGGTTATTTATTGTTTTGGAAGCTTGCCTGAAGAAGATCAATATAATCTTTAAAGGAAACGAGTTGGTGAAATTATTTTGTCTCCTATTTTGTGATTTCTTTTCAAGACAATAACTGAAGATCAAAATCGTTTTATCCTATCATGTTAAGTAAAATGTATCTCTTTCCTCATGTTTATAATATTAAGTATAATATAAGACTTGGCCTGGATGAGAAAAGTAAAACACGTAAAAGTTATAATTATATTATATATGTGTGTGTATATATAGCCGAGTGAAATCTCTTTGTTAACCTGCTTGCCCCCTGCTTCCCCCCAAGCTTTACACATTCTTGGAGACAACAATGGATACACTTGTTTTGCTGCCTAGTTTTATCAAATTTTTTGATGAAGCTAAGACTCATTCCGGTTCTCCTGCCAATCTCGTGATCCTTTTTTTAGCTTTTGGTAAGAAGCTCAGCTGGTTTATAGTTTACGTTTCTATAAAATTGAACTTACCCTTTGATTTTCCAATATTCTTATGTCTATACCTTGATGCAGTTCTTAATTTAGCCTTTGCACTCAGTCTTCTTTGCTTCGTAGTTATGCATGCATCTCTCCTGATGAGCAACACAACTTCAATTGAGGTAATGAACTTAAAGTCTTCACTTATTTTTTTTTTCTCTCTTTAATTGTTCTGCTTCAGATTGGATTATCAATTTCCTTTCCTCCAGGCTCCAGCTGGTGATTGTTGCCTTGACCTCACTTATTCCTCTATCATTCACTGTTTTGTTAGTTGGTGGAATTAGAATAGCTGGACTATTGGTCTTGGTCACAAATATGATAAAAATCATTCTTATAATACAATCTTTCAAACGTGCATTTTGACCATTGTAGCCTCAAATTTAAGTAAACCATTATACTAATTCAGTCATTAGTTATTGAGACCTGCATGCCTTATTTTATTTTTTTTGAACAAACCTGCATGCCTTATTTAGCTCTGCAGATGCCAGTCTTTCCTTTTTACTAGCAAAGGTGCACATTCACTATTACATTTTCAGGTTCACGAGAAGAGAAGAGCAGTTCAATGGAAGTATGACCTAGGCAAGAAGAAAAATTTTGAGCAGGTAAATTGTAATACACCTTTGTATATGCCATCTTGAATTGTTCCCTCTCATTAATATATGATAATTCTCACATCTATAGGATTAAGAATCATCTTCTGTGTTTGTCGTGAAATATTTTTATTTGTATTTGTTTGCTACAGTTTTATATTATTTGGGGATAACATAGTTTTACGCTCTTAGTTGAATTAAAAGAGAAAACGGTATAGCCAACAAGAGCATAGCTCAACTGACATGATGTATCGACAAGTGACCTAGAGGTCCTAGGTTCAATCCCCGACCCCACATGTTGTCAGAAAAAAAAAAAAGTGAAAACGGTATATTATTGGATATTGAGGATTCCTAATGTAAAATATTACTAGTATTATCCTAATGTTATTCAGGGAGTATATTTGAACTTGATGCCTCTGAATGCATTTGTTGCATCCTCTCAAGGAAATTTATCTCCCAATGTCTGGTATAATAACAGAATCTAGTCTCATGTTTAGATCTCGTAATGACGTCGTGTCTCGTTTTCGTTCCTCCATTAAGGTATTCGGGACGAAGGCAGCACTGTGGCTTTTCCCATTGTTTTCGAAGGAGGATTTGGAGAAAATTCCTGCACTTCGAGGCTTGGAATTCCCAACTCATTCTGATGTGGAGGCTTGACACTTTTTCCCCCCGGTACTCTAGTCTCCAGTTAGCCAGTGTAATATATTGTCTTAATTTATTTATTTTCTGTATGTAAACAACCACGCATGAGACCTTGTTCTATTGTCCTTCTTTGGGTGTTCCTATTTGTAATTGATATTTTTTTTAAAGAGATGTAGAAAACAGCTAAAAGTTCCCAGAAGTTAAGCTTTACTCTCTTTTTAGTCGTTTTGCACTGAGCTGAAGAGTCATTTCCAAACATGCACTAATTTTTCGAATATAGGAGCTTGTAATAATCTCGCGAAATCATTTGTTTTCTTGTAGTTCTGCTTAAACATGAAAGACATTCATGTTTTGGGGAAATCAAAGTTATTTAGTTATTTTATGAACCAGTTATAATATTATACTGATGCTTGTTTTGGAAGTAATAATTCGTCAGCCCAAAATAAAAAACTTAAATAACAAAGCTAGTAAGCAACTGAATAAGAAAGTTGTATACTAGTGATGACAAATTCTTCTTAATTTAAAATTCCTATTCAGAGTTCCAAGAGACCAAACCTTATTTGCATTAAAAAAAGAAAAAACTTCTCATTATATATAATAGTAACATGGAAATCTTGGTCAAATGATGACAACTAGGGCAGGCGGGTCCCCTTGAACCCTACTAGAACTGGCCTTATAGCAGACAACCCTCCCTAGAAATTGGTGGAGGTGGAGCCCCAATATCCTCTCATTAGCCCCCCTCCCCCAAGAAAAAAGAAGAAACTAAATCTTGATCATCATCTAATTTCAGGTGGTTGATCATGATCCAAGGATGAAACCAAGGAAGAAATTCTGTCCATAGAAGTGCAGAAACTGGAGACAAAAACAGAGATCAAAATGAAGATGGGAGCAATCATCAAAACAAGGCTGAAAGGTACCATCCACTGTTGATTCTGTGTTCTATGTAATCGAACTGCCCACCAACCCATCACAAACCCACCTGATACACTCACCAAAACTAAAACCAGACATGCCCACACAGCCTTAAGCTTTCTATTCTTCTGCTTCTTTTGCTCTCTCTCCCCCTTCATCACAGCTTCACTTTCTGCTCCCACCTGCATTTCTCCACTAGGAAGAAGAAAGAAAAAAAAAAACTCACAAATGACCCATAGGAAGAAGAAGAAGAAGAATAGAAGAAGATAGATTCTAGAGAGAAAACCCAATTAGCTTAGCTAGCTTTAATAGAAAAGACTTGTGCTGTTCTTGAAGATATTAGAGAGAGAGAGAGAGAGAGAGAGAGAGAGAGAAAGAAAGAGGGATTTGGTAGTAAAATAAGAAAGTCGCATTGAGTATAACGTCAGGCGTGGCTGATCAAAGTTGGATTTATCAATTAAAAGGAATATATAATATAATAGTATAAATATAAATGATAGAAGGGAAAGGATTGACATTTATTGGAAGGGGATGAGTAATTGACATAGCTTGTATCTGGGGTAGAGTTTGATTGATTTATTGCCTTTGATGACATTAACTGCCACGACACCCACCTGGCTCTACACCCCCTTTGTTTCTTCATTTTCATTACCCTCTTTCATTATTGTTTCTTTCTTCTCTCCTCTCATCTCTTCTCATGCAACCTCTTCATTCATGTCTGAATGTAATCAAGGTTGCATTAATTTTTAAAGTCTACTAATAAATGATTCTTCAAAAAAAAAAAAGTCTGCTCATAAATGAAAGTAAACATATATGATATATCATTATATGAGTAACTAAGGTTATAATCTAACGTTCCTAGTTACCTTTTTCTTTCTATTTTTTTTAATACAACAAATGGGGTATGCGGATTTGAACCTCTGACCACAAGAGTAGTACATGTCAATTATTGCTGAGTTATGCTCACTTTGACACATTTTTTCTTTCTTATCTATTTGGTCTCCATGTTCACTTTATTTTTTGTATTAAATTGGGGGGTAATAGTGGGATTTATTATTATAGGTAAAGTACATTTTTGGTTCGTGAGATTTGAATTTAGTTTTTATTTGGTCCTTGAGTTTTCAAAATTAACACATTTTGGGTCCTTGATATTTGAATTTAGTTTTTATTTGGTCATTGAGGTTTCAATAGTGACATGTTGGCTCCATCAAGTTTGATTTTGATTTCTAATTCTAAGTGGTCCTTAGTAGAGTTGATGCTAGTTCCACCTAATGGAATGATAACATGGTAGTTAACATATGCTTAGTAGACTTTGATGATATGTATTTTTTAAATGAGTTGAATTTTTATTTTTCTATATTTTTTTTATACTCAGGGACCAATTAGAAACCCATTTCAAACTTGATGTGCTAATTAAAAATAAAATTCAAACTTTAAGGACCACCTAGAAATCAAATTCAAATCTTAGCGATCAAACATGTCACTTTTATCTCAAAGACCAAAAGTGTGAGTTTTGAAAACTGAAGGGATCAACTCGAAACTAAGTTCAAATCTCGGGAACTAAAAAGTATATTTTACCCTATTATTATTTGTCGAAGAAAATAGTAATAACAGGCAATTTAAAAATAAAACTAGGGTAGTCAACTCTGTCAAATGCATATGCATCATAAACGCATTAATTCCAACTCAGCCAGCCCTGGATTCTTAAAAAAGTTAAAAGCCATTTGGTTTTTCCTAATGTTTGGAAAAGGGAAAAACAACCCTACTTTTCCAAAAAGTTCCCCTTTTGAGAGTCTTAAGACACCCAATTAAAAGTTAAAACTTGAACAAGAAAAACCTAAAAACACATCAAGACAAGACTGTCCCTTTATGCAGGCATGGAAGAAGAACTCATGACAGCTCCTTTATTATACATAATAAAATTACAAGCAATGGTAATATATTCATATTTTTGAATGGCACAACTGGGTTAGGTTGGTATAATTATAATATTAGGAAACTAAGTCAGCAGTTAAGTATGATTTTAATCAATCATACTTTACTACTTGAATAGAATTTGAGCCAAAATTTTGGCCTCTCTCCTAAGATTCTATTCTACACGCAAACATGCTTCTTTACTGACTAGCCAGAAATCAATTTTCTTTTTCTTATCTCACTTTCGTCTTTCAGAAGTTAACAATTAAGAATATAAATATAGTATTTTGTCCTAATTATATAAATAAGAACAATATGTTGGTTGTTATGCGGCTTTTAAGTAAATAATAAAAAAATCATTCAGGGTTGACTTAGCAGTCAATAAAGGCCTTGAAAATAATAAAGGGTTTAGAAGAGAATATGTTCAAATCATGGTGACCACTTATCTAGGATTTAATATCCTAGGAATTTTCTAGACAACCAAATGTAGTAGGGTCAGACGGTTGTCTCGTGAGATTAGTTGAGGTGCGCACAAGCTGGCGCAAATACTCACGGAAAAAAATGACCTGGGTTCAAGAGTTCAAATTAAGACAATTTCATTGTTCTAACACTAAACAAGATTACAACCAACTACATGAGTCAAATTTGTCTCATGGGTAACTATCATTCATTACTGATTAGTCTGCAACCAAATTTATCTTACATTTAACTCCTCTCTCATAGGGGGAAACATTTACAATCTTATAACCCAAAAACTTGAAAAAGTAGTAAAAGGAAGAATTGCTCTCATGGCACACTAACATTATATCTAATTTGAACAGATTGTTGGATGACATGGTCTGATGATGGAGCTGGCCAAGTAGAATTGTGATTGTGATCCATGGAAGTGCAGAAACTAGAGATAAGAACAGACATCATAGCAAAGATGGGAGTAATCATCAAAACCAGACCAAAAGGTACCATCCATAGTTGTCTATTTGTTGAATGAAACTGAAACTCCCACCAACCAAACACAAGCCCTCCCACCATGCTTGCCACTGCCATTGAAACCCAAATTCCTATCTTAGAAATCTTCATATTCTCATTCCTCTTCTCTTCTATCTCTTCCTTCATTGCCGACTCCATTGCAAATCCAGCTTCTTCTCGACCCCCCGAAAATTGCCATGCTTGATCCATTGCAATTCCAGCTCCAGCTGATTCAGCTTCTTCTCGACCCGGCCATCGCCATGTTTGATCCATTACAAAGTTACCCAATGAGCTCTTTAAAAGAACTAGATTTGGCTGAAGCAAAAAGAAAGAGAAAACAGAGATAGAGATAGAGAGAGAGAGAGAGATGAGTGTGGAGGGTTAAAGGATTTGGCAAGTAATTGTAGACAGGATACAAAGCGTAATATTTTATCAAAGTTTGAAATTAGCATCAGCCATTCACATAGCTATCTGGGGTTAGATTTTTATTGCCTTTTATGATATAATATGTCACAAGCACCAATAGCCTAAGCCCTTCTATTTGTTTCAGATCATGGTAGAATATTAGGATCTATATTATAAAGTTAAGATAGATTAGATGGTTAAAAATAAACTCTATAAAAACTCTATAAAAGAATTTTTCATATTAGATTAGAGGGTTGTTTCTAGGTTAAATTACAAGTTTAGTCTGTGAACTTTCAGCCTTATGTTTATTTGGTCCCTAAACTTTAAAAAATGTCTAATAGGCTTCCGACCTTTCTAGTTTGTGTCTATTTGGTCCCTGAATTTTCAATTTTGTGTCTAACCGGTCTTTCATCTATTCAACATTTTAAAAAAAAATCAGGAATCTACTATACACGTAATTGAAAAAGTTTGAGGTCTCATTAGACCTAAAATTCAATTTTATATCTAATAGTTCGGTTATTTTTTTTTTTTTAATATGAAGTCTTGTATTACTTTTTAGATATTTTTTTTATAATTATAATTGTAATTGCTTCCATTTTTTTTTTTTTTTTGACAACATGTTGGGGTGGGGGATTGAACCTAGGATTTCATGGTCACTAGGCGATACATCATGTCATTCAGCTATACTATGTTGGCGTAACTACTTCTTGGGCTATGCTCTTGTTAGCGTAATTGCTTCCATTTAGAGCATTAGAACTTGGAAGCACATTTTATTTTATTTTATAGTTATTTTATTTTATTTTATTTTATAGTTTGAGATGCAAGTCCAATTGAATATGTGATGTGTGGCAGTTGAGTTTTATATATTTAATGGAATAAACCTTCTTGGCTTTGGCTCCAAACTATGGAAAGAACCCAACTGAATAGCCACTCCACTAAACATTTCTTCCTAAGTATCATTAACAAACAAAAAAAGTCAGCTTTTTTTATTTTATATTTTAATATGAAACAAACAAAAAACTGATTTAATTTCTTAAACCATAATCTTTCTATGAGGGCAACATGTTTGTTTGAATCTCCAAGGTGATATGTCATCATCCATTTCCCTCTATATATATATATATATATATATGCACAAGTAATACCTTAATTAACTCTTAAGTAATACCTTAATTAACTCTTAAATAAAAATATCTTAATTAAACTCTAAAAATACCTTTATTAACGTATACTCATGGGGATTCACTCACTCAATAGTCAGTACCGTAAGTCAACAAGAGCATAGTTCAACGGCATGATGTATTGACCATGAGGTCTTAGGTTCAATCTCCTACCCAAACATGTTGTAAAAAAAAAAATAGTCAGTACCTTAATCATATTTTTTAATTTTTTTTTTTTTTTTTTTTTTTTTTTTTTTTTTTTTTTTTTTACAACGGTATTTTAATTAATTTCGGTTTGGCACCAACTCGGCCCTCTTGACTACTAAAAGAATCTATTTTTAAGGCGTCAAATTAAATTTTAAGTTTTAGAATCTATTTAACTAAATATTATAGGGTTTAGAATCTATTTAACAAATTAAAATCAAATGCCAAAGCGAGCATAGCTCAGCTGGCATATGTATGACTTGATGACCAAGAGGCCTTTGGTTCGAAACCCCCCACCCCTAATGTATTCAACAAAAAAAAAAAAAAAAAAAAAAAAAAAAAACTAAATATTATAATTATATATAAATTCTAGGAAAGTTGTCGTTTGATTTTAATTTGTTGTTTAAAGTAAATTTGGCTCTCATGTACTTCTATTTATTTTTCTTTTATGATTTCATACTATGTGGTCACTTCAAATTCATATTAGTTTTGTGAATTTTTATGTTTTTCATATTGCGTCAATATTTCTCTATTTCGTCAATCCAGAACTTTCAGTAGAAAATCAACTTAGGCAAGCAATATAATTAGTAATCGTCAAGCAACATAATTGATGATCAATGTAAAATGAAATGTGAGTTTTTTTGCAAATTATTTAAGGGTGGTTGGGGCACCAACTTGGAGTTGGGTGGACTGAGTCTACGTTTGACCCACCGAGTATTATAACCTACCGTCAATAAAATAACACTGACTATAATAATTCACTCAACACTCCAAACAACTTTGTAATGTATCAGTTTGCCTTACATTATTTATAATTTTTACTTTATCAAAGAACCTCAACAAGCACAATTTTAGTTTGTATTATTATTATTTTATTTGTAATTAACATATTTTTTTCGTTTAATCTTGAGTATATTGTATTTTTTTTAATTTGATAAGACATTGAGATAAAACCAAATTATAATGATATACAAAGGTTATTCGAACCTATTTGAGAAATTTTTGGTACATCTAGATCCATAAAATTTCAAATTTATGTCTAATAAATACATGAACTTTTAAAAATGTCTTATAAGTCCATAGTTTTTCAATTTTGTGTCTAATAAGAATCTCAACTTTTAATTTTGTGGCGGATGGATTTTTGACCTATTCAACATTTTTTCTAAAAAAAGCACGGATCTTTTAGATATAATATTGAAAACTTATGGTCCCCTCCCTCTATCCTCTTCCCTACCTCATTATATATATATATATTTGAAAAGAAAAAAAAAAGCTCTAAGCCTTTAAATGAAGATTTCTCTCGAGAATTTAACCATTTAAAGGAGAAATCTTCATAGAATTTAATTGAAAATTTGGCTAGAACAATAAAAAGTTGTGGTGGGGATAGGGATTAGGAAGCCATCTCCATCTCCCCGCCTCAATAACATTCTTATTCCAACATTTTTTTTTTAAAGTATAAAGACTTATTAGACACAAACAAATTTTTTATACTAAACTCGCAGTTCAACCTTTACAAAACTACACGTATAAAATAGAAAACTAATGACAGATTCAAAAGAATATTCAATAAAACTTTGTTTGCATAGATAAAGAAGAATCAAAGGGGAAAAGAGATAATATATATATATATATATATATATATATATATATTTGGTGATAAAATTGATAATTAAAGTTGTATTATTGGAGTTTGTTTGTTTTTGGAAAAAAAAATGTTGTATTATTGGAAGTTGTTGACCATGCGTTGAAAGCATCCATATATTTTTGGAATATTCTTAAATTAATAGATGGTCCATTTTTAAATGATTTTACAATAAACAAAAATCAAACATTGAAAGAAGCAGAGCCACGGAACATTCTCTCTTTTATTTACACTCCAAAATTCCAATGGCGAATCCTTAAGCATTTGGACCCACCTTATCCAATTGCATCTTCCTTCTCTTCGCGCCTATTTCTTCCCCCATTTCATTTCTCTTCCAAATCCCAATTCCCAATTCCCAAATTCCCATTTCTCTCATTTGTTCTCTGAGTTTATCATCAATTTTTGGGTGTTTCTGTGTTTTTTTTTTGACGACGTTTGGTGGAGAATGAACGTGAAAACTCCGGCGACGAGGACTCGTGTTGGGAAGTACGAGCTTGGTAAAACTCTCGGCGAGGGCACTTTTGCTAAGGTCAAGTTCGCCAAAAACGTTGAGAATGGTAATTATGTTGCCATCAAGATTCTTGATCGTGAACAAGTTCTTCGCCACAAGATGGTCGAACAGGTTAATTGGTCTTCTTTGCTTTGTGGGTTTGTTTTTGTTTTTGTTATTATTTGATAAGCTAGCTAGATCTGTGATTTGATTGTTTATTGATGATGGTGATGATGTTGTTGGCAGTTAAAAAGAGAGATTTCGACTCTGAAAGTTATAAAGCATCCGAATGTTGCTAAGATTTATGAGGTACCGTGATCGATTTACCCTGCTTTTAATTTCTTGTACAGTTGGACATTGTTTGTTTTCTTGTAGGAATAACAGGTTTACGTATTCTATCTGAAAGAAAGGCTTCATTTTGCTTTTAGATTAAAATGAATTGGCCAAGTTCGCTACTACTAGAGCTGTTTGCCGAATATGTGAGATTATGAGGCATCAAACCCCATTCCCTGGAAGATCTTTATGATTTATATTGGCATGGCGGTTGGTAAAGGTCAATATAAATAATAAAGGTCTTTTAGGGAATGGGTTGAAGCCATATTGACCACCTAGGATTTGATATCCTACGAAGATTTCTTGACAACCAAATGTAGTAGGATCAAACGGTTGTCTCGTGAGATTAGTTGAGGTGTGCTCAAGCTGACTTTGACACTTGTGGATATAAAAAGAAAAATGTTTTCAAAGTCAATAATGTATGAGATTAGTTGAGTGGGTTCATGGAATTAGTGTTTAATTCTAATGTTTGGTTGCATTTCGACCCAGTCTTTCTATTTGCATGTCGCTTAGCTTCTCTCGTTTTTGCTTGGGTTGCTGCCATTAGACTTAGCCTTTTTGTATTCCCTTGTATATTCTTTCATTTAAAAAAAAAAAAAACTCTGTTTTTCATCCAAAAAAGAAGACTTTGTTTTGGTTTTTTTTTTTGTTTTCTCCTTTTATAGTCTTCATTCATAGCTCTTTTGGTTTTGTGTGGCTTTTGCCCTGGATTTTACTGTTTGCATAAATGATGGCCATTGTAGTTGTAGATATGTACGTTAACTTCACTTAGTTTATATCTTAATTATTCGAAAAGTTACAATCTAGTATGTTGTAAGTGCTTTGCTTGATGATATAACGTTATGCTTTTTTTAACCCAGTGTTTACACTGTAAAATGGTGCTTCAGGAACAAGATGTCATCTTCGTATATATCTCGAGATAAATAGTAGTTTCACTTTCCCCTTCTTTGTTCATAAAAGAGGAAAAAAGGGGTATAGATTCTTGGGAAAACTGACGTGCTACTTTATGGTTGAAAGACATACTTTTCTTAATACATGTTTTTCAATATCATGGCCAGAAAATTTAGAAGAAAATAAGATACTTCTTGGATGTATGTGTTTGAATTCTTCTGTTCTTGTTGATAGGTTATGGCAAGCAAATCAAAGATCTACATTGTTCTTGAGTTTGTGGATGGAGGCGAGCTCTTTGACAAAATAGTAAGACATTGTTGATGAGTTTCATATTCATATTTGTATTTCACATTTGTACTTGAATGTTCTCTATTTTTTCTTATCTAAATTTACTTGTATGATAATCTCCTAGCCACAGAAATTCTGTTTTAGCAGCTATTCGTACATTATATAGATTTCTTGGATATTTCTATTTGTAGGCTGCAAAGGGAAGGCTTAAAGAGGACGAGGCAAGGAAATATTTCCAGCAACTTATTAATGCTGTAGATTACTGCCATAGTAGAGGCGTGTACCATCGAGATCTGAAGGTTTTGAATGATATTCTGATCTATTTTGAAACTTAACTTGGTGTTTGCAATTAGATCAGTGATGTTTAGTTTACTACTCTGTCTGTTTTTGCAGCCTGAAAATCTTCTTCTGGACTCACATGATGTTCTTAAAGTATCAGATTTTGGATTGAGTGCATTTTCGCAGCAAGTACGGGTGAGTATTACTCATATTCAGCCGGAGATTCTTTCAAGATTTTTTTTGTCCAGTGTTCTTCCGCCAGCTTGGTTGTTTAACTTCTCATATTCATATTCTGCCAGAGATTCTTTAAAAGTAACAAGGATAGCAATGCACTCACTCTTGTAGAAGTAAGAAGGATTGAGTGCATTGTTATCTACTTTTTATAAATGTTTTCAAAATCCAAGCTAAGTTTTAGAAACTAAAAAAAGTAAAGAGGTGAAAACCCTAGTAAAGAAATTGTGAGGAAACAAACCTGATTTTTTAAAACAAAAAACAAAAAACGAAATTGTTATCGGAGCCTTAGATATTAGCATTTTGTTTCATAAAATGTCATTTTTTTTTAAATGAGAAATGTTCATATAATGTCAAGGGATCACTAACACTAGTATTGCAGGGGGATGGTCTTCTTCACACTGCCTGTGGGACCCCAAACTACGTAGCTCCTGAGGTGTGCATATATATACTTCTTACTTCTATTTTTCGTTGGGAGGATTTTTGTATTCCTGTATCTGACTAAAGATTGTTAATTATACTTTTGCCAAACGTGTGCTAAGTTTTTGCCTTTGATTTTGATCTACCATATAAGGTCTTCCATGATAAAGGTTATGATGGTACATCATCTGATATTTGGTCATGCGGGGTCATTCTCTTTGTTCTTATGGCCGGCTTCTTGCCTTTCGACGAGCCAAATCTAATGATTTTGTATAAAAAAGTTAGTTTTTATCTTGTTTTGTTTTTTCTACTTAAACAGACGGGGACTATTCTCAGAGTATGTTTGATATGAATTTCAGATTTCCAAGGCTGATTTCTGCTTTCCATCATGGTTCTCAAATGGTGCAAAAAAACTAGTTCACCGCATTCTTGATCCAAACCCTCTTACTGTAAGTTTATAACTCTACTTTAGTTTACTCTCTTTTTTGGTGATCTTAAAGTCTGCGTGCTTGTCATTGGTTTGATACAGTAACATTTCTGATGCATGATTAGAGAGGAATTGATGCCTCAAACATTTTGGTTTGATACAGTAACATTTCTGATGCATGATTAGAGAGGAATTGATGCCTCAAACATTTTTGTATATCCGAAGTTGTGATTTTGGAGCCTGAAATGATTTATCTGTTACCTTTTTAAAACTCTCATTTTCTTTCATTACTCTGCAGCGAATAACGATAGCTCAAATTCAAGAAGATGCATGGTTCAAGAAGGACTACACACCCGCTCAATTTCAGGTGGAAGAGGATATAACTCTCGATGATGTTGATGCTGCTTTTAGCAGCTCGAGGGTGAGAATTTTATCACAAAACAATGGCTTTGAGCCACATATTAATGTAGTGGAAATGAGAGTTAGGACATGTTTGGAAGTGATTTTGAAATAGTTAAAATCACTCAAACAAGCATTCAATCATTCAAAATCAATTTTGAAGGTATGAAAATAACGTTTAAAAGTGTAATACTAAACATTAAATCGATTTTGAATTATGAAATACATGTTTTCGAGTGATTTTGAACATGTCAAAAATGATTTTAACCATTTCAAAATCACTCTCAAACATGCCCTTGTGATGTCTCATTGCTGGCATTCACAACACTCACGATCAATATGTTTGGAAGCATGTGGTTTGGAAGCATGTGGTGGATTCTCTCAAAGAAACATCAGACGAGAAAAATATTTAGAAAGAAATAAAGTCACTTATATCAAAATCCTTCCTAAAATACAAACTTAGTTCACTATTTTTCTTAAATCTCTCCTCCTTTTCTTCTTCACCCACACTTGATTCAATCATATCGAAGACTAAAAATCCTTCTAAAGTTCCTTTATTTTTTAATTTTTTTTTTTTTTTTAATTCCAGGAACATCATCTTGTAACCGAAAGAAAAGAGAAGCCAGTGTCCATGAATGCATTTGAGCTTATCTCTAGGTCACCAGGTTTCAGTCTTGAAAATCTATTTGAGAAGCAGAAGGTACTTATATAGTTTGTATTGTAATAATTCTGTATAGTTTGTTAATTGATATCATATGTATCATTGGCAATGCGCAACTGCAAGTTAAATATTTTCTCTTGGGCTGTTTGTTTGTTTTTTTTTTCCCCAACAATATGCGGTGTGGGGATTCGAACTTCTGACCTCTTGGTTAATAGTTCATACTTTATGCTTGAGTTATGCTCATGTTGGCTTGACACTCCTGGCTGTTAAATCTGTACAATTTTTATTTTCATTTTGAACTTTGATGTTAAAACGATGGGTAGATTTGACTGATACTAGCATGCTATTGTTAACCATGATTTCCAATTCCACCTTATTCTACATAGCTACAACTTATAAGCCAAATTTTCCTGATGAAATGATAATATTGCAATAACATAGCTGTATATCTCATTTCTTGAGGGGTATGTGCACCTTAGATTGGTTAGATGACTAAACCTTGGAGGCCATCAATTCTCTTGATTGAATTTTTTTATTTTTAGACTGTTGCGATGAAAGAAACTCGTTTTACTTCACAAAGCCCTGCAAACGAGATCATGTCGAAGATTGAAGAAACTGCAAAACCTATGGGGTTCAATGTACGAAAACGGGACTACAAGGTAAACATTTATTGACAGCATGTGTAAGATATCTATGTTTCTGAGATGAGTTTTGTTAGAACTCTTGTAATGAGGTATGATACCACTGCAGATGAAGTTGCAAGGTGACAAGACTGGGAGGAAAGGACACCTCTCCATAGCTACTGAGGTATAGTAAATTATTATTACTGGTTAACATTATTAACTAGTTTTATTAGCTAATGTATCGAACTTGTTTCAATGCGATGCAAAAAAGACAACCAGGCAGTCTTAGTTCTGAATAAATGTAAGGGTCTATTTGGAATGACTTTCTAAGTTCTTAAAAATTAAGTGTTTTTAAGTTCAAAAAAGAATGTTTTTAAACACTTTGAAAAGTCATAAAGACCTCAAGTTGGATTCATCATCAAGTTGTGATTAGAATGAAATAGTTTTCTTGGTTGGCACAAATTTGCCACAAATAGTTTTATTTGAAGTTCCTATGGCTTTCTTTTGCCCTTTGATCTCTCAGGTGTTTGAGGTGGCTCCTTCCTTGCATATGGTGGAGCTTCGGAAAACTGGTGGCGATACGCTCGAGTTTCACAAGGCATGTCATCAGTACTCTTATTCAAAATTGGAAAGTAAATATATCATTTCAAAGCTAGATTTTACAATGCTGTATACTAATGTGCTTTTGCATTTCCATTTGCCAGTTCTACAAAAGTTTCTCTTCAGGATTGAAAGACATAGTGTGGAGAACTGATGAAAATACTGTAGAAGGGAGCTAATCTCTCTCTCTCTCTCTATATATATATCTCTATCTCTCCTCTTCATAACACTGTTATGAAGTTGATTCCTGAGATGTTTTGCAGGTATGACATCATATCCTCATGGGATCGAACTCCTATCGTCCATCATAGACGTCGAAACGAGGTCTTTACATGATAGAAGATACAGAGTAATTGTACAAATAATCAAAGTTTCTGAAATAATAGAAGTGATTTGATGCAAGAGTACTTTTGCTTTGATCATCTGCTGTTGGGGTGCATTTAAAAGTAAAGTCTAATACAAGGATTCTTTCTTTTTGACAAGAACATTCATTGGAGGGACTTCAAATCAAAATTTCATATCTATGACATGGTATATTGCCCATAAGGCCAGAATAAAACAACTTAAATTTTAAATAAATAATAGATCAAATTTAAATTTTAAAATCTATATAAACAATTTTCAGAATCTTCCGGATAGAACCATAATCATCTGAAATCAATATAAAAAAATTTCTATTTTTGTGATATTACCCATTTGGAAGGAATTTTTGAAACCTTGTGATGATTTTTTTTTTTTTGTCACATTTTTTATACCTCCACCTTTGAAAAGAGTCATCCGAAATTTTAATATAAAAAAGAACTCGTGTCAATTTTTTTTGTTTTTTTTCTAATACAGTGTATTTTTTTTTTTTTTATATTATCCATTTGGAAGGAATTTAACCTTCCAGGGACCACGGTAAACGTCTGAAATATTGATTAATTTTTTTTTTTCACTTTTTTTATACCTTTACATTTGAAAAGAATTTTCGGGATCCCTTGGATAGAACCATAATCATCTGAAATTTGTATAAAAAACTCTTGTCAATTTTGTGATATTACCCCTTTGAAAGGAATTTTCGCGATCTTTAAGGAGAGCACTCTCAATTAAAATTTTTGTCACTTTTTTTATACCACCACCTTTGAAAAAAATTACTAGGATCTTCCTTATAGAACATAGTCATTTGAAATTTCTATATAAAAAAGAAAAAAAAAAAAAATCGTGTCAATTTTGTGATATTACCCACTTGGAAGGAATTTTCGGAACCTTCCGGAGAGCACTTTAAAAGTCTGAAATGTCGATTAAAATTTTTTGTCACTCTTTTGATACCTCCACCTTTGAAAATAATTTATGGGATTCTCCGGATGGAACCATAATCATCTTAAATTTCTATAAAAAAAAATTGTGTCAATTTTTTGATATTACCCCAAAGGAATTTTTGGGACCTTACGGAGAGAACTGTAAACGTTTGACATGTTGATTAAAATGTTTTTGACACTTTTTTGATACTTTCACTTTTGAAAATAATTTATGAGATCCTCTGGATAAAACCATAATCATCCAAAATTTCTATAAAAAAAAATTGTGTCAATTTTGTGATATTACCCATTTGGAAGGAATTCTATGGACCTTCTCGGGAGCACCGTAAACATCCGAAATTTTTTTTCTCACTTTTTTTATGCCTCCACCTTTGAAAATGATATTTGGGAATCTCCGGATACATCCTATTTTTTTATAAAAAAAAACTCGAGTCAATTTTGTGATATTACCCTTTTGGAAGGAATTTCTGGAACCTTTCGGGAGCACGGTAAACATCTGATGTCGATGAATTTTTTTTGTCACTTTTTATTATACCTCCACCTTTGAATAAAATTTCCATGATCCTCTGAATAGAATCATAATCATCCTAAATTTCTATAAAGAAACTCGTGTCAATTTTGTTATATTACCCGTTTGGAAGGAGTTTCGTCGACCTTTCAGAGAGCACGGTAAAGGTCCGGAATGTGGATTAAATTTTTTTGTCACTTTTTTAATACCTCCACCTTTGAAAAGAGTTTTTGGGATCCTTCTACTAGAACCATATGGAGGGAATAACACTTCAAACCCAAATGCTGAAGCGTTGAAATCATCTATGATTTATTTAGAATTAAATTAAAATAACAAGTTAAGCTAATTTACAACAATAACCTTGTTGTATTCCATCTCCACAAAACTTTCCTCGCTAGGACTCGAACACGGGATCGTTTGTGGGAGCTTTTTGAAAGAAAGATAGTTGGACAATTATTTGCGTAGCGAAATTGAGTGTTTGACTAACTTTTTGGCTAAGTCTAAACATCCTATTTATAGGGCCAATGAATTTTATTTGATAAAATACATTTTAATACCTATTATATTAAAATATGTATTTTTTATTTATTTGAATCTCATTTAAATATCATAAAATTAATCTTTTATAATATACATTTAACCAATTTGAATCTCATTCAAATTTCATGTGTATATATAGTTTTTAATATTCATGTATCTAATACATAAACTATTTCCTCTAATATTTAATGTATCAAATACAATAAATATATTTTTCTCTTCTACATTTAATATATCAAATATATTAAATATTAATTTGAATATTTCAATTTGTTTTCAACTAAATTGATCATTTTAGCGTTATTATGAGCTAGCAAGGGGACTTTATGAACCTACAACTTATAAGCTTCAATGATACACAATTAATTGATTAAACTCATTAATCAATTAACTTTAGGCCAGTCCACTATAGGCCTAGAGTTGCACTCTGATGCACTGTAGGACAAGTTGTGTCCATGGATATGACCATTACATGCAAGTCGATCTTTCACGAGTTGTTCGTAATTACATCTGGGTCAAAAGTTTATTTTACCCCTGTAATTACATCCTTGTACCTTAAGTACCACCGATCCTCTAATGAACAATATGTTTATGATCCAATCATAAACCAAGTCTCTCTCGGGCCAATGAAAGGGTAGGGCCCCATTGTTCAAGTCTCGAAATCAACACTTACGTACTCATCTACTTTCCCAATATGAGAATGAGTGAATTTCATCTTGTGAAATTTCAGCTCCATGTTTGATCAAGTCCCCAAAATGGTAAGCTTATTGAATCGGCTATAAAAGTTATTCTCACTCATACAAATCAAAGGACGAGCCCTCACAAGCAGAAGTTCATAACTCACTCAGGATTAACCTCGAGTCACATAAGATCATTCTGTAAAATATTAATCTTCTCAAATAACGGATTTATAAAGAGAGATTATATATTTCGTGGTCCAGTCTTATACAAACTCATTGTATAGAATACCCAAACTCGCATGTATTTACATGGATGATTTAGATCAAATCATTTGTAATAATTACAAGGTGGGTTACAAAGTGGGTCGTATCCAAAAAATTGAAAAATCGTTTACTATAGTCCTCAAATTTTGGTCTAAAAACGATCATTTTGGTCATTTTTTTATGAGTACATTTTTACTTTTATTTTTTCAATGTATGGTTTTTGAGGTTCATTAACCTCCAACCTCAAAGCTTTAGGACCAAAATCCTTAAGAAAAACACCTTAAAACTCGATTCCTAAACCGTAAATTTCGAAAACCCTAAAGGAGTTCTTTTCAAGCATGGTTCAAAATCCTGAATTAGGATCATGCTTGGTCCAATAAAAAGTGGGGAATGTGAAATTTATATGAATATACACTAAGTTTGTGAATTAAAAACAAATTGAAAAAATCTTTTACTAGTCCTTAAATCTTGGTCTAAAAACGGTCATTTTGGTCATTTTTGTATGTGTACATTTTCCTTTTTCTTTTTTCAATGTATGGTTTTGGAGGTTTATTAACCTATAGCCCCAAAGCTTAAGGACCAAAATCCACTAGAAAAACACTTTAAAACTCGATCCCTAAACCGTAAATTTTCAAAACCCTAAAGAAATTTTTTTCAAGCACGTGGTTGAAAAATGTGAATTAGGTACATACTTCGGCCAATAAAAAGTGGTGAATATGAATGTTAAATGAGTATACACTTTTTTAGGAATTAAAAAAATTGAAAAAATCGTATACTATAGTCCTCAAATTTTGGTCTAAAAACGGTCATTTTGGTCATTTTTGTATGAGTACATATTTCCTTTTCTTTTTTCAATGTATGGTTTTGGAGAATCATCAACGTACAACCCCAAATGTTTAGGCTCAAAATCCTTAAGAAAAAGAACTTAAAACTCGATCCCTAAACAGTAAATTTTCAAAACCCTAAATGAGTTATTTTCAAGCACGTGGTTGAAAACTTTGAAATAGGTACATGCTTCAGCCAATAAAAAGTGGGGAATGTGAATGTTATATGAGTATACAATTTTTTTGTGAATTAAAAAAAAAAATGAAAAAATCGTTTACTATAGTCCTTGAATTTTGGTCTAAAAACGGTCATTTTGGTCATTTTTGTATGAGTACATTTTTCCTTTTATTTTTTCAATGTATGATTTTTGAGGTTCATTAACTTACAACCTCAAAGCTTTAGGACCTAAATCCTTAAGAAAAATATCTTAAATTTTGGTCTCTAAGCCCTAAATTTTCAAAACCCTAAAAGAGTTATTTTCAAGCACGTGGTTGAAAACCGTGAATTACGTACATGTTTGGTCCAATAAAAAGTGAGGAATGTGAATGTTATATGAATATACACTTAGTTTTGAATTTAAAAAAATTGAAAAAAATGGTTTACTAGAGTCCTCCAATTTTAGTCTAAAAACGATCATTTTGGTCAATTTTTTATGAGTACGTTTTTCCTTTTCTTTTTTCAATGTATGGTTTTTTAGGTTCATTAACCTACAACCTCAAAGGTTTAGGACTAAATTCCTTAAGAAAAACAACTTAAAACTCAATCCTTAAACTGTAAAATTTCAAAACCCTAAGGGAGCGTTTGGCGCACGATTTTTGGTTCAGAACCCTGAGGGGTTTGTTTGGGAGGGTTCTGAACCCTAGGAATCAGAAACGGTGTTTGAGGTGCAGTGTTGGGTGCAGAAACGGTGTTTGAGGTGCAGTGTTCTGAAACCCGGGTTTGGACATTTTTCTTTTTCTTTTTTCCTTTTGCTACGTCGTTTTTCTTCTTCTTAATTTCTAGTGGATGTTTTGTGAATTGTAGAACTTTTTATGTAACATGTGACTTTCTTTTTTGAAGACATTTGAATGAAGCATTTAATTTATGTTATAGTCTAAGAATAAGAAAATTATTTCCAACAATCAGAACATTCTTTACCATTAACAAACAGAAAAACATAACATGTCAATCGGTTCGATTTTTATTATTATTAAAAATACATATTTTGATAAAGAATTAAAAAAAAAAAAAAAAAAAAAAAAAAAAAAAGAAGAAAGAAAACTGAAAAACTCAAAGGGAAGAAAACAAGAATGAAACAACAACCTACTATTGTATTTGGATAAAATTTCTCAAGTATGTGTCTCCTTAAATACAAACAAAAGTTTATAATTTCAAAGATTTGATAAAGTTAAGCTTCACATGAATTATACAACAAATAAGAAATTTAAAAAATTAAAAATGAAAAAAAAGTTCTAATTTTTTAATTACAGGAAAATCACCTTCTATTTTAAAATAACACATTGTGATTGAATATTGTTAATCATTATTATTTTTTAATTTTAATTTGTTAACTTAAAAATTAAATGTTATTTTTTAAAATACTAATATGAATAAATCGCTTAAAATATATATTTTTTATCTTACAACTAGAAAATTAAACATATTTTGAGCTATTGTTAATTAGATTAAATATAGATGAATGAAAAAAAAAATTATTTAGATAAATATAATTAGAAAACTATATAATTATAATAAGAAATTTTGAAATCCGCCATAATTATAAGAAAAATTGGAAAAGAAATTGTGAGATCCACCCTAAAGAAAAATGGGAAGAAAATGGTGGGACCATAATAATGAGAAAAATGGATAAAGAAAAGTGAAAAGAGAAATGGTGGACTCCATCAATATATTGTAATTTTAAGAAAAATCATGAGTTTGGAAGTGTTTGGGAGAAGTAACCCATGAGTTTGGCTTCCCAAACCCCTCGCCTCAAAGGAGTTCTTTTCAAGCACGTGATTGAAAACCTTGAATTAGGTACATGCTTCTGCCAATAAAAAGTGGGGAATGTGAATGTTAATTATATGAGTGTATATTTTTTTTTTTGTGAATTAAAAAAAATTGAAAAAATCGTTTACTATAATCCTCGAATTTTGGTCTAAAAACGACAATTTCGGCCATTTTTGTATGAGTACATTTTTCCTTTCTTTTTTCAATGTATGGTTTTTGAGGTTCATTAACCTACAACCCCAAAGTTTTAGGACCAAAATTCTTAAGAAAAACACCTTAAAACTCGATCACTAAACCATAAATTTCGAAAAGCCTAGAGGAGTTCTTTTCAAGCCCTTTATTTTTTGCAACGGTATTTAATTAATGCGAGGATTGAACTCATGACCTCATAGTCACGGACACAACCTTATGCCAATTGAGCTATGCTCGGTTTGGCAATTAGGTACATACTTTGACCAATAAAAAGTGTGGAATGTGAATGTTGTATGTGTATACACTTTTTTTATGAAATAAAAAAGATTGAAAAAAATTGTTTAGTATTATAGTCCTCTAATTTTGGTTCAAAATGATCATTTTTGTCATTTGTTTATGAGTACGTTTTTCCTTTTCTTTTTTAATGTATGTTTTTTTAGGTTTATTAACCTAAAGCCTCAAAGATGTAGGACTAAAATCCTTAAGGAAAACAACTTAAAACTTAATCCCTAAACTGTAAATTTCTAAAACCCTAAAAGAGTTCTTTTCAGGCATGTAATTTAAAACTGTGAATTAGCTACATGCTTAGGTCAATAAAAAGTGGGGAATGTTATTTTTATATGAATATACACTTTTTTATGAAATAAAAAATATTGAAAAACTCGTTTACTAGTCCTCAAATTTTTGCTAAAAACGGTCATTTTGGTCATTTTTTTATGAGTACATTTTTCCTATTCTTTTTTCAATGTATGGTTTGTTTTGGAGGTTCATTAACCTACAGCCCCAAAACTTTAGGACCAAAACCATAAGAAAACCACCTTAAAACTCGATCCTTGAACTGTAAATTTTCAAAACCCTAAAGGAGTTATTTTCAAGCACATGGTTGGAAACCTTGAATTAGGTACATGCTTGGTCCAATAAAATGTGCGGAATGTAAATTTTATATGAATATACACTTAGTTTGTGAATTACAAAAAAATGAAAAAATCGTTTACTATATTCCTCCAATTTTGGTCTAAAAACGATCATTTCTGTCATTTTTTTATGAGTACATTTTTCCTTTTCTTTTTTCAATGTATGGTTTCAGAGGTTACTTAACCTACAGCCCCAAAGATTTAGGACCAAAATCCTTAAAAAAAAAAAAAAAAAAAAGACTTTAAAACTCGATCACTAAACCGTAAATTTCCAAATTCCAAAAGGAATTCTTTTCAAGCACGTGGTTCAAAATCTTGAATTAGGTACATGCTTGGTTCAATAAAAAGATGAGAATGTTATATGAATATACACTATTTTTAGGCTCTAGGTAAGTCGTTTGAGACATAAATTGTGTTATTTGGCTCGTTTTTAGGTACTTTTTGGTTATTTTGCTAGTTTCCAACTGTGTTTAGGCTCTAGGTAATCGTTTGCAACATAAATTGTTACTTAGCTCTTTTTTTAGGTATTTTTTGGTTATTTAGTAAGTTTTCAACTCTGTTTAGGCTCTAGCTAAGTCGTTTGAGACAAATTAAAACTTAGATATTTTTAGGTACTTTTTGATTATTTTTCTAGTTTCCAATTATGCGTTTAGGCTCTAGGTAAGTCGTTTGAGGCATAAATTGTGGTATTGAGCTATTTTTTGGTTATTTAGTAAGTTTCCAACTCTTTTTTGGAAATCTTGTTACTTATCTCTATTAAAGTTTTTTGGTTTTACTCATTTTGCTTTAAAATCAAGGTTATTCATGTGGTGGATTGAAGTAACCCAAATATGAAGAACGATCCGTGTGGCATGCAAAGAAGCCCTGAAGGCCCTTTAGTGGCATCGTATGAATATTCTCTTACTTGATCGGTGTTTTGAGATTTATAAAAATTAATGTAACTTAATTTTGTGACTATTTTGTTAAAAACATAAAATATTACATTTTAATATATAATGGCGTTTATTATATTATTTATCATTCAAAATGATGGTAGTGTTAATTTTGTGAATATTCTTTTAGGTAATTACAATAACAAAAAAATGTAAAAAGATTTATCAATAGTATCAAAAATTGATTTTTTTTTATTAAAATAAAAAAACAACCTAACCCGACGTTCAATGCGTCGTATTATACGCATTGACCAAACGTCTGGAAAAGCTCCCTAACCCGACGCATGGTCAACGCTTCGGGTTAGGCTACTTTATTCAAAGCATTGACCAAGCGTGTGGAAAAGTTCCCTAACCCGACGCGTGGTCAATGCATCGTATAAAGTAGCCTAACTTGACGCGTTGACCATGTGTCGAGTTAGAGCGTTTTATCTGACATCATGTGTTAGGTTGCTCTCTTGCGACCCCCCCTTTCTCGACGCTCTATACCGACGCCTACATGCATCAGGTTAGAGTTTACCCGATGCATGTGGCGTCTATTCCAATGCTTTTGTGCGTCAAAAAAATCGTAAAATCTTGTAGTGACAGTCCTCCAATTTTGGTAAAAAAAAATGGTCATTTTTTATGGGTAGGTTTCTCATTTTCTATTTTCAATCTATGGTTACCAAAATCCTTAAGAAAAACACCTTAAAACTCAATCCCTAAACTGTAAATTTCAAAAACTTAAACGAGTTCTTTTCAAGCACGTGGTTCAAAACCTTGAAGTAGGTACATGCTTTGTCTAATAAAAAGTGGTGAATGTGAATGTTATATGAATATACACTTTGGTCTAAAAACGGTCAATTTGATCATTTTTTTATGAGTACATTTTTCCGTTTCTTTTTTCATTGTATGGTTTTGGAGGTTCATTAACCTACAACCACAAAGCTTTAAGACCAAAATTCTTAAGAAAAACACTTAAAACTTGATCCCTAAACCGTAAATTTACAAATCTCTAAAGGAGTTCTTTTCAAGCACGTGGTTGAAATCCGTGAATTAGCTACCTCTTTGGTTCAATAAAAAGTGGGAAATGTTAATGTTAAATGGATATACACTTTTTTTATGAATTAAAAATAAATAAAAAAAAATTTGAAAAAATCGTTTTTTTGTAATTTTTGTATCCGTACATTTTTCATTTTCTTTTATAATGTTGGGTTATTGAGGTTCATTAACCTACAACCCCAAAGCTCTAGGACCAAAATACTTAAGAAAAAAATTCATTTTACAAATTTGTCATATTTGTAAAAGTTGTAAAAAGTTGCTAATCATTAATTACTCTAGTCTAAATTGACATCGGATACAATTTTCCTTTTTTTAAATAGACCATAATTTCATGATTAAGTTTATCATCTTAGGATTTAATTTATCCAATTTGATAAGGAGGGTATTTTAGTCAATTTTATTATCTAAATTCAATTTATGGTTTAGCCATATTTCAAAACGGCCTTTAAAGCATCTATCACGTTGTCCCTATTAACGACTTCATTATGGTCAAATTAGACCAGTTTGAGTTAGCCATTTACTTATTTAAGAGGTCAATTAATTTATGTTATTAACTTCATTATGGTCAAATTAGGCCAGTTTGAGTTAGCCATTTACATATTTAAGAGGTCAATTAATTTATGTTATTAATTAACATTAACTAATATCAAAATTAAGCCATGTGGTTCAGTCAACCACGACATGATGTATTATCTATTGACTAAAAGGTCATAGGTTCAATCCCCAGTGTTTTAAAAGGCGCAAAGACCCTCTGGAGCCTAGGCACAAGGCGCACAATAAAGCGCGGGCCTTATTTTGCGAGGCGCACTATATATAAAAAATATTTTAAAAAAAAAATTATACATGTATATATACACAATTTAAAGACCTTCATGGAAAGAAATGACTGTCTAACAAGAAAAATATATAAAATATAAACAATAGTCTTTCAACATAAGTTTTCAACTCAACAACAATAATCATAAATAAAAAAAACTAAAGTTCTAGCGCCGGCGAGTGATTTGTTTTCGTTTGTTTAGCGCCAGCGACGACGACGAGTGGTAGCAGACGGCAGTGGGGGAAATCGAAAAAGAGAAATGGTTGGGTTGGGAGAAAACACAGAAAAGAAAAAATCGAAGAAATGAGTTGTGAAAAATCAAATAAATGTTTTTTAAAAAAAAAACAAAGTTACCCTAAACGCAAATAACCTTGCGTTTTGGGTTTTTTTTTTTTTTTTTAATGATTTAACAAAATATATAAAACAATACGTTTTGGGTTAAAAAAAAAAAAAAAAGTTTAAGAGAAGAAAACAGAAACAGAAACCGAAGAAAGCAGAAACACAAACCGAAGAAAGCAGAAACACAAGATGTGGAGAGAATAAGTACGAAAATATCAATATCGGTCACTCCGATTTACGGATATATCGACGGATATTTCGAAAAAAAATCACACATATTATGAAAATTTATAAAAATATTGTGATTGTTTTTTTGTAAACTTTAGATGTCAAATATATACAAATCGAACCTAACTCAATTGGCATAAGGTTGTGACATTGACCAAAAAGTCACGAGTTCAATCCCTACATTAATTAAATACCTTTACAAAAAAAAAGAGATTCAATAATAGATAGAGTTAATATAAAATCGAATAATTTGTAGATAAAAATTTAGGTCACCAAGTACATGATTTATAATTCAATAATAGGATGATGTTCATATTCAATCAAAATTAATATAATTAATTTGATATTGATAGTATTGCCCCTAATTCATTTTAAAATAAATTAAATACTCAATATTAAAAAAAATATATATACAATTTTAAATATAATATATATAAAAAAAATTATCAAAGACACAAAAGTTAAATTTATCATTTGCAAAAAAAAAAAAATTATAAAAAAAATAATAATAATAAAAAAGAATGAAAGAAACCAACAAGCAAGGGAAGAGAGATAAATAGCAGACCTTGGTTTAATCTCTCTCTTCCAAAAGAAGCAAGCTTGGACTCTGTCCTCTCTCTGTTCTGAGTTTCTGTGAATGGATAAAAAAAAAATATAAAAAAATAAAAAATAAAACCACACTTCAGTTTTTAAGTCAATGGTCCCAACTTGTTTCAGACATATGCACAGTAGTCCTATGATAAAAGTGACATCAACTTAATAGCACCTTCCAAAGCAAACTTCATTTCAAAAAGTTAACATGAAAATGATAAGAGTAACATTTAGGAGTAAAAGTTTAGGCATTGACATAAATTATTTATTCATATCTGCAAAGAAAAAAAGAAAAAAAAAACTAGATGGAACTGATTCAGAGATGGAATTCTTCTTAGCATGGAGCTACATATTTATCCAATCCAAATAAGCCTAGCCACCTAGAACGGTGCAGAGTGAGAAATCATTTAAGAAGATGTGCAAATAAATATCTAACTACCAATCTCAAAACCACTACAATTTGAAAAGGATTTCTCCATTTAATTAAGTTTCTTATCAGAAAGGTCTTTTTCTCCAACTTACTTGTAGGGATGTGTGGTAGTTGAGCTATCTCACCATTCTTGGAACTACTCCCATTTATTTTAGAGGACACCCCCTCCTTCCTTCCTTCCTTTCAATCTTCTTCTATTCACTTCATTATATCAATTCTTGCTTGCCCTGCCGCCAAGTGCCAAACCATACCTGCCTCTCTCTCTCTGTTTCTCACTACCCAACCAGCTGGTAGTTTGAAGTGTTTCAAAGTCTTTGCCTTCATTAATTTCTGCTTCTATCCCTCTTCTGGGAAGCCTTCTTCTTGCGTTTATAAAAGCTGGGACATATTTTTTCTTCAGGAAATCAACCAGAAGGGTGAGATTTGAGAGCGTGCTGCACAAAGATTTCACAGAGAAATTAGCAAGAGATTGTATAATGGAGAGCATTGAGATGGATACAGAGAGATTAACAGCAGAAATGGAGCTTAAGAACTCCTCCGGCTCCTCCCTCCTCATCAGAATCCGGCGACGCTTACCGGACTTTTTACAGTCAGTAAAGCTCAAATATGTCAAATTAGGATTTGGGTACTCATGGAACTCTGTCACTACTCTTATGTTACTTGTAATTTTGCCTCTGTTTGTTTCCATGGCCATTCAGCTTTCCGGTTTCAAACTGTTTCGGGTGTCGGAGTTACTGCCGACCACAAGATTTCAATATGGGATTGATGCAACTACGGCCATAGCTGGTTTGCTGTCTATATTTCTCCTTGGATTTTACTGTTCCAAGCGATCCACGCCGGTTTATCTGGTGGAGTTTGCCTGTCACAAACCGGAGGATGTGAGGAAGATGACGGTGGACAGCTTCCTGGAGATGAGTACAGAGAGCGGCGCCTTTCAAGAGGATGCCATGAAGTTCATGTCGAAAGTAGCAAAACGAGCCGGTCTTGGCGACGAAACCTACTTGTCGAGAGGAATTACTTCCCGGCCGCCGAATTTGTGTCTTGACGAAGCTCGCTTCGAAGCTGAGACTGTAATGTTCGGCGCACTCGATGATTTGTTTGAGAAAACCGGCTTGGACCCGAGTGAAATAGGAATCCTAATCGTCAACTGTAGCTTATTCAATCCTATACCATCGCTATCCGCCATGATAGTGAACCACTACAAGCTTCGAACCGACATTAAAAGCTACAATCTCAGTGGAATGGGCTGCAGCGCAAGCCCTATCTCGATCACGCTCGCTAAGGATCTTCTCAATGCAAACCCTAACACGTACGCCGTCGTTGTAAGCACCGAAAGCATAACCCTAAATTGGTACTTCGGCAACGATCGTTCGATGCTAATCAGCAATTGTCTGTTTCGGATGGGAGGAGCCGCCGTGCTGTTATCGAACAAGCCCGGCGATCGATCCCGGTCAAAATACGAGTTGATTCACACGATTCGAACTCACAAAGGCGCCGACGAAGAAAGCTACAAATGCGTTTATCAGAGAGAGGACGACAAGGGGAAAATCGGAGTTTCACTTGCGCGCGAATTAATGGCGGTTGCAAGTGAAACATTAAAGACGAACATTACAACTCTAGGTCCTCTAGTACTACCATTTTCAGAGCAATTCGCCTTCATCCTCTCTATGGTGAAAAAGAAACTGCTGAAATCAAAGGCGAAACCCTACGTACCGGATTTCAAGCTCGCATTCGAGCATTTCTGCATCCACGCCGGCGGAAGAGCGGTGCTGGATGCTCTGCAGAAGAATCTCCAACTGAGTGAATGGCACATGGAGCCGTCGAGGATGACGCTGTACCGATTCGGGAACACATCGAGTAGCTCGTTGTGGTACGAATTGGCGTATACAGAAGCAAAGAATCGAGTCTCGAAAGGTCACCGGATCTGGCAGGTGGCGTTCGGAGCCGGATTCAAGTGCAACAGTGCAGTTTGGAAGGCGCTGAGAGAAATTCCGGCGACCGAGTGCGGCCGAGTTAACCCGTGGATCGACTCAGTTGAGAATTTTCCGGTGAAGGTTTCTGTTGAATAGTCATAGGCGTCCATAAATAAATGCAGAGAGTATGAACAAATCCACGTGGGATATTATGAATGAATGTGGGCCATCTCTCTTAAAAGAGAAAAAAAAACTTTTTATTTAATTCCCTATATTATTTTTTATTTTTTATTTTTTTTTTTTTGGAAAAAAAGACAACATGATGAAAGTGTGAGTGTGAATTGAATAGTTAAAAAATGCTCAGTAACTCAAGTGGTTGGAAATCAAATATTTTTCTCTTATTTATTACACTATATTATATAAAATCTTTTCACATTATAGGGTTAGATTTCAATACTGCATTTATTATTTAAAATATTTCGTTTTTATCTTTAAACTTTTAAATGGTCTAAAACAAACTTTTATTTGCACGTAAGGTCACCGACTTAGAATTTATTCATAATAGTACTATTGCGATCGTCAAAATGAGCATAACTTATCAATAACTGACACATACTCATTCTTTTAGTGAGGGAAGCTTACGAAGTATTTTCTTTTTAGACAATTAATTTTAATGTGGAAAGTAAAAAACTTTTTTTAAGATAATTTAAAAGAGTTCAAGGGTTTAAATGAAGCTTTTGAAATGATAGAAATAAACAAATACAATGTCCACTAGTTTTGTTTGATTGTGCCTAGTTATTTTAAATAAAAAAAACACGCATACCACACACAAATTGTCTGATCAATTATTTTTTTTCTTTTCTTTGTTCTCCTCAAATCTAAAGCTTTGTCACATTAGGTTATTAGGTTATTGATTGACAATCAAAATAAACTATAAAATATATTAGGTCAAAATTTTCATGATTCTCTCACTCCAAGTAAATAAATTTTGATTATTGTGATTCAAACTCCACATAAAAGCTAAATTTTAAAGTGGCAAAATATAAACTATTATTACTATATCTAAATTTTAAAGTGGCAAAATATAAACTATCATTACTATATCTAGTTGCAGGGATAACTCAATAAAGTAGTTAACACATGTGCGTGTGTATACAATATTGTTTGCCCTACCATTTCCGACAATGGGACTAATGCAATTGAAACCTAAAAACTACTTCAAGATTCAAACCTCAGACTTCATAATCAAGGACACATGTTTTATGTCTGGCCACAAGTATTTCATTTTAAAGACTAAAGACAATGAAAAAATGGCATATATTCCATATCAGATCTCTTAAACAATAACAGCTAAACCCTAAAACAAATTAGGTAACGAGCTACAAGCAAATTCACACCATAGTCTTTCCTTTTCCCTCTCTTCCATTTGGGCTAAATGTAAGCATCTCAGAAGAATTTAGGGAGATTTCAACTCAGTCTTGCACAGGCAAGAAATATAACAAAACCAATCAAGCCAAAAACAACACAACAGGAACATAGGGAGTGCCCTCGAATAATGTGTACCAAACCAATTAAGTCGTGAACATACGGCATAAATCATGCACCCTCGACCAAGAGGTCAGAAATTCAAATCCCGCACCCCAAATATTTGTAAACTAAAAAAAAAAATTATGAAGTTTAACTTTACCAGTGATTACACATGATTCCCACCTTGAAAGGACCAAGAACACCAAATATGGGAGCAAGAACAGAAGATTTAAAAATTGAGTAGAACTTTAACTGCATTGCTTTGGTACACAGAATTTTCTTTGTTTAACTCTAAGCTAATAAGAATTGCTATAAAAGCAAATCATCCTCCAATTTATCCTGAAAAGGGATCTCAATGCAATCTTTTCAGTCATTCAAAACCTCTCTGCTCTCTCTTATGTTGTTCAGTTTCTTTTACATTCTTTTTCTGAGTGGGGGTTTTTAGTTATTTCCTGTGAGCCTAATGTCCGTGACACCATCGTCTTCAATTCTCTACCACTAATAGGGCCGATACCTTCTGCCACGGTTGACTTCATCACCACTGCTGCTACCTCCCGAACGACCCGTTGATCCACCTGAGCCATTGCCATTGCTCCTCTCACTTCTTCGAGATCGAGAAGGTGGCATTGGTACTCCGGGTTGCTGACTGCATTCACAAGTGACAATATATATAATTTACTATCTTATATAGTTATATAAAAATGGATTTCATGTCAAGAGTGAAATCTTACAGGACATAACCAATTCGACCATCTGGTAAAACCATTGGTACCATCTGCATTCCCGCTGGCATTGGCCCCCTACCATAAATCATTGGCTGTTCATGCAAGAAAATCCATAAGATTAAGGAGAAGAAAAAAAATTAAAGGGAGGCCAAAATCTTCTTTCATTTCTTTTCTTTTCACTTTGGGAGATAAACCTAACTGAGATGCAACAGAGGAATTTTGACCTCTAAATATTTTTTTTGTTAAGGTAAGAAAGAAGAAAAATGAGCACATTACCTGATGGAAGCCAGCATTAACACCATACCCACCTATGGAACCATATGGATTTCCGGCATAACCACCGTATCCACCAGCATGAAGAAGATGGTTTGGATGACCTCCAGATATATGGGAATAGGCACCATCTGATTTTTTATCACTTTGAGGTTTTGCAAGGACAACCTCCAACACTTGGCCTGCAGATTAAAATCTCTGAAGATTATTCCTTGGGTTAAAAGGAAAAAGTTCAAACAAAGCATTTCTGGATCCCTCCTATCATCCTTTTTTTCTTTATAGAACACAGTCAAATACAGCACATATGTTTAGACAACTTGACTACTTGTACTTCTGATTCATCCTACTTTATTTTTAAATGTTGGAGACATGTACTAAACGAACTTCCATACATAAGTTGAACACTTCATCCATTTCAGTAAAATAGAGAGAAAACACTGCAGAGATCTATCAGAATCAGAAACGGCCTACTGAGCATGTTCTGTCTGCCGCCTAATTTTTTTTTTGAAAAGGTACCAAGCTTTCATTGAGAAAGAATGAAAGAATACAAGGGCATACAAAAAACAAGCCCGGGAAGGGAACCCCATTATAAAAAGGGGCTCCAATCAAGCAAAATCAAGTTTAACGAATAATTACAAAATAACCGCGTCACCGACGCGACGCCCATAAAGAAACATGAAACCTAGCGAGAGACCAAACCCTAAAAGGATCCGTCTCAACCCCTCTAAAGGTCCTACTGTTTCTTTCCCCCCACAAACCCCACAAGACAGCACACATCCCTGTCTGCCGCCTAATTTGATTATGCATGCATGCACCAAGGAACAGAAATAAAAGCCAAAATATGTTTAACGTTTTTTTCTGTAAAGAAAAGGGGATATGATTGTGCATTAGAGATTTCAAATGTAAATCTATGAGGATATAAAAACAAAACCTTCAATTTCATATTTCTCTGTCTCTTTAACAGCCTTCAATGCACTTGACCTCTCAGCATAATGGATGAATGCAAAATCCCGTTTACTATTCCCAGCTTTGCCAGGTGGCATATTCACTTTTGTCACTTCCCCATGCTGCTGAAACAGTTCTTTCAATTGCTCAGTAGTAGTATTCTCAGGTATGTTTTTCACATAAAGAGCCTTCACCTGCGATCCATAATGTAGCAGAACTATAATAACTTACTAGCACAAACAAATAAGAAAACAGGCAGTCAATGCCAAAACAAAACAAGTCCTTATAGCTTTCACGAACGACAATGTACAAACTACCATGCGCTTTTAAATATCTTCCTGTAAATTTGGCAACTAAATTGTATTTCAAATTATAATTCAATTCCTTCAACTACATCTTAATACACGGTCAGAAAGGAATTGATGACAGTCAGTTAAAAGGTTTCAGAGATAGAAACAATTGGAAACATGAAGCTACTTTAAAGGTCAAGTATTGAGCTCAATGCCCACATGTTCACCAAGGAGATGCACTAAATGTTGTTAGTTAGAGAGAGATTTCAAGAAGACAAACCTCCTGAAGATCCCTGATAACAAAATATAAACTTAAAAAAAAACATGGAGGACCCACCCCTCTAAAAAAAATACACCGAAGCTCAAACAAAACCTGTTTTCAGTTCAGTATTAGGCATTAGCATATGGGTAGTATAATTGTTTGTTAAAAATGATAGTTAGAATTTGTTGAAGTTTGTTAGTGGCCAGCCAGAGGAACAGTGGGGTGCAGCAGGCTACTTTGTGAGGGTTTTGTACTGAGCTTGGCTGAAAGAGGAATCCAAGCTATTAGGTTCCACAAAATTACCAAGATGACTATCTACCTTTCTACTTACATTTCCTTGCTCAATGTTCAGTTGGTCAATTGATATGATTTTGTGGGTCAGATATCTGGTAGCCATCACAGTATCACTTATTTAGTTATAGAAATTGAAGAAACAAAACAGAACAACACATGACTTTTCCCTGCCCAAGAACTGTTTCAGTTTTCTCTTTTAACCTTAGTACCACATTTTTTAACCAAACTCCAGTTGAGATGAAATTTCAAGGTACTTAAAAAATGCCACGCAGATCCCAGATAATTTTCTCCAATGATGATCACTTAATTATACCTGAGCAGCGGCAGAGTTATCAGGCATACTTTTTGGATCAGCCCAACTGACAGTTGGGCAATTTCCATCCAGCTTAAAATTCGCACTCGACATTTTCTGCCTTGAATAATCAGCACAGGCATTGTTATAATACAGAACAAATGCAAATCCACGATTTCGGCTTGGGTTCTGAGGATCCTGCAATTGATTATACAGAAGAAAGAACATAAAGCCTCAATAACAATAACAATAACTATAATTTTTTTAGAGAAGAAAATGTATAAATTTGCAACTCCACCTTAATAAGCTCAATGTTTTCAACTCCTGGGCCAACTCCTTCAATAAGTCTCTTAAACTCGTCCTCTGTCCAACTTTTTGGGACATTACCAATAAATAATCTGTGTTTAGAATCAGACAGAGAACACCTTATCGTTTTACCCTGTAGTGTGAAGGATAAACTAAAATCACATTTAAATGTATTGGTGATGGATATCTGAAAAAGAGCAGCTTTGATGCTCCTGAAACATGGTAAAGTAATTATAAGGACATCAAAGTCTTAAGGGGTCCCACAATTACCTTGACTTCTTTACCATGCAAATCCTCTATAGCTTTTTGTGCTGCCTCTTTGGTTGTATACGATATAAAAGCATAACCTTTGCTTTCACCAGAATCTCTGTCCTTTATTATCCTTACCTGCAAAACAATTGTATTACCACAACGTACCTCTAAAATCAAAGGCCCAGAGAAAGAAAGAGAGAGCACGAAAGAGAATAAACACCATTCCAGACCTCAAATATTTCACCTAGTGATTCACACAAATCTCTCAAATCTTCTTCTGAAACATCACGTGAAAGTCCACCAATAAAAACTTCAGATCCATGAGGAGGAAGTGCAAGAAGCTGAGCATGCTTCTCTAGATCCTCTTCATCTAACAAAGAAGCAGACTTTTCTCTATTTTCTATAGACTCTGTGGATATGTCATTTCTACCATCTTCTGAAAACTTATCTTCTGTGTTGGTCCCAACTTGAGGCTCTTCACTTACTTCTTCAACATCCTCTTCCGGATGTTCACCATCTCTCCTGTCTATTCCATCCTCATCTCCATGTTCTTCCACATCATCATCCATCTCTTCCTCATAATTGTCCTCTTCAAGATCCACCCGCTCCTCGACTTCCGAACCATCTGCCATGACTGCTCTAAGTCGCAGATAGTGTCATTCAACAAACAAATTTGATAAGCACCAAAAATCACCTGTAATATGATAAATGCATTTAAGTTCTAAATGTGGGTATGAGAAATGAAAACATACAACTTCAGCTCGTGTTGAAGACATCTAGAAGCAACATTACAAGGAGTCCAGATTTAGTTTTTATAGATAAGAATCAGGAGATTAAAGAATTCAAAAAGTAAATTCCACAGTGCTTGTTCTAAGATGATGAAATTCTAAAAACTAAAACGAACATAAGCCTAAGCCTAACTCAAGCTCAGTCAACCACTGTGCTTCGTTTCAAAGCCATCCCAATCCCAAGACACAAAATAAATAAAAACATGGCTCCCAAGATGCAAATCGGACAAACAGAATACAACCAAGAAACACCCCACTTATCCAATAAACGAATCTCATAATCATATAGCAAAAGACAAAGCGAGAAACGAAATGGGGATTGCAAAAATCCCAAACCCTATTGAAAAACACATCTAAATTGGAGAATTATCACACATAGACACAAATTAGCCGGATAAATCTCGCCAACATGCACATTTTCTAGCAGCTAAAGGAACCCAGAAAAGAAAAAGAAAAAAACACATCACTATTAACAATTCGAGCTGGAAATGAAAAGGAAATCAAACGAATCAAGAACACATCTGAACACTTTATGGTAGTGAAATGAAAAGTGAAGACCCCAGAATCCAGAAATTGAAATGGAAAACAAAAACGCGAAGAAATCACAGTGAAGAGGAGAGTCTTGGCAAGGGATATACATACCAGTGAAGTGGAGAATTAAGGAGGTAGAAGAATTGAAATTCTGCGTGTGTTTCTGTATCTGGGTTTGTTCCTTTTTCCCTTTTGAAAGCTCAGAGGAAAAAGGGGAGAATCAGAGCTGCGTTAAATCTATCTATCTGAAGAATTCTTCCGATTTCGGGCTTTTGTGTGCACAAAGACGAAGACCCTCTGGGCTGAAACGACGAGGGCTTCAAGCGGATGGGCTAAACTGGAAGCCGAAATCTTTCATCTATTTAAACGCCGTCGTTTTCTTCCTCACGACCGTATTCTCTCTCCTTTCTTGCAGATTTGTGCTGAAAAAATGTCTGAAAACCCCTTTTGTTCCAAAAATAGCTCTTTGATTCTTTGTTTATAAAAGTTACTTTCCAAATGTGTGCCAAAATGGATAAAAAGAACTTTTGTTTTATACCAGTAATAATTTAGTTAGTATTTTAGTATGTAACAATTTAACTAAATTAGTCAAACCGAGCATAGCTCAATTGGCATAAGGTTGTGTCCGTGACTATGAGGCCTCGCATTAATTAAATACCGTTGCAAAAAAAACAATTTAACTAGATCAGTGTCAAAAATAGTCTATTTGAGCTTTTATATTAAGAATAATACTTTTTTCATTTACTATCTTTTTTTTAGCCTATCTCTGTGCAATCTTGACAAGAATTGAGCATCAAGATTGTCCCTAAACAAATAAACAAAACAAAACAAAAAAAATGTCATTGTCTTTGGTCTCGGGTCTGATCTTGGCCAGGATCGTCATCGAGACCAAAGACAGAACAAAAAACTCACAATCCTAGTTAATATCCTTCATCGTCAAAATTCTATTTTCAAATCTCTCACCGCACCCTAAACCCTAAACCTTCAAAAAAATCAGTAACCAACTCTTCAATCACTAAATCATATATTTTTCAATCACTAATCAACTACTTCGTTCAATTACACAAGTTTTTATAATCCTAAATTTTCAAAAATCAGTTTCCCTAAACCCAAGAGAAGAAGAGAGGGTTTACCTTTACTTTACTTGAAGGTTCAAAATTCGGGGAAGAAAAGGTTGGGGGAAACGAAATAGTCACAGCGGTGGCTGCAGCGGCGTCTGGGCATGCTTCAAAGGAACAATCTCGGTGTTTGATCTTGGACAAGATTGCACTGATATAGACTAAAAAAAGATAGTGCATGAAAAGAGCGTTATTCTTGATAAATAAAAGCTCAAATGGACTATTTTTTTTTTTTTGGCAATAACCCAATTTAATTTATATCATATCATCAAGATTAAGTGTAAATTTTTATTAGATAACGATTTAGTCTTTTCGTAGTTTATAAACATAATTGGTTTATAATTAATTTATTGATCTATATATGTAAGAGATTCTATTAAATTTTTAACATTATTTTTTTGTAATAAGGACTAAATCATTACAAAGTAAGTATAACTCAGTGTTAATTGACATATACTCCCTCGTTTAAGCTCTGAGCTTCAAATCCCTCCTACTCTATTTATTAAGCCTAACTTGTTTTTATTAAAGAGGACATTTATTTTTCGACAATGTACTTAGTTGAGTTCCTCAAAACTAAAAAAAAAGTACTTAGTTTGAAATAATAATGTAGGAACTAAAAAAAATGTACTTAGTTCGAAATAATAATGTTTTTCGACAATGTACTTAGTTTAGTTGAGTTAGGTCGAATTTTATGGTAATGTAACGTTTTTAAGTTCGAAATAGTAATATTTTTTTAGTTCAACAAATGTGGGGTGAGAGTTTGAACCTCCTAGTAGGAGTGTACAAATAACTCGATAAACTGAACAACTCAGACTACCCAACCCAAACCGTAAGGGTTGAGTTGTGTTAGAATTTTTTTCGATTTAGGTTGAGTTGATTTTTGACAGAATTGAAAATTCGGTTCGATTCGTGAGTTGTGATATTTTTGGCTCCTATCTCAAAAGATGGAGTTGAATTCTTCACCATTAAGTTGTGTCCATATTGACAACAAAATAGCAATGTATTTAAACTATATAAGGAACAAATTTTAGAAATAAAGATTCTAGGTTACCTTTGTAAAAGCTAGCCTATAACCCAAGTTGAAGTAAGTTTTAGATTATGGGAAGCTTTTGTATATTAAATGTAGACTTGACTTATTGATCTTTGTTTGGCAAGTCTATCATGACATCTTGCCCTCAAACCTCAATCTAATAAAGACTAAATTTAAACTAAGTTATGTCATACATGTTACATTCAAATTGAAAATCCTACTAATGCTTTTTAGACTTGCCCCCCACCATAAAATGGACATTTTTTTTATATTTTTATTTTTTATAAATAATAATAAGGAAATGAACATTTTAGTTTGATGCAATTCTTATGTTGGGAAATTTTATTTTGTTGATTGACCGACGACATGTAGATGCATTTTGAAATAATCGAAAATGTTAGATGTTTGTTGATCGATAATTCTACATTCGTTATCGTTGCAAAAATATTTCTTTGTATCATCGATATTTTTTCTTTTTCCAATTCAACAATATGTGAGAAAGGGAGATTAAACTTTTAACCTCTTACTCGATGACATATCTTAACCAGTTAAGTAATATTCGAGATCGAAACAATATTTTACTTTTAGTTCATCATTGAAGCTCTTTATAAAATTATTGTACAAGATGATAATAGAAAATTGAATAGGGTAAACGGACCCTTCTTCTTGTAGTTGTTACTGCAAGTAAATAATGCACTTTTTTATTTTAAAAAAATCTAAAGGTGAATTTGGTGTCTTTCTGGTCCGTAATGGAGGAAGTGGAGATGGAGAAATTCGAACAAAGAAATGAGTACAGACCAATTATCGAGCTATGCTCACTTTGGTAGCCTAATATTTAGTTAGGCTACACCTAACTTTTATACAACATATTATTTTTTACAAATATAATAAAATGCACATTATACAAACTTAAAATTCTATAAAGTATTTTTTTATATATATAATTCAGACATAAACTACACAATTCCACTTCATAAATTTCTTTCCTTTCCTACTTTGAAGTCACTTGAAATTCTCAGTACCTTCTGAAATTATCTTTAAAAAACTAACACTGTTTCAAAACCAATTCTCTGAAATGAATGTCAAAGCCATACTAATGAAGAAGTTAGATCAAGGGGAAAAACTGATTAGAGTTGTAAGAAATTAACTTCCAAAAATCTTCACAAATTATGATTTAGAACTTAGTTAACCTTGTTAACTGAATTTTTAAATGCATAAACCTCTCATTTCAAAGACTGTAGCCAACCACTGCGGTTTAAATCTATCTTCATATTAACATAAATTAATGAATATTTGCAACATATACAAATAATCGAGTTGTATGTGCAGATGAGAGCATAGCATGGAGAATATACAGTAGAGAAGTAGAAGAACCATTAAGAAAATTCTAACCTCCATCACCCACATAATATAAGCAGCAAAATTAACCATCTTCTCTTCTAGTCCCATATATCCAGCTAACCTGCTGCTTTCCGTTTCCGCTTAATCGAACCGATTTTTCGCTTTCCCCGTTTTTTCGCTTTCTTAGATGCATTCGGTTTGACAGCAGAAGGGGGTTCTGTTTTGTGTTGCATTTCAGGCTCCTCGTTTTTTGAGGCCAAGTCAGCTTGAGAAACTGCAGCTGGAGAAACGATTTTCTGCTCCTCCAAATTACGAGTCTGCTCAAGAAACTCACCTTTAACCTCTTCCGGGAATTTCACCTCTTCTTTGACTGCACAATCTTGCATCAGAAGTTTCTGATTCTGCAAACATACAGGCGAGTGTCAATATTTAGAACTACCACATTTAATATAATCTTCATAGTTGCTACACAATAATGATATTGAAAACCAGATCCGTATTTTTTTAAAAAAAAATTATATTCGTGAGTGGCCGGGGCAAGATTGCACCTCGACTAATTTCACTAGAAAAATCTCTAACCCTACTATATTTGGTTGTCAAGAAAACTCGTAGGATAAATCCTAGGTAGGAGGCCACCATGGTTTGAACTCATTCAGTCTAAACTTATTATTATTTTCAATGCCCTTATTAACCAGTAGGCCAACCCATAATGGTTAAAACCAGTTCGGTATTAGTCCCCTTGAAGGTCTAAACAAGGGGGCCACCTAGGTAGGAGGCCACCATGGTTTGAACTCATTCAGTCTAAATTCATTATTATTTTCAATGCCCTATTATTAACCAGTAGGCCAACCCAGTTCGGTATTAGTCCCCTTGAAGGTCTAAACCAGGAACATTTATGTCACTTGTCACCCAAAAGAAAAAAAAAGAAACTTTTCACTTTGTAAATTTCTTTATTTTTCACAACAGAATTGAGTAAGATAGAAGATAACATCATCAAACAGAATAAATTTAAGATAATGAAAACCTCATACATCATACAAAGTAAGGATTGCAATGACTTTTTTTTAGAAGAGAAACCAATTTTATCGATGAATGAAATAAGTAAGGATTGCAATGACAAGATATACGAGACTTGCGTGACCAATACAATAATTGCACAATTCTTTAATTGAAAATGGGAACAGAAATGGCATACTAATAGTAGAGGAAAGCATACGTTTTTCACAATTGAACAGTGCAGAAGATAATATAGTCCATGATTGGCCACGTTTCTTCAATTGAAATAAAAACAAATATATTGCAGATAGAAGTAGAAGAGGAAACTAACACTTCCAAAATCTGCACTCTGAATTATATCAGGAAGTAGCATGACCTCTCCATGACTTTTAATCGCGCTTTCGGGCATAAGTACGTCTAATGCATGCTCAGATATGTGTTGTGATGCTTCTTGCAAAGTCCTAACTAACACATCATTTCCATCTTCAGGTGAAGCGGGATCATCACTTGATGCAAGAATGTATAGCTGATTGATTGAAGAAAACTTCATGGGGTTTTCATTCATCACCTTGTCAATTCTGTTCTTCAACTTGTGAACTTTTGACTGCGCAGCTTCAATTTTTCGAAAGATCTCTTCCAATTTTTTATCATAATCTCCCCACATAGAAAAAGGCCATCCATCAGTTGCAATTGTCCCGAAATCATTGATGACAACATGTTTCGTATTCCTTGTCTTATCTGTAGAGATCAGAACAGAGAATCAATGGCCTACTGACTACTGTAGTCTTTTAAAATTCAAACTTAAAATCCTATTGGGCTATTCTTTTAATACTAAGAAACAAAATTATTTGTTTATTAATAACAGTTATATTCATAGAAACTATGAAAGAAAAAAAAAAAACAATGCTTAAAATAAAAAGTACAAGACATGACTCACGAATCTTACTCTGATTAGCATAAAGGAGGCGTCGTTACAGAGAAGCTCAAAAGTGTAAGCGCCGTGAGGTACAAAGTCAAATAGGATCCTAAAGGTCGTTCCTTCCAAACACTAGATTTATTTTATTTTATTTGCTTTTAATTTTATTTTTATAGGGAAACAAAACAATATAATGGACCAAAAAGAGAAGGTGTGCAAAAAGGAGACGCGATATCCCTGAAAAGGCCAAGGGGGTTTATGGATCAGAGTCTCCAAGCATGGAAATTGGTAGAAAGTTAGTATTGAAATGTTAAAAGAAAATACATTACCCAAGCACTCCGAGAAGCATGGAGAGTCTCCTAAAATAACTTCACTCCAAATTCTCCCTACCCCCAAACTTTCAATACCTTTCATAAACCATCTCCTATTGATGACAAAAATGGCTTCCTAATATCCTATTAATATTCTTAATATTTCCCCACTAACATTGCTAATCCTAACACTAGTCAGCCCCAAAACACACCTTGTCCTTCCTAACACCCTAGAACTCCAAAGAATTTCTGTATTGAGACTCTTTGCAGCCATCCCAGAAAAAGAAAAGCTGATTTTGGTTACAACTATCATCGAAGAGAAAACGAGAGAAATAGGAGAGAACTTTAAAGGGATCAAGAGATCTTAGGAAAATAATTGGGAGGTTCTAATTTTTGTTGTATTCTCTTGGAAGCATCTCCATAAGGATTGTTGTAAGTTCACGAGGATCAACAATGTCAAACCCACATATGGAGAGGTAAAAAAAAGGATAAAAATATTACATACCTCAAGAAAAATGATATTGTAAACTTTTCATCATCAAATATCAACTATAGAACTAATTCATCCAACAGTCAAAGACTTAGAATAGCTTTCAATCCTCCGGTTATTATTAATCTGCAGCAAACTCCTATACAATATGTACAATTTATTTTTAATGAAATCAACCAAAGTAATAATATGATCAACTACGCATACCTAATTTAAGAAGAGTATCTTCCAAAGACATGTCATCAACAAGAGACCTCTTCTTCTCTGGAATAACAAAAGAAGATTACAATGTCATAGAGGGAGACACTAGGGAAAAAAGTATTGCACAGAAATAGTTGAGGACTTGATACCATAGTAGGAGAAAAAATTATGGTGTGCCATATATGAAGCTACTTCAGTTGTCTCTTCAGTTTTCTTCCTTCTCTTTCTTTTCATAACCCTGTGTCTTTGAATGTGACTTGAAAATCCTGTTGACTTCACATGAAAACCTTCCGTTGAGAAGTGTTCGTGGACAGACTGCTTTCTTTGATCATATAATGCAAGTTCTCTATCATATTTTAACGATTGAGACTGAAGTTTCTTAATTTGCAGTTCTAACCATCTACACCGCCACATAAGAGGACTTATAAACTTTCTCCAGTGATCTGTAACCTTTTTCTTCCTAGAAGGTAAGATGCATATATAAACACGTGAATATCATATAAGGTTGAGAGAAAAGATAATACGGGTTGAAATGCACTAGCAAAGTATTTCAGATATATGAGTCTACTGACACATCCTAACTCAAAAGCAGAAGAGGTGAGGAGGCTGTACAAGAATTTTTATTCTGGAAGCAAAGACCAACATAGATGAGAATCCTTCCATGTTGATCAATGTTAATCTGAAAGGAAAACTTGAATTTGGCATGATTCTAGAGCAAGAAGCTCAAGGAAAAAGGACAAATAGTCCAATCTCTACACGGCACGGATGGTATATGAAAATCAATTTTCAAATTGTTCATCCACCAATAGCACACAATTAAGTATAGACAAAAGTTATTAAAAAAAAAATAAAAAGAAAAAGGAAGAACAAGGACAAGTACAAATAAATGCAGCACAAGGGAAAAGAAAACGAAAAGATGCATGTACTACCTTGGAAATACTCCTCTGTGTCCATTAGACATAGACTGCAAATTATTATCGCCATATAATTGGGATTCAACTTCTTCATCATCCAATAACAAACCATAATCTGTCCCAGATACAGTATCTCCAAACGAGCTTGAAATTTCAGTTGAAACATTGCATTCACTACTAGGACCTCCTTCACAATTATATGTACACCCAATAACATCAAGCTCCATATCCTCACTTCTATCTAACATCATAGTTCGTTCAACAGATGGAGTTTCCATGTCATGAACCTTTTCCTGACCACTACTTGCACTCTGCTGACTCTGAGAAGTATTTTTGTCCTCCACACACCTTGAAACCTCCATCAAAGCTTCCTCCTTCACTTTTGATCCAATTTCAGGTCCCATGCTAATATATGCCCAAATCAAGGCGCCCTTTTGTTCAATTAGGCAATAACATCTAAACAAATGAACAGCATCAGAATGCAATACACGTACACCAATACTTTTCAAGAGCTCATCACAAGTACTAGTACACAAAAATATTTTAAGCTTTACAAATGAGAATAGCATAAAGGAAAATTTTATTGGAGGTCCAAGAATTCACTGAAGATTTCATTTGGTGGCCAAAATAGTAAGAATCGATTATTGCTTGCTTTGAAATCCATGAGTTCATGACAGAAAGAAAAGAATTCCCTCACCACTTACATTCAAAAAGTAGTCTAAACCTCAATATCAATCTTTCTTCTCGAAAAGCAAAGGAAAATAGACGCATAGATTATATCGCCAAAAATAAAAGGTCCCAATTAGCGAATGGAAGAAAATTGCAAAAGAAAATAATGGGCAATTCACCAAAATGAGAAGTGGGAAGTGAAGAAAAAGAACAACTACCATTACACTCCGATCATAAAGAATTTTCAACAAACGAACAACAGTCCATGTAAGGTCTCAAAGGGAAATTTTCAACAGATAGCATATTCCGTTTCCGATAAGAAAATTACAGAAAGAACTCCAAAATCAAAACCGAAATGGATTTCTTGAGCATCCAAATGACCGATTTGCGGGAAATCAGAATAGACCCACATATTGAATTAACTTGTTACGATAGTTTCAACAGCAAAAAAGAAAACCCACTTCCCAGAACTCACTCGGGTTTCAGATTTGGAGAAAAAACAACCTGGGTTTGGCGTTTGGGTGTCAATTGATTGATTTCGCAGAGTTGTTCTCGTCGATCATCGCGAAGGGCAAGGAAGGCTGGACTGGGAGAAGTCAGATCCAGGTAATTGAACGGAAAAGGAAGGAAAAGAGGAGGAAAGTGAACGGAATTGAGCAAAAACTGTAGAGTCAGAAGAAGTTCAGAGGTGGGAAAAAGAATTTACGCCAGAATAAAACAGAAACACCGCCAATTTTGCTTTGATTTATATAGTTTTTATCATGTATTAATCATGGGCTCCACCGTCCGGTATTTTCACATGATTTTCACTCCTGCTTCATCTCTGTTTCGATATAATCTCCGAATTAAACTTATCCCGGATCCACAACAATATTCATTCTATTATGATAATATTACCTTTTTTTTTTTTTTTTTTTTTTTAATTCAACAATTGGGGTGGTGGGATTCGATCCTCCGGCCTTTTGGTCGAGACCAAGACACATCTTTATGTCAATTGGTTGAGTCTTGTCTCTTTTTCTCTTCTTACAAATGGTGTTCACTACGTCGTCAGGGTGATCATCTTTCCCATTATTTGTTTCTCATTTGTGCTAAACATACTCGGAGAATTCTCCACCGGCCACATTCCTCTGTCGGGGACTTCCACGAAATGAAAACGGGCGGCATCGTCGTATGCTCGACATTTGTTGCCCTGGTTTATATCCCGGAGTACTGCTATGGCCGATCTGTCACCCAATCTACTTAAACAACCTAAAGGCCAAGTCTCCAAGTGGGCCCTCTTGGCCACCCGCGACCTTGCAAGGGCCGAAGGATGGAGCGCGACCCCCTCAAGGTTAGGGGCACTCAAAAGCGCCGTTGCCAACGGTGCAATCTATGGTGCCTCCAAGACATCCCGCCCCCTTTCAAGTGGTTCAAATCTTGATTTCGCTACGCTCAATAAGAACCCGGAATAGCAGAAATAGGTTCGTGTTCCGCTTCCAAAGCCAGTCGTCTTTGCCCAAGTGTGAACTGCAAACGACTCTCGACGATCTTTCTCGGTGCATAAGCGAGGCTTTGCGGTCGAAGTACCGCATAAGCAAGAAAGCCATTACTGGAAAAAAAAAAAAAAAATTAGAAGCCAACTTTAACCCATGAGAGAACTTTCTGACGGCTAGGATTGGTAACATACCATCCTATGTCTGGAGAAGGATTCTCTAGGGCTAAGAGTTGGCCCTGAAGGGAGTGCGGTGGAAAATTAAAAATGAAGCTCCTATTGACATCTATGTCGATCAGTGGATACCGAGTGAAAATGCAATACTTACACAACCATAAAGTGAGAACCCAATACTCCAAAAACTCAAACTTCGTCTCTGCAAAGTTCATCCATGGAATGAATTAGGATCATTATTAAATCTTAAACACTACTTCCAATTATAAGTTTCTTTATTTTATATCTACTTTTTTTTTAGTTTACAAAATCTAAGTCAAATTTTCAAAACTAAAATAGAGTTGTTTTTGTTTTTGAAATCTAACTAAGAATCCAAACATTTTTTAAGTAGAAACTATAATAAGAATATTAAGAAAATTAGAAGAAAAGAAGCATAAATTAAACGAAGCCTTAAAAATATATTTTTGCAAGCAATATTTTAGTTGATACCTTTAACAATGTGGACATTTGATTTCAACCCCAGAATTTCCATCTCAATTCATTCAAATCACCACCATTTATTAAACAACTTCACCATCAAATGGATAAACATTAAATTAAATGAAGTCTGTTAACTAAACATCCTTAATTCATCTTCAACCAGTCCAACTGCAAAAATGAGAGCTAAACATTGTACAATCTTTAGCATATTTAGAACTTCTATCATTACAGGGAAAGTACCATCAGGACCAATATTAACAACCAAAACAAAATGGCTAACCCAAAAGAAGAAGAAAAAAAGGTTTCAGGGTAATGTGCTTCTTATCAACTCCCTGCATAAAGTACCATCAGTATATATGAATTCTGCTAGAATGTGGTCTGAGAGTACAAGAAGAAAACGCTCCGAAAATGACCTTTTGACGCCTCTGATAAAAGGTATACAGGAAGTAACAGTGAAGTTGAGAAGCCGAACCATATAGTTTGTGTACTACTTGGCAACAGGAACTCGGTATATGATTGATGGGGGCATTTACAAGAGCGTCTGGTTCGGGCACGCCATGCAGCTCATTTAAGCTCCATGAGTTGAGTTGAACAAGAACTCACCATCTGTTGCAGATTTAAATTGAATTTGTCTTTAAAGGGAAGATTCAATGTTGTGGTGCTCTAGATTTCTAAGAACAATTCTAGCGAAGATTTTGGCTTGTAATGGGGCAGTTGCTGCTGCAGCTGCAGTACGCAGGGCTCTTGATGCTCCTGCATTCTGCATAAGGCTTGCATGGTGTAAGGCGTGCCGACCCCCCGGGATAGTAAACTGCACACGGAAGAATACGTGTATTGAAGAAAATTTGTGCAAGAACTCAAGGATGGTTTATAAAATCAAGAGAAATACTATGAACTCAAATTTGTGCCTTTACCTGTAGAAGAGCAAATGCTGCACATGCTTTTAACGTAGGTGATGGATTTCGAAGCATTGTAACAAATCTTCCAATTTCAGCTCCACTAACAATTATGAAAATTTAAGGCATCAGAAAACAAGAGTAAGATTAATAAAACTTTAAGACAATTTCCCTGCCCCACAGGACCACAGCCAACATTCCTTCCTAACTCGAGTATTCTTGAATACAAAAAGCAAACAGCCAAAGTACATTGAATATTTTGTAAAATAATTTAGAGGAAAAATTTAATCGATATAGTAAAGAGATATAAGCATAACTAGAATACACATCCATCATATGAGGCCGCAGCGATAACTTAAAAGACATCCCATCAGATGCTGAAGGGAAATAGCAGGCAATGCATATTTTGTTATCAACAAGGTTCTACTGAAGAAAATTGATTGTCCAACATTCACAGGCACAAACATGAGCATACTAAAATAAATGGGTCTGAGAATATACAAGCGCCCAACAGTCAAATAAATTTCTCCAAGGGGTTTGAGTAAACCTGCATCGCAGATGGCCCGCTTCTTGAATACGAGCTCGTTCCGTTACTTGTACCAATGCTGCAGGCGCCGAGGATGCAGCAGCAGAGGCAAATGCTTGTGGATCTGAAAACGTTTGGACAAATGCTTCAATGTTCTTTAATGCCATCCTTCTAGCCCCATCTAAGCTCACACTCTTGGGAATGCCTTCTGATGAGGTACCTGGCAAGGCACATTCATCCATTCTGCAAAAAGTTGAACACTCTAAAATGTTAAGGAAATCAATCAGCCAAGTTATTTTTTTATTTAAAAAAAATGAAGGCAATATGTCCATGGATCAGTAACGTCAGTCCATGTACCTCCCATCAAACATGTAAGCCAATGCCAAAGCAGCCATGAAGCGTGCCATTTTTGATACCGACGCATAACAAAGATGAACTAGCGCTGGAACACCCCCTTCCTCCACTATGCGAAGGGCATTACCAGGGTTAAAGGCAAGATTCCAAAGAGCTCCAGCAGCAGTCTCGTGAACATCCTGAAAATGAAAATAAATAATGCAAAATAGTTTAGTGTATGAATGGTAAATATGCAGTTCAGTTGAACATTCACACACATTTGAGTGTTCCTTATCAAGCAACTAAAGAACAATTTGAAATGCTTACTTCAGCATCTGAGCGTGCCAAAGCAATTAATGGTGCAACGCCCCCTTGCTGACCAATAGCAATGCTAAAAAAACCCCAAAAAGGTAAAAGGTTAGAATTAAACCATGAAATCAAAGAGTTAAACCTGATCTTCACGTAGAAAAATAATACTTACTCATCTGTAAAAGTAATGTCAAAGGAAAAAGTAGGCAACTGAATCGCAGGGATAGTATTACTTTAAAACAAAACCTTTAAAAGCACAACTATGAGCACAATTTTTTCTTAAGGGAAAAGGCCTCATTTGTTAAACGGTCATGATCGCCCTACATTAAATAATTAATCGACTCCTATCATTGTCTTTCAAAGTGCAAAATAAAGATCCCTGTAAAGGAAAAAGGACAACTGCTCATCTCTCACACCGAACTAGCAAGACATTCATAATCGAAAAAGTTTTTGAGCCAATTTTCATAAATTCTTTTTATCACGGAAATTCCTACTCAAACCTACTAAACATATCAGACATGTCCTATAGAGATCCTCTACACCACCGGCAGTCTTCATAGAGACTAGTTGATTAACATCCTTCATCCCTAGACCTAGAGTACTTTTTTAAAATTTAAGAATCTTCCTTGCAGTAAGATTAACGATTCTTGTTGGCTTGCTACCGCCGCAAAATATTAGGTGATGCCATCCAAGTCTCAAATTATATACCTGTTGGCTTCAGAAACTGACAATCCCCACAGAGCACCAGCAGCCCTTTCTTGAAGACCCGGGGATGCATTTGAACAAGATTGGGCTAGAGAAACCTAAATTAAAAATAATAATAATAAATAAATATGTATATGCAAAAGATGGGTGAGTTTATCATCATATAACTTATTCCAGTCAAGTATATTTCTTGTATTTTTTGTAATGATTAATATTCAATACAAAAAAAATAAAAAAAATAGTTAAGAGTATTGTATAGCCATGCAACTTTGATGTAAGACAATTGGAAAGCAATACATTCTAATCTTGTTGACTTGAGTTTAGAAAACAGAGCATGTTGATGAGAAGCTTTCAGGTTTTATTGCATTCCTAATATTTTTCAATGGATTTCAATCCATATTAATCTTATTGATAAAAGGGTTGGGACTATTTAATTCATTTCCATCTTTGGCGTCTTCTGAGCTGGTGTAGTCAAAGCTACAGCTACTACAAGGTTAGTGACTAGCATGAGCATTAACTCTTCTAATGTTGTTTACGAGAGTTGGCTTTCCGGTAGGCAAAGTGATGTAGTAGGATCATGGTTAATTAGATATTTTGGGTTAATTCCTTGGTTAATTAGGATTAAGGTTGGTTTCCTTGGGTTGTTAGGATTAGGATTAGGTTTCCAATTCTCTAGAAATAGAACATTTGCCCTCTTGTATTCATAAATAAAGATTTGATTGATTCTTGGAGAGACTTCTCCTTTTATCCTTTTAGGCTACATCAAATTGGTATCAGAGTATCCGTCTGGGCCAACATTGGCTGCCGCCGGTGGAAGACCGGGAAACTCTTGTTGACGCCGATCGCAAGAGGGAGCTTCGTGAGTTGTGCTCGTTGTTCGACAACCCACATTTTATTTACAAAAGATTACCATTTAGGGTATTCTCTTTTCAAGAAACAAGCAAGAAAGTTCACGAATGAAATTTTACACTCCAAGAAGGGAGTTTCAAGTCAGAAAATTCACTTTCGGATTTGGATCACGACCAAGAAAGGCGGAAGCCTATTCAAGCACTCACCAAAATCCCTACATCGTTCATGATGAAATATGGCGTGAGGAATTCAAAAAGGACATCGTTGAAGTCCGACGACTTTTGGATAGTATGTCTAACGTTTTGGATCGTTTTAAAACCAAGAAACAAGAACTCGAAAATGCAAGAATGACATATTTTGAAAGTAGCAGTCAAGAAAATCGGGAATTTGGCCAAAACCAAGAGCTCACAGAAATAAAAGAAGATCAAGAAGCCATTCAAAATCAAGGTGATATGAATTTCCTGTGCGAAGAAGAAAAATCGGACGAGGAACAGAAAAATGAAGAAGATTGCCCGTCGGAGCTTGATGTCGTAGGACATGGACCCAAAACGACAGTGGTTACTGCATCGGAGGAGGAAAACAAAGAAGATCAAGAAACCTCCAGAGCATCGCGACTCGATTTGGCGTACAAAATCCATGGAACTGCGCACGTAGATGACAATGAAAAATCCTGCAACGAAGAAGATGATGCAAGCAAAGCTGATGGAATCTGACGTCGGGTGGGAAGCGTTATAAAATTTCCTCGTTGAAAAAATGTTTCTTGCGGTAGCTCGCACTAAAGATGAAGAAATCAGGTTGGCGGTGGATCCCACAAAAATTGAGGAACAAAGGTCTTCTAATGCTGAAACCATAATCCTAGGCAAAATATTGCTTATGGGCCAAACCCATTTCTTGGGCCAAATTTTAAAATTCTTAAACAACACCTTTCAAATTTCTTACATGTTTTGACCAAACTCATGCCGACATCCACACCCACTCGAATTCAGTTGAATTTAAACATCTTCAAGATTTGCAATATGGGACTTTTATTGTCAGATGGAGATATTCAAAATGAAGCGTTATTATCCTCTCTCAAATGGAAAATTCACATGGTCAAGGTTGGGGGAAGTTTCTTCACATTCCTTAATTGATTGATTCTTGGTTTCCACGGATTGGGTTAACTTATTTCATAACTCAAGGGTTTCTAGAAAAACTCGTCCAGTCTCAGATCATTTTCCTCTTCTACTTGAAGCAGGAAACTTTGTTTGGGGGTCATCCCCATTTTGGTTCTATAACAGTTGGCTACAAAAAGTTGAAAGTTTTGCAGTTATTGAGAATTGTCTTCTCCAAGATTCTTCATACGGAAGGGCTGGTTTTGTAATAGATTTGAAATTACGGAATGTGAAAGAAGTCCTTAAGAAGTGGTTTGCTGAATATGAAGAGAGAAGAAAAAGCAAGGAGCAAAGTTTATTATCCGAAATAGCCTTCTTTGATAATAAAGTCGAGGTACAAGATTTATCCCTTCTTGAGCTTGAAGTCAAATCTGTTGCACAGTGTGAATTGATGGAGCTTTATTTAATAGAAGAAAGGAATCTAATTAAAAAATGCAAGCTATTATGGTTAAAAGAGGGAGATGAAAATACAAGCTTTTTTCATAAGTTTTTGGCAGCAAGAAAAAGGAAGCTTCTTATCTCATAACTAAAATTCAGCAAATGGCAGCCCCCTTCTTTCTTGTAAGGAAATTGAAAAGGAATTCCTTACCTTTTTCTCGACCTTATTTCAAAAGCTTCCAGGTACATGTTCAATTTCTCATCAATTTAATTGGCCTAAGATTTCTGCTACTCAAAATTGCATTGCTCTCTGATTGCTCCTTTCTCTCAAGAAGAAATTTGGTTGGCTGTGAATTCTCTTGGTAAGAATAAAGCTCCAGGACCGGACGGATTCACAATGGAATTCTTTATAAAGTATTGGCACCTTTTGAAGCTTGATATCCTTCGTTTCTTCAATGAGGTTTACGACAATGGACATTAAACTCTTGCTTGAAAGAAAACTTTATTTGTTTGATTCAAAAGAAAGAATTGGCCTCTTTTGCGAAAGATTTTAGACCAATCAGTCTCACTTCAACAACTTATAAGATTCTAGCAAAGGTTCTCGCTGAAAGATTAAAAAAAGTAATGCCTACAATTATTTCCTACTCTCAAAGTGCTTTTATTGAAGGAAGACAGATTATGGATTCAATCCTAATGAGATTGTGGAGGAATACAAGGTAAAGAAGAAACAAGGTTGGATTTTGAAGTTAGATTTAGAAAAAGCCTTCGACTGTGCAGATTGGGACTTCCTATTGGAGGTAATGAAATAAAAAGCCTTTGATGACAAGTTTAATACTTGGATCCAAGGCTGTATTCGAGACCCAAAGTTCTCAGTTTTTATTAATGGAAGGTCGCACGGCAGAATTTTGGCTTCTCGTGGACTAAGGCAAGGGGATCCTCTCTCTCCTTTCCTTTTTCTACTTGTAAGCGAAGTGCCAAGTGCCCTCATTAATATGGTTTATGCTAAAGGTGCTTTTGAAGGTTTTGTAGTTGGCCAAGACAAAGTACATGTTCCAATACTCCAATTCGCTGATGACACACTCTTGTTCTGCAAGTATGATGATGGTATGTTTGAAACTTTAATACAGACAGTAGAGTTTTTTGAATGGTGTTCGGGTTTGAAAGTAAATTGGGAGAAGTCCTCTATCAGTGGCATTAATATTTATGAAATCAAGCTTCAACAAATGTCCTCTCGTCTTAATTGCAAAGTAGAAGTTTTTCCCTACATATATCTCAGGCTCCCCCTTGGTGGTCATCCAAAGAATCTTTCTTTTTGGCAGCCTATAATTGATAAGTTACAAAAGAAGTTAGACCGGTGGAAACGTTTCAATCTTTCTCGGGGAGGCCGTATGGCCAGGGGCGGATCCGGGATTTTTTGTCCAGAGGGGCACAATTCCAATAGGGTTAATTGCAAGTTTAGTCCTTGAAATTTTCGATTTATGTCTATATAGTCCTTGAACTTTAAAATGTGCGAAACAAACTCTTAAATTTTCAATTTTGTATCTAATATATCCTTAAACTCTAAATTTTGTATCTAATAAAGACATATTAGAAAATTTAAAATATTAAATGTTTTTTTTTTTTGCAAAGATATTGTAATTAATGCGAGGATTGAACCCATAACCTCTTAGCCATGGGCACAACCTTATGTCAATTGAGCTATGCTCGATTTGACAATATTAAATGTTTTGTTAGACATAAAATTAATGAGTCCTAAACTTATTCGACATTTAAAAAAAATCGCGTATCTATTAGATACAAAATTAAAATTTTAAAGCGTAGGTCCTCAACAATTGATTTTTACATTAAAAAAAAAATAATATGCCTGAGACCTATTAGATACAAAATTTAAAGTTAATGAATCTAAATTGTTTAAACTTCACGAATCTATTAAACACAAATTTGAAAATCGAAGGACTAAACTTGTAATTCTACATTCATATAAATATAATTTTAAACATTTATATATAATTTGTTTTAGAAGATATAAATAATATTAATTTGAAATATTTCTCATTTTTCAAAATACAATTAATTTTGATTTTTTAGAATCTAAAATAATTTACAAAACTGAAAAACCAAAAATACAAACTTTTAAGTGTAGAAACTTTTGAACTCGGGGCGCTCCCAAGTTGCACTCCCGGAACATGTGCCCCTTACCATCAGACCAAAGGCAAATTATATTACATTTTCTGAATCCGTATATACAAATATATAAAACTAATAATTTGAGGGGGGCACGTGCCCCCCGGCCCCACTGCGTATGACGTTATGTAACTCGTTACTTTCTTGTATTCCTATATATTACATGTCAATTTTTCAAATATCAGCCAATGTCTTTTTTATTGTGGAAAGATTGTTGAAATCTTTCTTTTGGGAAGGCAATGTTGGGGTAAGATAAATCACTTGGTGAGATGGAACTTGACTACAAATACAAAAGAGGAAGGTGGGCGCGGCATTGGTGCATTACAACACAAAAACAAGGCATTAATAGCAAAATGGGGTTGGCGTTTTATGCACGAACCTGAGGCTTATTGGCGGAAAATAGTTGTTAGTATTCATGGTTCTTCTCTTCATAATTGGCACACTAAAGGTAAAAAGGGCCTGAGTCTTAGAAGCCCATGGTTGAGCATTTCAAAGGTGTGGAAACAAGTGGACTCTTTGGCCCATTTAAAGTTGGGAAACGGCGGAAGAATTCTCTTTTGGCATGACCAATGGGCAGGCAATACTTCTTTAAAGTCCAGATTCTCTCGTTTGGTTTTTATTTGTTCTTCTCAAGAAGGTTCAGTTTGTGATTATTGGGATATGTTCACTCGTTCTTGGAATTTATGCTTTCGTCGATTACTTAAAGATGGGGAAATACTTGATTTTCAGCGGCTTCTGGGAGATATTTCTCCTCTTCAAGTTGTTTCTCAGGTTGATTCAAGGATATGGTCTATAGAGAAATCAGGGGTCTTCTCAGTTAAATCATTAACCCGTCAGTTCGCGTCTTCTTCACTTCTCGTGGACGCTGAAGTTTACTCCTCTTTAGAAAACTAAGAGCCCAAAGCGAGTCAACATACTGTTATGGTGCTAAATGGATCTTTGAATTGTTCAGATGTTCTCCAAAAAAAGTTGTCTTTCCATTACTTATATCTGACGGTTTGTCCTTTCTGCTTTTCAGACTCAGATTCCCTTCAACATCTTTTTTTTTATTGTCATTACTCAAGGAAGATGTGGAACAAGATCTTTGAGGTTTTCAGAGTTCTTTGGGTTTTTGATTTGCTCTTACAAAGCAAACTCGCTTCAGTGTCTCATTGGTCCTTATGTGGCTCCTAAAAAAAAAAATATTATGGCAGAATGCGGTTAAAGTTCTTCTATCCGATTTATGGTTTGAAAGAAATCAAAGGGTTTTCCAGAACAAAAGTCGTCCTTGGCTCGATTGTTATGAAGCGGCTCATTTGAAAGCTTCCTCTTGGTGTTCTCTCTCTAAGTCCTTTGCAAACTTATCTTTACATGATATTAATCTCAACTAGTCTTCTTTTATTTCTCTTATGTATTTTTCTTCTTATTTTTTGTTTTATTTTCCTCCTTTGTGGAGTATGTTTCTATTGAGCGTTAGTCTCTTTTCATTTTCTCAATGAATTTTTGGTTTCTCGTGTCAAAAAAAATGAAGCGTTATTATTACGCTACTCTTCAACAAAAAATTTCTTAAATTTTGTATTTGATTTGAGGATTGTTTTGATGCTCCAATAATGGTGAAGATGGCGAGGAAGCTAATATTTTCTGTGGGAATTTTTTCAAATCATCGAAAGAAGCATTGTTGGAACAAGTCCAACTCATCAACTATTCTCATCCGGGCACTTCGTTTTTATCCTTCTATCTTTCTTTTCTTTTTTAAATTCAGAGGACGAATTTATTTTGGAGGGATAGAATATGATGTAGTAGGATTCATGGTTAATTAGATTTTGGGTTAATTCCTTGGTTAATTAGGATTAGGATTGGTTTCCATGGTTAATTAGGATTATGTTTAGTTTCCTTGGGTTGTTAGGATTAGGATTAGTTTTCCAATTCTCTATAAATAGGGCATTGCCTTCGTATTATAGTTTTTCTCAGTTGACCGCTAATTGGTCCGCTTTCTTGTAATCACCTTTAGGTACTCGAGCTTTAGCTCTTTTTTTCATTCATCAATGAAATCGTTTCTTATTCAAAAAAAATAAATAGAGCATTGCCCTCTTGTATTCATTAACTTTTGATTCATAAATAAAGATTTGATTGATTCTTGGAGAGACTTCTCCTTTTATCCTCTTAGACTATATCACAAAGCCTACCTGGAGATTAGTAAGGGTAAGCCACAAGCATAATGCTTAGAGCCCTCTATATATATTTATATATATATATGAGGAACGAGTTTTTCCATCTCCAACCAAAGTAAAACATCCTCTGCAAAGATAAGACAGAGGACCATCACCATCACCAGCTTCTATTTCTATATCACTGTCACTGTTTCCTTCCTATAGCATCTAGAATAATTTCTATTACTTCTCCTATATGAGCTCTGAGATCAACGATAGGGTTGAGGAAATATTTTTAAGGAGGAAAACATAGATAGCTCCTTTCTTCAATAAGAGGAAAGATTTTGTGGCAAAAACGATTTTCTGCCACTTCTTAGATCCTTTGATTGGAGCATAATAAGAGGATTTTACGTAAATAATTATTGGTAAAAGATTTGGAGCTTTATACATTTAAATGTTTTGCCTTGCACTTCCATTACTTTTTTTAAACAGAAAGCAATTTCATTACAAGTTTAAAATCCTTCCTGACTTGATTCCAAACACTTGAGTATAACAGTAGCATGTCTGCCTGAACATTACTCCGAAATCAAGTCTCTCATTGCCACTTCTAGCTATTTTTGTTTGTACTTTTATTCCTCTTAATGAAGGTCTCCTTTTCAATCAAAAGAAAAAGAAAGAAAAATAGAAATACTCCATTTCATATCAAATGCACATATATCAGATAGAGACATGATAAAAGAAATACGTACTCCAATGCAGAAGAAACACTTCTCAATTAGAGTTCAACAGAGTACCAATTCCAAACCTTTTTTCTTTGAGTGAAGTTTACTAAAAACTAAATGGACTCTCAAGTCTCATCTAATCAATGCATAGTCCACATGAGGAATTGGTTTTTAAAGATCTCATGAAGGCAAGAATTTAACGGTGTGAGATATCAAGTCAACCTCTGCAACAATGAGACTGACAGATGATTCAACAGCATGTAAATTGGGTCATATTATTCTTTCACTTCCCAAATGAATTCTTTTCAACCTTTATTGATTCAGACATTGTACGAGAGCCCAATCAGCTTTTACAGCAATGAATTTAAAGCAAGAGGTTAAGGGTCTTACCAATGCCTCAACACCACCTGCAGCTGCGATTGCTTCTCTATTTCTGTCATCAAATGATAAATTCCATAGGGCACCAGCAGCTTCTTGCCTGTTCCATGAGACAAAAATAATATGTTGGATAAAAACCTGATCATGTACTTAACCCAAGTTTCAATGGTTGCTCGCACAGAGAGTTTCCATACAATTTTTTTTTTAACAAGAAACAAAACTTTTCTTTTCGATGAAGAGAGTTTCCATACAATTGTAAGAAGAAAATGCAGAAGCCGACCCAATGAACAGTCTAATTCAGTTGCAATGTTAAAGGTCTTTGTCCTAATTCGTTAAAATGAAATCTCTACAATTTGGGAGAATTTTCCCACAACTATATGTTTAAATTGATGTTCTTGCGCTAGACCTTTATAGCAAGATCAATACTTTTGACTTGCCAGACGACCTAGCTTTATCCCCTTCCTTAGTGCATGTGTAACATTCATGGTGAAAACCATCAGGATTTATTCTTCATTTGTCATTTCTTTTTCTAGCAAAAAATAGTACGATCTATTTTCAACCTTTTTAGTTTCAGATGGTGTAAAGACTAAATGGAAAAAACTTTGAACACGATAGGATGATATTCTACACATAAATAGTAAAACCAAATATTGAATCATGGCAAAACTACCTGACACCTTCATGAGGAGAATGTGTAAGTTGGACAAGTGCTTCAAGTGCACCTGCCTCTTGTCCAACAGCAGAGTTGTTTGTGTTGCTATCCCCGTGGGCAGCCAAATTAGCCAATGCCCGAGCTGCCTGCACAATTTCAAATTGTACAAATTTACACTTGAAAATTGTGCAAACTTAAGACATTTTTCTTTTTCTGGTTGGTGACGGTGGTGGTGGTCTAATTTGATTGTGCAAATTTAGACTTGAAAATTTTGCAATTTTTTTTAATAAGAAACGATTTCCAATGAAAAAAAGAGCAAAAGCTCAAGCACCTATCGGTGAATTATAAGAAAGTTGACTAATTAGCGGTCAATTGAGAAAAACTATAATTGGTAAAAGGGTGCTTACATTTACACCAATACAAAGCATTAAAAATGATAAAATCCATGACCCTTTCAAAAGGAGAAAAAGAGTCCCGAAAAATTTGAACATTTCGTTCTTTCCAAAGGGACTAGAGAAACACTTGATTGAAAGCAAAGCCATAAAGTCTTTGCTTCACCATGGAAAGGGTGATGAACAAAAATAGTAATAAAAAAATTTGCCATGTTGTTCGGGATAACCAGAGACCAACCAAAGGTATTAAGGATAAAGGCCCAATAATTGGAAGCAAAAGCACAATGGAGGAAAAGATGAGTTGGGCATTCAAATTGCGCGGAACACATTACACACCAAGAAGGAGAAAGGTTCATGAAAGGCATACGACGTTGAAGTCTATCAGCCGTGTTAATAGCACCAAGACTCAACTCCCATAAAAAAACCTTAATCTTTTTAGGGTAAAAATCGTTCCATATTGCTTTGTAAAGACCAACTCTCACATTATCCGATACAACCACCATATTCTCAACGAGGGATTTAACAGTGAAAATATTAGATGGATCCAAAGGCCAAATCCAGAAATCGTTGCATTGTCGAAGAGAAACCCCGGATAAGAGATGTGATAGGGAAGACCATTCGTCTTATTCCAAGTCATTTAAATTACGACGGAGGTGCAAGTTTCAAGCTTCTGTTTCGGCCACCCATGCTTCGTTAACTTATCTCAGGACGTGTAGTCAGCCGAAAAAGTCGAGGATAGACAGTTTCAAGAACCCCACCCTCCAAACAAAAATCATGCCAGAAAGAGACCGTGCTGCCATTACCTAATCTCCTTTGAGCCCTAGATGAGATAAGATCAGTAGTTGAACAAATGAATCTCCAAGGAGATTTGGAAGAGCTTGGTTGAACCCCACGGGGCCAACATAGAAAATTGGTTGAATAATATTTGGCCACGATGACAGTGCGCCAAAGAGCATTGGTCTAATGTAAAAACCGCCAATTCCATTTGGCTAAAAGTGCAACATTCCGCTGCTGGAAATTTCCAATGCCAAGGCCTCCCATCAACTTTGGAAGTTGTGTTTGCTTCCAATTAACATTATGTAAGCCTCCTTCACCTCGAGATCCCTCCCAAAAGAAATTTCTAATAAGTTGATCAAACGAGCTAGCAGTCTTTGTAGGCAAATGAAAAATCGAAAAGTAGTAAGTAGACATGCTAGATAACACAGATTGAATGAGAGTGAGCATATTTCCAATTATGAAGCTTTTTCCGCACTCGTTCAATGATTGGGAGCCAAAACTGAGATGTTTTTGGATTACCACCCAAAGGGAGGCCAAGATACATCGTTGGCCAAAGGCCCTGTTTACACCCGAAAGTAGAACAAAGAAAATCCAGTTCTTCATGACAAATAAAAGCATCAACAAATAATTTCCTTTTTTTTTTTGGTAAGAAGCATCAACAAATAAATGGGCCAAATGAAAATTATATTAATCTTCAAAATAATATAATTAATATTTTTGTGGTACATAGTGACAAATTGTGCACATAAATACCAATATTTGAGCATAAGAAAGTCTTCCAGCATTATCTCAAAGAAAAGAAGAAGAGGAGAGCCTTCCACCGACATTTCATATCTGAAGTAGTTAATTACAATGTTAATGAATGGCAATTGAGTCATGTGCGAGTTGTCATGGACACTCCTAGTTATTGAAATAGTTTTCATGTAATTTTAATTCGTCATACAATAAGTAAAAAAGAGCAAGCCAAATGTCACAATCCCACTCTCTTCTACTGTGTGATACCATGATTCAATTTCAACCATGGCTAGCCATAAGGCTACTCTACTCCAAAGACAAGAAGGGGGAGGACCACGACGAGAGACTCTACTCCAAAGACTTTTATCTCAAACCATTCAAAATCCCTTGAACTTAAAGGCGAGGTTCTTCTTCTCTAACTGAGCTCTTTTAGTTTGAATCATGATAGCATCGTGAACGTCTTTTTTGATAAGGTACCTCTTTTAGTTTGAATCATGATAGCATCGTGAACGTCTTTTTTGATAAGGTACCAACTTTCATTGAGAAAAAATGAAAGAATTCAGGGACATACAAAAAACAAACCCACTAAAGGGAGGGGCTCCAATCAAGCAAAATAATGTTCAAAAAATAGTTATAGAACATCAGCGTCACCGACGCCCAAAGCGAAACATAGAGCCTAGCGAGGGACCAAACAAAACAAGAATCTCTCTCAATCCCTCTAAAAGTCCGTTATTTATTTCCCCCTACAACACAGCACACACACTTGCCTGCCAAAGAAACTTTCTTTTCTCCCGAAACGGCGGATGGAGAAGGACCTCCCCGAACACCTCTCTCAGATTTCTGGGCCCGGGCATCTTGAACGTTAACTTACCCACATGCATGAGCATCCTCTTGTTCATTGTTGGTTTGGTCTTAACGTCATAATCGCTATTACACATGTAACTTTAAACGTCCCTTGGTCATACATGCCTCATGTACATGCATTTAAACTTTTTTACAACACAAGCTTGCTTATCTTTTACCCTATGCCAAGTGCCCCCACTTTAACCTTGCCTTTACACTAGGCCAAGGTTCTATCAACATTTTGTGGTGACATGGGTAAAAAAGGAACTTTGCATATACTACTCCTCCACCAGGACTTCTCCAAGATGAGTGCTACCACTTCACTAGGCCAAGACTAGCTTATAACACTTGTAGCGTGCCCACAAGCATTTTGAAGGCCGTGTCAACTAGCTTGCGAGATTTTTTTTTTTTTTTTTTTTTTTAATGAGAAATGATGGAAGATATATATTAACAAGAAAATGGAGAACAACCTAACGGACTTGGGGATGAGGAGTTCCAAAGCATAAATGCAGGAATCAAACAGAAGGCCTTCAATCAAAGTTGATCAACAAAAGAGGTGTATTACAAAAGGAATTGTGGTGTAAACCAAAAAGAGAAACAAGATTTTATTCAAAAAAGTATCCATCAAAGGCCCAAACAGGGGGTATTTATAAGAAATACCAAAAGGGCTTTAAAACAACTAATGAATTTTAACCACAGTAATGAACTGTAACTAAAAGTAAAACTAAATGGTAAACACAGTAAAATAAACTACCCAACTAACGGCTAAATAGCCTACATCAAATTGTGAAAGGCACTCGAACTTGATGCCATATACTGAATGCAGTCACAAACATTTGATAAAAGAATCGTATTAATCTCAAAAAAATCTAGAATTTCTTTCTTTCTAAATAAACCAAAGAAGAGCTCTAACTAGAAACTCCGAGCACCAATAGATGTAATACAAAAAAGCTCTCCAATTAAAAATCAAAAGAGACTATAATCAGAGAAGGGTGTTAACAATTACACCAATACATAACACGAAATAAAATTAAATCCATAAAGGGATCAAAGGTGGAGATAGATTCCTGAATAAATGTCCATTCCACTCTCCCCAAAAGTGACCAAAGAAGGATAAGAGGTATCCAGCACAAAACTCGGGTGTTGATGAAGAGTTGACTTTTTAATCACGGCACTTTTCACCCATGAGCCTAATCCCCTCACATTCCAAGAGAAAAAAGTCATTGACCCACATTAACTCCCTCCGTTATTTTATCATAATGAACTGTGGATTCTAAATTTTGAAGCTCAGATTTTCAATTTCTTCCCCGTAGTAGCATTGTTTCTTTTTAGGCGGTGGTGGGGCTGTAGGTATGGCCATGCATCATTAGGAGAGGGGTTAGTTGGTGAAGGGAAAGGGGGAGGGTTCTGGAAAAGTGTGAGATTGAGGGGAGATTTTTGGTGGGTGAGTAGGCTGGTCTGTCACTTGTGGGATATATTTGTGAGGGGTGATTGATGGGGAGGTAACAAAGCAACTAAGGGTGGATGATCCGTGGGCAATAATGGTGGTAACATATTCAACGGGGGTTGGATATCCTCAAGGGGTTCCGGGGCTTTGTTGAAAATAGTGAATTCTAGGGACCAAATAACTTTATATCTTCCTTTGAACCACCAACCAGAGAGTAATTCAAGAAGGCCGTCTTCTATATCCTTTGGAGGACACCAAGCGATGATATCTAATCAATTGAGGATGAAAGTTCAGCCTTTATAAGAAAACGGGCAGAATAGAAAAAGATGGCCGATAGTTTCTACATTCATTTTGCACATGAGACACATATTTGGGGATAAAGCCAATTTAGGGTGTTTATGCTGCCATGAGACATGGCCCACACAAAAAGAATATTACTTTCTAGGGCTGTCTCCTTCCCAAATCTGCTTTAACTAGAGAGCTGTCCAGAAAACTCTCAATTTCTCCTCCAAACTTTGGTTTTATTGTATACTCTTTCATACACATTATTCAAACCAATTATTGTTTCGAGTTTGTATTATTTTGGCTCAAAATAATGACAAATATAAAAATCATACACACTCTTTGATAGTGATAAATGTTGAATACGTTATACGTAAACGTAGATGTGAAATATGAGGAATTCCTTTTTTTTTGACAACATGTTGAGGAGGGGGATTGAACCTAGGACCTCATGGTCACTAGGCGATACATCATGCCGTTGAGCTATGCTCTTGCTGGCGAAATATGAGGAATTCCTTGGCAAAAAAGAAAAAGAAATTGATAATCTTCGTAGGCACCTTCTGTTATCAGAAATTGATGAATGGGCCACTCTAAGCTCCTTTTTGCAACCTTTTATCTCTTCTGACCGAGAGGACAGTTGGTGCTGGTCTTTGGAGAAGGATAAAAGATTTTCATCTAGATCCCTATCCTTGGAGCTCTCCTCCGTAGAACTCAACACTACCTCTCTCCTATTTACAAGCACTGGTCTTTGGAGAAGGATAAAAGATTTTCATCTAGATCCCTATCCTTGGAGCTCTCCTCCGTAGAACTCAACACTACCTCTCTCCTATTTACAAGCACTGGTCTTTGGAGAAGGATAAAAGATTTTCATCTAGATCCCTATCCTTGGAGCTCTCCTCCATAGAACTCAACACTACCTCTCTCCTATTTACAAGCACATATTGGCTGGTCGGTACCCCAAAAAGGTGAAATTCTTGATTTGAGAAATCTGTCATTCTTGCATCAATACAGCTGAGAAACTTCAAAGGAGATCCCTCTGGATTTGTATTTCTCCTAGTTGTTGCCCTTTGTGCTTATCTGCGGCAGAATCACAAATTCATCTCTTTAGTGGCTGCCATTTTGCTTCATCATTTTGGGACTACCTTCAGAATACGTTCGGCTGGAGTTTCCCACGACCGGGTGATACTCTTACTCTTATCTTGGTTCTGATCATGGGTCATCCATTTAAAAAAGATCCTTTGGCTTTGTCATGTTCGTGCCTTCCTTTGGAATCTTTGGTTGGAACGCAACACTCGTATTTTTTTGGATAAAGCTCAACTGCTCAAGACATCACATCATTTATTGAATCAACTTCTTTTCTAGCTCTTTCTTGGTGCCAATTGTCTTCCCCTTTTTTGTAATTATAGCTTATCTACACTCACTAATTAGTGGAGGTATTTTTTGTAATTGTATCTCGATAGACGATAGGACTTTTGTTCTCCATTACATATTATCAATGAATGGTTACTGTTTCCTATCAAAAATGAATTGGGCCCAAATCAATGTTCCGAAAAAGACAGTGAGATGGAAAAAAAATATTTATAAATAAGTTGGACTCAGAATTCCATGTAAGGACGGACATCAATCCATACCTTCTATAATACATCTATCTCCCTCCAATCTTGAACATAACTAACAAAAGGAAATGATAACCTCCACTTCTCTTTCTTCTCCTTGACCACTCTCTATCAACTAAAATCACGTTTCTTCTTCTCCAAGTTCAGGAAAGACAATGGAAAAGGCTTAAGCTTCCATCCCCTCATCAAGCCACTTCACACAATTTTTCCTTTATCTTTTGTCCTCTTTTATCAAATAATGGCCCTAAGCTGAATTTCCACGGCTTCACATCTAATGTGAGGGTCCCAGAAAACCTTTATTTGCTCTACGTAGGTACCTCCTTCCTCCATTGTCGTCTTTTTTTTTCTTTCTTATGAATACCAAGCTTACATTGAGGAGAAATGAAAGAATATAAGGGTATTAAAAAAACCAGCCCCAAAAAGGAGCCAGATTAAAACAAAAAAGTCTTCAATCTAACAAAAGAAGACCTAAGCGATAATTACAAAAACCCTTATATATTGAAGTCCAAAGAGAGGCATGGAACCTAGCAAGAGACCCTCCCAAGAACTCTTGAGTCGCCTAAAGATCTCATTGTTCCTCTTAGGCCAAAGATCCCATAAAACCGCACAACAACCGACATGCCAAAGAAACCGACCCTTCTCTCGAAAGGGCGCATGAACAATAGCCTCCTACACCATAAATTTGCACTTTCTAGGACGCGCTAATCGAACCCCAAAAGTCCATAAAAAAGAGTTTGAGGAATCAAACAAGTAAGTCCACAAAAACTGATCAAGATCCCCCGCCGCACTCCTAAAAAGGATACAACACTGCAACCCAATCAGAAAGGGAAATTTTCTCATAATGCGGTCAATAGTATTAATTCCACCCTGAAGGACCTATCACACAAAGAATTAACCATCCTGATACAATTCCAGATCCAAGATCTCCTTCATCCATTGTTTTAACTTCAGCTTGATGTGTTTAAGCTTTCAAAATGCATGTCTTTGCTCCATTGAGCAATGAAGTCATTCCACTACAACTTGAAAGACGGAATAAAGATGGATTTTGCAACCACGGGCTTTAAAACCTAAGGAGGTAAGGACCTCAATGAAAAGATACGATAAAAAAAAATGGTTATTACTCTTCTAGTTGCTAGGAACTAGAAATTTATAGGAGTATAGGAATAGACTAACCCTTAAGTTATACCGGTTAATACATCATTTCCAAGAGGCAATTTGTTGAAACACCTCATATTTGAGGTCCTCCCATGGCTGGAACTTTCCTTCATCTTGAAACATTAGTCACCCCTTAAACATCAAATCATCTCCCAAATCCTCCAACTCTCCCCAAAAACTGTTTCTAGACATGAAATCATAAACATCATAGCCAAAGACCTTTCTCCATCTGCCAAATAAAATTGAATTGAGATGGAAAAAGCACTAGAAATCACCTCACCAAAATCCATCAAATAAATCTTCTAATCAATCCTAATCTCAACCTTTGAAAGAGAAGACGTTGATAAAATACCCTAAAACTAAAAGCAAATTAATCACAGGAGTTTGTACAATGTGTGAGACAAAATGCGAGAAAATCTTCCATCTCTTTTTTTTTACGCATCCTTGCCTGTATTCCACGGGAGGAAGAGAAAAAGAAAGAGCTAGAATTTGAAAATTATTTATATAGTCATAGACAATAGTTTAAGGAGCATTTGTTATAGGGAGTATAATACCAAGTCAAAACTATTTTTTTTTTATGAAACAATTTCATTGATAAATGAAAAAATACAAAAAGTGATGATAACTCATCCAAATGAAGTTACAAAAAAATTCTCCAATTGGATATAAGTCAAAAGTCAAAACTAATTTAGGAATGCATATATTTCAAAAGGAAAAGAACCAAAATCAAAGTTACTTTAATGAAGATCAAATGTGTCCTCAATCTCATCTGAATGATCAAAATATGCAACTTTTAGAACGCAAATTAAAAAATCCTTGTTATTTAACTGGATGGTCACCTGTTCTTGCACTCCTTCAAACTTGCAGTTGCGAGCAAGCATCACCAAAGCATGCACACCACCTGCTAAAGCAACTTCGGTACTACACCTATCATCAGCTGCCAAATTTGCTAGTGCACCAGCTGCACGTTCCTGCATATACATGTGAAACAAAATTAAAATCTATTATTTCTGAGGAACTTAATTCATCACTTGTAAAAGTGTAATGCTCAAGGAGGATAAGGGAATAAAGATAAGATAGAAATAGACTAGCCAGACACTCATGGTATCACAAGAAAATAATGAAATGGAGAAACTTACAAGAACTCCATCACCACCAGAAGACCATTTAAATATCAAATCAACTAAAGCTCTTACTCCACCAGCCTCAGCAATCGCACCCTATTTTTATTGGAAAAAAAAACGTTATCGGAGCTAGAAGTTAAGGGTCTCCAATTATGCTAATATTGATAAAAATACAATATGCAAAAATCAGACCTTGTGTTCCTCGCCAACAGAAAGATTCCACAATCCTCCGGCAGCCTCTTCTGCAACTAGCCTGTTCATGGATCTTGCAAGACCTGCAAGAATATCAATTCCACCTTCTTCGGCTACAGCCTTTGCAACATTAGCATTCACAGACAAGTTCGCTATGGCCTACACAAGCAAAAGAAAAGCACATTAAAGTTGTTTTGGCTCAAACCCATCAATTACAATTAATACCAGCACTGTAATATTTATGAGCAATGGGTGCAGACATAATAGTCCATATCTCAATTATCATCAAAATCAAATCAACCAACAAAAATTTCGTAACATGCTTATTTGCCAGTCAGTATATCCATTTTGAAATTTACCTTTGCCGCCTCAGACTGAAGACCTTCCCTCCAAGACTTTGCCAAGTTTAGAAGGAGACGTATTCCGCCACGCCGCATAACTTCTTCTGCCCTTCCAGAGTCGATACTAGCATTTTCATCATCAATGACAACAAAAGTTGCAAGACCTGTTGCTGCCCTTTCTTGAACATCTTCTTGTGAACTCTGCATCAAACTAAGTAACAATGCTGCTCCTTGGTTGAGCCAAAAATTATCCAGACCATGTTGATTGCTCTCGGCAATACGCAGGAGATTATGAGATAATATCCACTCGAGCCACATCATTATCTCGTCCAAACTCTTATTTGTATTCTTCAAATTCCTCCAATCTAACAACATGTTTTCACCTTTCTTTGTAGTATCGACAAATAGAGAAGCTATTTCCTTCACAACATCGGTGAAAAGGGCAAGCAACAATTTGCCTTTATACTTGCTGACAGTGAAGCCTGCATCTTCTTCTAGAACTGAACAATTGAAGGCACACAAGATTTTTAAGCTCTGTGATGATGACATTAATCTTGATACAGCAACAGGACCGATATCAGTTCGTGAGACATCTAAACCAACCAAGTTAGGCAGCTTATGCCACTGATGTGAAACGGCACCCCACTTCATATTTGAGGTCCCTGCAACTGAGAGAAAACGAACTGATGCTACGTTTCCAAGGGCCATCTCATCTATATTCAGACAATCAATGAACCCAATGTCGAGCAAATTTGGGCAATGCTTTGATAGAGCATTGAGAGCCTCTGCATTGACATCCCTAATTCCAGAAAGCCTAAGCTTTTTCAACTTATGACAACAAATAGCTATTGCTTTTATAGCATCGCTACTGATCCTTTCACAGAAATCTGGCCCAAGCTGGAGGCTTTCAAGTGCCTCGTGTCGAGCTGCAATGGCAGAAAGTGTAGCATCAGTAATTTTTCTACAGTAATCACCACTTATTTCACGCAAATTCTTTGCAATAAGAAGAATTATCGCATCAGCGGACTCTGCCCCGCGAAACCTGAGCTTCTGAAGATTCTTGCATCTAGAAGCAAGGGAAGCAGCCATTGCAGCATCAATTTTGTGTGCTCTAAGATCAAATGAAGTCCACAAGCATGAAGATAAACCAAGAACTCTCCATGTTTTACAAGTTGATGACAAATTCGACCGGTCACGATAATTCAGACAAGAGAAAAGCTGAATGACTGTATCATCAGGCATACTAGTCCAATCCACAGTCTTTTTATTACCCAAATCAGCAATCTCACTTTCAATTTCAGGGTAGCTTGGCAAAATCAGCTTCTCCTTCCCCTTTCTTGTCACCTTCCTCCGCACCCTACGATTCATGTTCCAGCCAATCCCAGAAAAAGACCAGATACCGCTACCCCAGACCCTCAGGGAAATTTCAAACACAATATAAACACAGGTAAACACAAAACCATACTCTTTAAACCCAAATCCCCAATTCCTTAACGCGCTGAATGGGGGTATATAAACCGAAGCGAACCCTCTCCTATTACTTCAAAACCCTAGTGTCCTCCAACAAAAGAAGTTATGATTTCATCACAATTGATTGAAAACTCTTAATGTGAACCAAAAGAACCCAAGTTCGTCGACAATGGGATGAGGCGAAAAACAACAAAGAACAAAATTAATCAGCCTTTATGGATTGATTACAGGGAAAGAAAATCGCCGCTCCTTAAACCTGATAGAATCTTGCTATCTGGGTACGCCTGTAAACCCTGAAATCTTCAAGCTTTGAGAAGAAATCACGACACATTCAATAAGATTGATTGAAAAACGTCCCAATTGAGCAGAATAGATGAAGAACAAAAGCAACCCAGAAGCATAGATGGGCAAGAGAGGAAGGGGAGAGAGAGGGAAGACAGAGCTGAGAAAAGGGTTGGAGAGAATTCAGGTAATGTTTTGACAGAGAGGAAGCTCAAACCCTGAAAGCATGTGTCCACCTCTCTCCCCTATTTTACTTTCTACTGTTGTGAACCAATTAACCATACACAGAGAGAGAAAAACAAAGAAAGAAAGAAAGAAATAATGTGGGTTTGTGAGGAAGAAGGTGGAAGAAGAATTACAGCATTGAGATGAGATAGAGAAGAAGGTCAGAGAAAAAATGGTGTGAATGACATTGAAATATGAATGAACTACACCGGCAGAGCTAATCCAGGAAGAGCACTCACCATTTCTATTATATTTTTTTTCGAAAATCCATTGTAATTTCTGTATAAGTATAATGTGTGTTTGATTTGATGATGTACATCGGATTGTAATTTCACTGTTTCTTTTCTACCACATGGGTTTCTTGATTTTGAGTTATCCCCATTTTTTTTTATTTATTTTTTTTTAAATACAACAAATGGGGTGTTAAAACTTAAACTAAAATCATTAGGTCATCGAATGATATTTGAATCGACAAGATGATCTATCGTCTATCCTTCGATTCAATCATCGTTATCTTTCTTTTATGATTCTTTCTATTCAATCATCGTTATCTTTCTTTTCTGATTTTAGTTTCTTAGCTTCATTATGATTTTAGTTTCTTAGCTTCATTATGCAAACCTCATGTACCGTTTTTTAAATTCAAATGTAATTTAAAGAAGTTAATTTTGGCTCTCTGAGATTGATGTAGTCCACAGTAGTTTACTGCAAGTCGTTAATCGATAAATATAAATTTATTTAACGAGTATCAACAACGTCGATTCAAATTGACAGAGGTAGTACATATCAATTAAGATTGAGATAAGTTGATTTTAGTTCTATCTTATCAATTTAAATTTTCAATTTTAAATTTTACAAACCATATTATTAATTATGAGTGTTGAGTGTTGAATATAAATGGCAATGTAGGTTAATATGATAAAACCAACAAGCTTTTAACTATTAATTAGTGGTAGTGATTTCATTGGAACTAGTAGGTTAGAATGTAGCAATTGAAACTTTTACAAATAAGATATTGGAAATCAAATTACTCCTTGTTAAAATCAATTTTGTTTGATCTAGTTAGCTTGTTTATTTGATTGGCTCAATTTTCACTGTTGATGTTTGGAAAAAAGTAGTTACAAAAGTTTTATTTATTAACATTAACATATTTCCCTTTTAATTTACCAACTATAATGTAATAAGAATCAATGTAAAGTAGTTACAAAAGTTTGATTTATTAACATATTTTCCTTTTAATTTGCCAACTACAATGTAATAAGAATCAATGTAGTTGCCATGCTTTTCATGGGAATTGTTGGATTTGAGTTTTACCTCAACATCTCATAGCTCTTTCTCATGGTTTAACTATTGAATAAGTTATCATATACCAAACACATGGATGATAATTTAATTGTCACGATTGAATACGTTTTAATGCTTTACACATCTTTAAATTTCTCGATGATCATTCGTTGTTCTCATCAATCTCAAGTGTTATTCTTTTTTTTTTTTTTTTTTTTTCGAGTTCAACAACAAATAAAAGTGGAGATTCAAATCTCTAAACTTTTGATCAAAAACATGTTATCTTAACAAGTCGAGTTATGCTCACATCAAATGAACTTACATTCACCAAAGTGAGCATGACTCAGCGGTAATTGACATGTACTTCTTCCTTCGAGATCGGAGATTCAAATTTTCGTACCCACACATTTCTTATACTAAAAAAAAAACGAACTTACATTCAAATGACCTCATTTATAGAAGCATTTGTCAATTGAAGCTGATAATTCGATCTTCAATTCTTACTTACCATCTATTGATAAGTGATAAACTACAGTCACTTGTAATTGTGTCATTGAAGTGGAAAAAAAAGGCATGAACACTTGAAGAGAGGTACAACAATCACAATGATCTTTGCAATGGTAGATAAGCAAAGTTATGCTTTGAATTGTGCTCCAAGGTTTATCAGCAGAAGAGGCAATCAATTCAGCATATACATAGCAGTATGGACTTCTTAAGGTGGTTCAACTCAAAGATCTACATCTATGTGACTCGAAAAAGACAATCTTCAAACTCCTAGCTGCAAACAATATCAGAGTAAAAGCCTATTGTCCTCCTCTCACAATCCTTGACGTTTAACAATTCCACATCAAAAACTTCAAACTGCTTTGCGCTGAAGAATGTGGAAGGCCCCACCTGTAGATAATCAAAAGTATAATCAATTGAGATAAATCATCTGGAATTACATTAGACATGTTAGTTAAAATCACTTTTATCATATTCAAAACCACTCTTAAACATGCAACTAATCATTCGAAATCAATTTTGATGATATGACATTTTAAATGTCATAAAACCAAACATTAAAGATATGTTTCGAACTGATTTTGAATATGAAAAAAGTGATTTAACCATTTCAAAATCACTTCCAAACCTGCAACCAACAAGGTAAGCAGACAAGCAGACAATTGAACATTAATGCGAGCATTCTGCCTTTTCAACTTTAGGTTGTAAGACATGGGTATCCAAAAGTTTTTCAAGATATGGAAACAGTGAAGACAATTTTACTCCAAGACAAAACAATGAAGTTTATCTGCACATCTGATTAGATAACTGAGATCCAGAAAAAATCCTTCTTTGTCTTATTTGCATGGAAGAAATGTACAAAATAAGCGGAGCAGAAAACTACCAGAATCCAGTTTCAGAGGCTGCAGATAAGATAGGATAAAAAAACGAGTTTGTGGCTCTGTGACAAGGCAATCTGCTCTTGTATCATGCCCATTTCGCACTTCTCTTTGAAAATCGTAAGCTTTCCATGGATATTGGATATTACTTGCGAGAAGAATGAACGTAATTTATATATATTTCAGAAGAAATTGCTTTCATTCCATAAGGGATGTACAGGGGAGGAGGATGAGAGAGAGAAGTATAAATGACTATGCAAAGGAGAGTATCAGTTAAATGGAGTTCAGTAGCTCTTCACCTGATTGCTGGAGGCTTAGGTTTGTGAAAATATATACAGAAAAGTGTGGCTATTGCATCTAAATGGGTACACAAATTTTCAAAAGTGAGTGCATTAAAGAACTCTACTGTTGCAAGTATGAGGTTCTCAAGGGAGGTTGGTTTACTGCCAAAAGAAGAGGTCTTGAGAAAAGAAGTCCTAGGAGATTCATCATTGAATATAACATCTTTGTGAAGATTTCCTTTTCTCTTAAGGCAGGAAAGGGTGACAATATTTCTTCTTGGGAAGATGTGTATGTTTTTTTAGACTTCATTAGTTGGCCACTCACATAGTTTTGTCAATCAAGAATAGCAGGAAGGCGAAAAAGGTGGTTCAGATCTCAGTATAGAAGATTGTTCGTTTGATAGAGAGAGAATGGAATGAGCCAATTTCTTAAAAACATGTTGGGGACTCCTAGCCAAGCAAAGCAACAGTGAAGGTTCTTTGTTCTAGGAGTGGGATGGTTCAGGCATCTACTCATTCATGATGCAACTCACTTTTCTGCCGTCTAACTAGCAACCTCAGTGTTCTGACCCAAACTGTCCCAAATCTATTTACTAGTTAGAAATAAATCCTAAAGATAGTAAATACTTCATGTGGTCCTTAGCATTAGGAGGAGTCAACAGGACTGATTGGGCGTAAAAGGTCATTCCTTTCTTTTGCCTTTCTCCTAATTAGTGTGTCCATTTTTTTTGAAACAAGACACAAAACTTTTAATTGAAAAGATGAAAAGAGACTAATGCTCAAAAAAACAAACAAACTCCAAAATTAGTGTGTCCATTGCAATAGTGAGAATGAAGATCTAGAGGGCCTGTTGGAAATCTATTCCGTCTCAGTGGCATTCACGCCTGTAAGCGCCCCTACGTGCCTGTGTTCGAAACCTCCAAACTGCATTTTTCTTTTTAAAAAAAAGATCTAGAGGGCCTGCTTTTCCAATGTCCCTACATGATGAGATCTTCAAATAAACTCTGAGAGGATTTTAGCCTATTGTAGTGTTTTTCCAACAATCCTCGAGATTATTAAGAACGTCTACTTTGTGGTCACTGGTTTAAATATAGAACTAAGGTTTTCTGGATTAGTAAGGTCCATTCCCTGGAAGTTTGCTTTGAAAGAAAACGCAGAACCTTGTATTGTAAAGAAAGGGAGAAACTTTTAGAGAGTATCTAGTTTTGAGGTTTTTCTTGGTGTATTTCAAAGGCTTTTCACAATTACTCCTATATTTTGAAGTTTCTTTTCAAAAAAAAGTTTTTACAACTATAATTTTTTTTCCTTTTTTTTTTTTGTTGTTAAAGCTGGTTTGAGGAAATTTTTGTAATCATACTGGCTTCCTGGGTTGATTTCTCATCACCTGTTGTAATTTTGCTTTTGTCCTCTTATTTTGTTGAACTTATTTGCTAATGCCTGCTGGAATTCCTTTATCTTGAGTGAGCGACTACCTAATCTGCCTCTACCTAGTATATATTCTTCTCCAATCTTAGTTTGCATTGCACTCACCTATTGAGATCGAAGTTTTCTGCTAAGCAAGAAAACCTAGTTCAATTTGCTATACTAATATAAACAATCTCATGGTAAAAGATAAGAGGTTTGTCTAGTAGAGATGAATTCTATGAAGTGAAAATACAACTGCAGCAATGGGAGGTCTAACGAATTATGGGTGGTCTTTCCTTGCATGAATAAAAATTGCTGTATACATAACAATCAGTTACAAGAAATCTAAGATGTTTATACAAAAATGAAGCAATAATCCCTTGAGCTCCCGTCTTTTTCTAGCTTCGTGCGTTTCTCAGTTGGTAATGGGGGGACACTTATTTCTGGGAAGATACGTGGGTGGGTGAGCGTCCCCTTTGCTCGTTGTTCCCTCGTCTTTTCCATCTCTCTGATATGAAAAATCACTTTGTGGCTGATGTTGTTAATTTTTCGGGGAAATCCCTCTCTTTTTCCCTTGGGCTCCGTCGCGCTTTGTCTGATAGGGAAACGACAGAGGTGTTGGTCCTTTTTTCTGTGGTGGAGGGTGTGAGCTTTTCGACAGAGAGGAGGGATCATCGGGTGTGGATTCCTAGTCCGGGAACGGGTTTCTCTTGCTGCTCTTTCTTTCTCTGTTTGTTGGACCCCTCCCCGGGTGGTGAGTCGGTGTTTTCGGCCCTTTGGAAGGTGAAAGTTTCAAAGAAAGTTCAGTTTTGTATATGGAAGGTTGTGCATGGTAGAGTTAATACCTTGGATAGACTGGTAAGAAGGTTGGACTGGTTAGGATCCTTTTTTGTTGCATTCTCTGTCGGAGGGCGGAGGAAGATCTGGATCATCTCTTGTGGAATTGTGCTTTTCCTAGGGCTGTTTGGGACTCTTTTTTTGAGGCGTTTGGCCTCTTGTTGGGGAGACCCAGGGGTCTTAGGGCGATGGTCGAGGAGTTCCTTCTCGATCCTTCTTTTCGAGATAAAGAAAAGTTTTTGTGGCAAGCAGGGGTGTGTGTTGTGTTGTGGAGTTTGTGGGGGAAAGAAACAGTAGGACTTTTAGAGGGGTTGAGACGGATCCTTATATGGTTTGGTCTCTTGCTAGGTTCCATGTCTCTTTATGGGCGTCAGTGACGCGTTTATTTTTTAATTATTCGTTAAACTTGATTTTGCTTGATTGGAGCCCTTTTTATAATGGGGTTCCCTTTCGGGGCTTGTTTTTTTTATATGCCCTTGTATTCTTTCATTTATTTTTTAATGAAACCTCGATCCTTTTTTTAAAAAAAAAAAGTGAAGCAATAATCATATATGCTTGAGAACTCACCGGTGGTCCAAGTTCTGGTGGAATTATTATTCTCCTCTTTCCCCCTGGTCTCATGCCTCGAATTCCTTCCTCAAATCCTGCAATATTTCTCTTTCAGATACTATCCAATTATTTTCAACCGTAAGTCAATCTCTTCTTCCTTGTCTTTTACAACATTATGGTGAGTCTTTTTTTTCTCTCTTTTGTGTGTGTGTGTGTGGTGATGGTGGGGGGTAATTTAACTACCTGGGACCAATCCATTAGTGCCCACACGGATTTTGGCGGGAGAACCCTGTAAGTATGTGCTGTCAATTCGACGACCAGACTCATTGTAGCCAATATAGTGAAAAGTCACCTGAAAGGACCTTCAGAGTCACAATGTACACCAGGAAATTCCACTAATGTCAAAACCATGCAACAGAAAACTAAATACTAATCAGTAATCACTTGTTACAAAATCAGCTGTTTATATATAGGTTGGTGAGTTATTTTCACCATCAACAATTGAATTATTTTTACAATTATACAGGTGAAACAAGAAACATTTTTCATACATTTCCAGAGATCAATTGATCATTCTGAAGTTCCTGAAAATTCCACCCCTCAACTCAGCTTTGTCTTTCACAGAGACCTAATCACTAAACTATGTATAGAATCTTTAATAAGCTTCTGACATCCTTATACAGAATCGTCATCGATGGATCAACAATCTCTCGAGAATTGTAAGTGAATATTCACTAAGAATAGTTTCGTCTTCTAAGATTTCTTACATGAACAATCTTTAAGGTGTCAATCTTGTTGGCTGGCATCAGAGAAAGGAATTCATTTCCTGGAAATCTAAAATTTCAACTCATCTTCTCCTCTCTCTCTCTCTCTCTCTCTCTAATAAAAAATAACTCTCAATTCATACTGAACTGACATCATAAAATGGGACAGACCAATGGGCTAGCCAAACAATACTCCTCTGACTAGATATATGCTAAATTATTTTATAGCCCAGGATATCATCCAAGGATAGAAACATGTGACAAATGCCAAAGTTGAGACTTAATAAGAATGCTAATACTTCATTTCACAGTATAAAGGGCACTTTTAACTGCACCGTATTGGTTTGCTAATCCTGAATATTAAACCACTAAAAGATAAATAATGTTTCTGTAAGAAAAATTGAAGAAAAAATATTGTAGTTTTGAAGAGAAGAAAATAGAACCTGCTGACCATCCTTGGGGAAATCACCATTACCAACTTCAATATCCCAATATATGAGTCCAGAGTCACGTTTTACATAGGTCTCTGGTGCTACTACCTTAACCTCAAAACCTGAGCCACACAGAAAACTTGTATGTTAAATCACCATTGAACCCAAAAGATTAAGCTGACGGGTTACTATAAATTTAATCATATCGATACTTTAACACTCCTCATTTGTGGGCTTGAAAATTTGTACAAGGTCCAACAAGTATTAATTAGACAGGAAGGGGTTTGAATCAAACACATGACCTTCTACTCTGATACCAAGTTTTTTGGTTCATTGGTGATTTAACATATCTTTTATATACATTGACTTTATTTTACTCTCTTTTCTTTTCAAAAGACATCACAGATACATTTAGAAAGGCAATTTCTTGAAGATACCCTGATAGAGGCATATAGCTATGGAATAGCAGCATGATACATACCTTCTCTGACAAAACTTGGAAAGTCATCAGGTGCATTGTTTTCTCTTTGCCTCCGTTTGTTTTGCTCTAGTAAGCGTCTCTCGTCATATGGATTGTTACTCTTTGTCTTGGCAGAAGAATGCCAAGATGGAAATAAAACTGTAGTTGATAAGAAAAATACAAGAATCTTTCGCCTGGAATTCTCATCTGATAATGATATATACGAACTCTCTCCCCTGAGCATGAACGGAAAATTTTCTGGTCAGCAATTATCTAATCATAAGTTACCTTCACTAAGAAATACAAATCACAATCATCAACCAATCCTCAAAATCTAACCTGCTATGATTGAAACTATGACAGGAGCAGTAGCGCTGAACTTGCTTGTTTTGAGTTATGAAAGCTCTTGATATTGCACATGCTGAAAACGCCCTGTCTGCCAGAGGGCGTCAATAGACTTATAAAACTAAAGGAAACAGATAGAGATGATCCAATACAATATTGAATTCACCCCAATTCAATGAGGCATGTATTGAAGATCAATCAAATTACCCCTTTATCATATAATGAAAAATATATAGGTTTAAATACTATTTTGTTCTTTATACTTTTGAATTTAGTTCACTTCGATCCCTGTACTTTCAAAACGTTCATTTTGGTCCCTGCACTTTTAATTTTTATTCATTTTAGTCCTTATACTTTCAAAACTTCTGCCTCGGTCTCAACTTTAAAAAAGTGACCAGTTTGGTCTCTGTTTGCAAAATTCAAACATAAATTGGAACCTTTAATATAAATTTATGGCTACATTTCAAGAAATTCAGTAAAGATAAGTGTCATGCTATTTTTTTTTTTTTTTTTTTATATTCGTGAGTGTTCGGGCCCGCTTACGTGCAACTCGACTAATCTCAGGTGACAACCGCTTGACCTACAATATTTGATTGTCAAGGAAACTTGTAGGAAAGAAAAAATTGAAAGTGAAGGGACTTTTTAAAAAAGTAACAAGACCAAAATGGACGTTTTGAAAGTAAAGACTAAAATGAACAAAAATGAACCGAAATCGAGAGTACATGACCAAAAAAGTATTTATATGAAATATATATGACGTAGAGCAGCTCAACTACGAAAAAACTAACTTGCTGATAAATAAATATGCGATGAATTGGACTCCTATTGTACAAGTAGCTAGTGAGCAAAGGCAAACAGAATGATACGAGGCAAAATTCCGAAATGAACATTGTTAATCTTAATCCAAATTAAGAGCAAACGAAACAAATCAAAGTAAAAACCGAATCATCCGAGCTTCAAAATGTGAACATTTCGAGGTAGAAAATCAAGCAATGGATAGAATATGTTAAACCCAGAAAATGCAAGTAGAAATCGCTGTAGATTTCATCGGAAAGTTCCAAATAGTCGCAAAATTGAAGAGAAATGGGTCTTACAAGGAAGAGATTGGCCAGAGGAAAGAGAGGGCGTTGAGCAAGTAATAAGCATAGCTTCTGCAACTACAATGGCGGAAAACGCTAAAACATGGCCGTTTTCCTTTCCCGTTATTCTGAAGACATTATCTTCAATTGTCTGAAGAAGAAGATCATATGGTTATCTCATCTCATATGGCGCGCCCTTTTCAGAATTTCCCGAAATGCCATTTACGGCTAAAATTTTCAGATTTCTTGTAATTTAGATTCATTTTGTACATACTTTAATTTGTTTTTTTTTTAATATTTTCTTAAAAGTGTGTTTAGTTTAAATCCTTCAATTTATTCTAAAAAAAATCAACTTTTTTTTTTTTTTTTTTATTTAAATCTCAATAAATGGGGAGGAAAGATTTGAACTTCCGACCAGTATAGGTTAATTATATGCTCACTTTGACAGTTTATTATCTATGTAATCTCTAAATTTAAAAAAATAAAAAATTAGTCTAAAAAAATTAGGTCATTCAAATTTTAACTATAAATAATGTCTCAAACTTTCAAAATTAGAAATGCAATACGCTTCGATATTGTAAATGCTGTCAAACTGAGCATAACTCAATTGACATAAAGTTGTGCCCTTGACTAAAGGTAAGAGGTTCAATCCCCGTATTAATTAAATACTTTTACAAAAAAAAATATATTGTAAATATAAAAGTTTAAAATTGAACCGACAATATTGAAATCGAATTATGGATAATAAAAAATAAAAATTAATAAAATATTCAAACACTATAATTATATGATAATCAACGAAAAAATGAATAAAATAATCGTCACTGTAATTGACATATAAACTCTTGACAGACTTCACAAGCACATGAAGGCCCTAATATAGTTGGTTTCTAAAAGCCCATGATTGTGTTGGCCCATGGAATATGTACTTTTCCTCTCATCTCTGTGTAGGTTTCTAAAAGCCCATGATTGTGTTGGCCCATGGAATATGGAATAGGTTTTTTTTCTAAAAGCCCATGGAATATGTACTTTTCCTAATTTAGGGAATCAAACCATCAACATTTAACATGATAATTGATATCTTATCCATGAAATTATGTTTGTATTGTTTTTTTTTTTTAGTTTGACTTTTCATGTAGGGTGGAAGATATACCTCTTTTTTATAATGTATATGCTTAACCAATTGAGTTGAACTCAAAAACGGCGTATAGTGAATGAATTTTTTTTCGAATTTATTACTTGATGTATTTCTAACAATATTAATAACAACCATATGTTAATGTATATTCAATATTAATTTATTAATATATCTCATCAAAATAAAAATCATAATATAGTTAACCATCATGTTAGTATATGTCTTAATCGGTTAACCCAATCATTTTTGCAAATTCCAAAGCACATGAAGGCACACAGTATATCTGGTTTATGAAAGCCCATGTTCTGTTGGCCCATGGAATATGTACTTTTCATCTTATCTCGACATGGGTTATAAGCAACTCATTGTGATGACCTTAATTTTTTTTACAATGCATAATATGAATAATCCTTTTATGCTAAAAGTTCAATAAATGTATTTATGTGATTATATTCAACTTGATCATAGGCCGTCTTAATATGATTTACTAATTATTTTAAGCATTTGTATTGCATGTGACGAAGAAAAGGGTTTCCATTGATCTCAATTCGACCATATGATGTCATTGTCCGTTCCTCTCACACTAGGCAAAATCTAACTAGGGTTTTGTTAAGGAGAGAACTTCGCACCTAACCAACCTAATCACCACACCTCCAAAACAAATTTTCCATCCATACACATCTACTTATTCCCTCACAAGAGACGATTAACGTTTGATTGGCAACACCGCCCACGGGTTGGTCATCGAGGGACGCTGCACACCAGCCGCTGCCGGATGGCGGGATGGAGCAGCCGAGGTCGAAGAAGACGAGGAAACGGCCACACGCTCACACTGAGGGCACATGGTGAGTGTGGTAGGAGGATTCATATGCATATAAAGCTGTGGAGAAAGCTTGAGTGCTCTTAACTCTTGCACCTCCTTCTGTAGCCTTCTGTTTTCCTCTGTTAGATTCTCACAACACCTCTTCAAGTACTCACAATCCACTTCTGTCTGCTTCAACTTGGTCCTGCCCATCCAATTTTCACACCAATTAATCCAACTAACTATATTACCCTTCATTTTGTAAAGAAAACTAACAAATTTAACCCATAAGATGATTTAAAAAAGTGTCTAACAAAGTGTTTGAGACACTAACTTGAAGTTGGATGGACTGATTTATTATAACCAAGTCTACGATTGACTCACCGACTATAATAACTCATTCATCACTCTCAAACAGTCCATACAGTTTCAATTTTATATCTAATAAGTCCTGAGTTTTTAATTTATTATCCTGGTCACACTTGTTTGATAACTATTTGATGTTAAACACTACTTACACACGAAATTAAAAATTTAAGTATCCTATTAGACACTAAGACGGAAGCATCATGGACTAAGACTAATAAATTAACATAAAATAATTGTTAATCTCAATATTAAAATTATGTTTAGATATTTTGAAGTTTTAAATTTAAGATTGATCACGTGCAATTCCACGAATGGTATTTTGGGATATTACCAAAATCCGAGAAGTAAAAAGAATATGATTGATGGTGGATGCAACAATCTTCCTATGACAATTTTGACCTTCCTTCTTAAATGCAGTGGCAGAGCATTTATTAATTACGAAAGCAACAACTCCTCCACTTTTCACTATATTACATTTCTACCCCTGGTTATTGAATGAATTGACTTTTAAGTAAAATGTCCATAGTACCCCGAGTTTATAAGTGGAAATTTACTCACCTTGCCCTTCTGTTTTGAAACCACACCTCCACTTGTCTTGGTCTCAGATTCAGCTGCTTTGCAAGTGCCAGCTTTTGCTTCTGACATTTACAAAGAAAATTAATTAATTAATTTTAAAGTTAAAACGTAAATGTAACAGAGTTTGTTAATAAAAGTGTAATTAAATATTTTGATTAGAACTGAACCGGATATTGACTAAAACGCCCTCGTCAAACGCATTAATTACCCAAATTGCCACTTACAGGATTGAGCGTATTGTGCTCTTTGAAGGTTTCCTCAAGAACCAACGACTGTTCCTTCGATAGCCTAAGCTTTTTTCTCGAGGCGTCGCCGTCGCCGCCTCCGTCTTCATCGTCGCTGCCTCGTGAGCACGACGCTCTCTCGGCCTCCGCTTCAGCCTCCGCCTCCGCATCGTCTGATCCGATCGCTTCTCTCTCGCTCCTCTTTCCACTGATGCTGGAAATCGTACTGTTTGGAGACGAAACGCCGTTCTCTTCCTCGCCGTCCACGGCCGTCGGCAGCCGATTCACATCGATTCCCCTGAGAAACGACCTCGAATCGGCGTTTCGATCTAAACAGAGAAAGAAACGACTATTCAGAAACTGAATCAAATGAATGCTCGTAAATTAACAAAGTCAGTGAGAGTGACAAAACAACTATTCAGAAGCTTCAATCGTATGGATGATCGCAAATGAACAAAATCAGCTCGCTCAGAAGCGGAAACTACTATTCAGAAACTCAATCGAATGAATGCTCGTAAATTAACAAAATCAGTTCGCTCAGAAACGAAAACAACGTTTCAGAAACTCAATCGAATGAATGAATGCTTATAAATTATCAAAATCAGTTCGCTCAGAAACGAAAACAACAACTATTCAGAAACTCAATCGTATGAATACTCGTAAATTAACAAAATCAGTTCGTCAGAAACGAAAACAACAACGTTTCAGAAACTGAATCGAATGAATGCTCGTAAATTAACGAAATCAGTTCGCTCAGAAACGAAAACAACAACGTTTCAGAAACTGAATCGAATGAATGCTCGTAAATTAACAAAATCAGTCCACTCAGAAACGAAAACAACAACGATTCAGAAACTCAATCGAATGAATGCTAATAAATCAACAAAATCAGTAAGCGAAATCGGAGCAAAATAAATAAAAAACAATCACAGATCCAACACAAAAAAAAAAAAACTGAAAAGAAACAAAGAAATTACCAGGAAATTGAAAGAGGTCATTCCAAGAAGTCTTGCGGAGATGATGATGATTATGCATGGAGTTGGAGGGCCTCTGAAAAGAAGGTTGAAGTGGAAACCCTAAACTCAAACTGAGGCCTAAGTCGTCGTCTCTCCCGCTCATTTTCTGGGTCTGGAATAAGATGAAACAAACTACAGAGAAGAAAATGCAAATATATATATATATAGTGTAGAGTGTAGAGAGTGATTAATTAGAGTGTTTGGATTCCGGGAAAGTAGAGAGAAAAAGAGTGGGAAAATGGGCAGAGAGATGTCATAGCTTTTTATTTGTTGATTTGCAATTTGCAATTTGCAGCAGAGAGTAAAAGCATGGATGGGACTATATATACAGAGTAGACTCACAGACACAAAATCAAAAACTATATATTATAAATAATATAGTCTGAAAGAGAGAGACACGAGGGGTGTAGATTTAATCATTTCTAATGTCAGAGAGCCTATTGGCTCAATCATGATAAAATGGCTTTTTCATAACCCTACTCCCTTTACCCCTCTTCTTACGGTTTTTACTTTTTCACCCCCTACACCTCCACAAACTAACCATGGTTAACTTAACTCAACAAAACTAAAATATACTCAAATATTATTTTCCTCCCCGATATTTTGTCTTTTTTATAAAAATAATGAATGTATTTTAAGTTGGGAAATTGTAACATTTTAAGATAAAATAATTAAAAATATATCATTTTTTTAAAAAAATTGTGGATATGACAATTTCTATCCCTGATAGTATGGTCTATCGCTGAATAGAAGTTTATCGCTGATAGTAGTTTTTTTAATAAAATTTTGTCAGTGATATTAGTCTATCATAGAAGTCTATATAAAAGTCTATCAATAATAGTCATAAAGTCTATTAGTGATAGCTACTGATTTTTTGTCATATTTGCAAAAAGTTTTAAACTTTGCTCAATTTGTAATTATTTGGGGTATGTATTGCGGTTTGTGCAACCAACCCTTTTAAATTTGTATTTATTTAGAGTTGTTTAGAAGTATCAAATGAATTATTATAGTCGGGGGTTATAATAGTGACTATAGACGAAATTATAATGATCCACTAAACTCAATTTAAAGCTGTGCTCTAATTTTATATCTAGATCAAATAATTTTAAAAAAATGAATATGGAAGAAACTTATTGGACACGAAATTGGTAATTTAAGAATCTATTAGATATTTAAACATCATTAACTTATTATACATGGTTTGGTTTAAAATTTAGGGACTAAATTATTTAATGAATTTAAAAAAAAAAAAAAAACTTCGATTTACTAATTGTAAATTTTGTAAGGACTAATAAGTAAGACGAGTAAAATTGTATATTTAAAAAATTCGTAAACTAAAATATAATGAAAGCGGAACTAAAAGATGAGGGAAAAAAGAAACTAGATTTCAAAAATTGAATAGAAAAGGCAATTCATTTGAGTTGAGTTCGTAAACCATGGTTAACTTAACTCAAAAGGAAATTCACTTGAGTTGAGTTCGTAAACCATACCATAACTGAGTTAAAAGTTTAAAAAAAAAATAGAAAAGAAAAAAGCGGCTTTCCCGCTCGTTGACCAAGCATATATCCCACGCGCTTGATGTGAAAGACACGCGCAATAAATAATCAGTTGATGATTGTGCTACTCAAAATAATGACGTGGCAGTGGGGGCCCAGAGCAGAGCCCATTGGGTATGTGGGCTTTGGAAAAGGAGTGGGGCCCACTTGCTCATTGACAGCTCCACATCACGAGGCAAATTGGTTATATCCAGAGGTTTTTCAGATGGTCGGGGGGCCCACTGCGCGCGTGAGATTTTAAGCGCGTGTTGAAAGAAATAAACTGACGATTGTGCCCATAACGCCATCACATGCAAATGTTACTTCCAATTCAAACTAAATTTAATTCTAAAACATATTATAATAATTAATAAAGATGGGATTTGACTTCTGGATTTTAATTCCATTTGTGAGTTATTTTTAAATTGTCAATTCATTTCTAATTAATATAATTAATTCCTTTTTTAGTAACTCATTTATCTATGCCTGGCTGACTTCAAACAGATAATATTTAAATTTAGTTTTCTAAACCGTAAGTCAAACCTTCTTCCTTAACACAAAATCATAGTTCCTCAAAATAATAAAAATATATATAGTAAATTTAACTAAATTTAAAAATATTTGTAAATTTAGCTTAATTTTATGAATGATAAAAAATTATGACAGATATAATATAAAAATGGTCTGAATGGTAGATTATGTTATATTGTGAGTGAGGTCCCTTCATCTTTTCGATATGAAATCTTCAACTTGCAATATGTTGAGGATCCCACATAACATACATGAAGGAATAGCCCATGTATGTTATATTGTGAGTGAGGTCCCTTCATCTTTTCGATGTGGGATCTTCAACATGCCCCTCAAGATGGTGTCTCATTGGGTTCACCATCTTGAATCGGATCCCATTTTTAGATCGAATACCCGTTTGGACTTCGTGAGCTCTAATAGATAGACTATACGAATGGTCTATAAATGATAGACCTGACAATTAAATAAAAAATACAGCTTTATATTTAATTTTATGAATTTTTGAAAACTAACAATATTTAGTTTTAAATTTTTTTATTTAGTTGATATTTGGTCCTTAATTAAGGTTACATAAGTGGCGTGTTTGATCTCTAATATTTAAATTTGAAATTGATTTCTTATCTGGTTTGAAACATATATATTTTTAAATATGGCGGGAGTAAAGATTGAATTTGGGATTTCTTAATCTTGAGTCGATACATTATATTACTCGAGTTATGTTGTTTCCGAAGGTTTGAAATGATTGATGATGCTTGGATAAGGTTATACCCTACTCTAAATAATATCATAGGATATAAACGAATTTATAAGGATTCTCTTATATTGGTTTTATGAGAAGCATTTACTTATGTCAACACAATGAATAGTATATTTGGTATTGTCTTTTAGTTTTGGTTGGTGTTTAGCTATCCGGTCAAAATTATACGTTTGAAAAGACTTATGATAACATTTTAAAAAATATATATATATTAAAAGTGACTTCAAATGAGTTTGTCAATTTTGGTTGGTGTTTAGCTATCGTGTCAAAAGTATGTTTGAAAAGACTTTAATGACACCTAAAAATTGTATTTAAAAAAAAAAAAATATATATATATATATATATATAATTAATAAATCTGAATATTATATATGTGATATATAACTTCAAAATTTGTATTCCCTATTAATAAGTTAAAACATATTAAAAAAAAAAATTGAATATGTAAAAAACAATGAACTATATTAAAATTGAGTCATTCATTCATACTTATACACATTTGTTGAGGAGATATTATTATATAAAATAGACTTCAAATTATGCTAATATCTAATATCTAATATATGGCAAAGGTAATATATTACGAAAGAAAACGAGAAGAATCTCACAACTCGATGCCAAGACACTAAAAAACACATCAAGAAGAATAAGGAGACTCACACACCCAAAAAAATAAGTTCTAAGGGAGAACACCAATGGAGGTAGGGGCCAACAACATCCCCAACCACGAAACACACATATAAGTCATATCGTCCTAAACACTAATGAAAACAGACTTGAGAGAACGGAGGCTAGGGTTGGCAACGAGGCAGGCGGGGCTAGGGGAGGTATCCCTATCCCTGATCGGAGACCTGGTCCCGCAAGGATCCGTCACCCATTTTTTCTAAATTGTAGGAGTTGCTTGTGTGTTGAAGAAGAAATGAAAAAAATATAGATCTGTAAACATCCACCCAAAAGCAAATTTGTGGATTCGACGGGTTGTTGATTGCATGTGGCGATAGTAGAGTTTTGTTTGTATGAAATTACATAAAGGTTGAAGCTTAAGAAAGAAGCTAAGTAGAGTTAGGGTTTGGACTTGGGTAATTTGGCTTTAAATCTTTTTGAGTTTGAGCGAATAAAATGTTGGTCATGGATATTTTTAATAATATATATATATATATATATATATATATATATTAGTACAAAAAATAAATGACAAAGAGGTCTTAGTTCAATCCCCAACCCTCACATGTTGTAAAAAAAAATACAATTTTTTTATTTTTATTAACATTGAATGACGTTCGAGCTCGAGTACAATTAATCGAAAGACAACAAAGCAACCACATGAGCAAAACACAATTCTTATATATTTCAAATAATATATAAGAGTATATTTATAATACCCTAATAATATTATTTTGAAAAAAAAAACTAAACTAAATAGGGCAGGGTCGGGGAGGGGAGGGGATGGGATATCTAACGAATGCTAGTTCTATGGACACAAAAAAAAACTTCCCTCCAAATATGATAAATGATCGTACACCAAACAAGTCTAAAACCTTACGTTGCTCATCTCGCACCATGCAACAAATCCACAACAACTTAGTAGGCCAAATAGCAATATGGTCAACGTGCACTCAATGGTATTTATACTTTAACACAAAATTACATATATATATATATATATATATATATATATATATATATATATATGGTTTGTAATTTTGTACCTGAATAAATGAAGAAGTTACTCCATTGTATATAAATATAAGCAAACATTGATTGTGCCTTGTTGCACTCTTTGCCATAAAAACGTTTGGAGAATTGGTGTGACTTATCCCTGCATAATGCCTATGCCCTATTTGGTATCTATCATAAAATCCATCGCATTATTATTATTATTATTATTATTAATATTATTATTATTATTATTATCATTATTATTATTAATTTTTGTTGGAGAAAATTCCATTCTCATTATAGCTATCACGGGCTCCATTAATTGTTTTTCACCAAATAAAATAATACCCCACACATTATTTTAAATTTTTACACCATAAATGCCTTTTTTTTTTCTTTCTTTTTTTCCACCATAAATGCAATTAGTATCTACAAATATTAATAATTAATATAAGCATAAATGTTTATCAGATAGTTAAATTAATGAGAGAGGATTAAAAGAAAAACCCAAAGGAAAATGTGAATGGATTATTTTCATTTTTTTTTTTCTGTAATTATGCCTACAAAACTTTGAATTGGAATTATAATGAATAATATTCAGTGTTTTTTTTATTTTTTTTATAATTGTATATATTATATATATGTATGGGGGTATTATTTAATTGTACAGTCAGCAGGTGTAAATGGGACTGTTGATGTGTTTGATATTATTTAAAAAAATAAATAAATAAATTGATGGGTTATTTGATATCTATAATGTGTGGACCATTTTTTTGAAGGAAAGCTTCTAGAATGTAGATGATAATGGAAGGCTACTCTTTCCAATCAATCAAATCTCAGGAAATCGATTCCTCTACCCCCACATTTATTTTCTTCTTCTCAAAATCCCAAATACTTCTAAAAACCAAATTAAATAAATAAAAAGTCCCATCTAAAATTTAGAAATTTCTTGAGTCCTAAGTTTCTAACTCACATGTTTGCAAAATAATATTTGTTCACGTTCAAATTTATCAACAAGTCTAAAGTCTATGAAAAGATCGAGGCCTAAAAGATCGACTTCCATAGAAGTTAATTAGCAATGGCCCGAGAAGCCACACACTCGAAAACTCAAGAGAACCGATTACCTCCAATGAAGTTAGGTTAGCCAAACTGCATGAGATCGACTCCTTTCAAGATCAAATTTGGATCTGTAAACGTCCACTATATATGGAGAAGGATCGAGAATGAAATAAAAAATAAGCAAAAAGTAAAAAATAGAACCATCAATTTTTAGAATGATAATGATAATTGATGTCTTATTCACTTAACTATGTTTGGATGAACATTTTTTTATCCTATTTAATTAAACATATATACAAATCTTTGATATTTAAGAGTAAAATGTAGTATATTGAACTTTCAACAAGGTAAAAAAATGAATTCATCCACAATATTAGTTTATGGATATGAGTTTATTTTATAACAAAATTTAATTAAAGAACTAAACCCGTTGAGCTTCCTAATCCAAGAGAGGAAAGAAAATAGGTGGGAACAAGATTCTCCCACCGATTAGAAATGTCATAGTAGCCTTCGCCAAATAAGGGGTCATTTGATTTGGCCACCGGTTAGTATGGTTGAACGAAGATATTCTCACTACCACCGAAAGATGAGTTTAAATTATTATTTGGTCGGAGCAATTTATAATTTAAAAAAATTCCACCAATATTTAATTATGGGTTATCATATGTCATTGTCGGTGGCCAGGAATTACAAAATTCCATTATGACAAGTTGTTATCGTATCCTATCTAGCCACATAAAATTTATGAATATTATTTCTATCCCTTTCTTCGCCTTTTTTTACTTCTTTTTCAATCACAAATAAAACCTGACCTAATCTTTTAGCTGCTCCTTTAAATTTGTAATTAAAGAGTCGAGAAAATTATATTTTTCTTGCTATATGTGATTCATTCATCTTTTAAATTTCAATTAATTGTACAAACACCACGCCATGTAAGCCAACCATAATAGTATTAGTTTAAAAATTATAAAACGTATTTGGTTAAATGATTAAATAAATAAAACATATACAAGTCGGTACTAGTGGCCAAAAAAAACAACACACAAAACTTCATGTCGAGCACCAGAAAACAACATCAACCAGGACACTCAACCAAGATATCTGAGTCAAGAGTGAGCGGATTAGACTACTCTAGGTTAACATCCGAGCGATGCATGATCAAAATCAGGTTCAAGTTTGTTGAAGATATCAAAGCAAGAGGTTTCACATCCTCACCTTCCAGGACAACAAATGAATTGAAAACAAAAATGACTACACGACAAATCACCGGGTCATTTGACCCACTAGAAACTCAACCCCTAAAAAAGAATTACGCGAGCGAACTGACCCAAAAGACCTAGAACGAGCCCTAAGAAAGGGGTAACACAAGCTCTTCAATAGGCCACCGTGAGAGCCTACCGACCCCGATGACTCAGAACTAGCCCTAACTAGAAAGAGGGACAACATACTCCTCAATAGGCCACTTACTACAATTACCACTCGAGTGACCAATTTTTTTGCAAATGGTACACGCTTCGACTTCCACGAGTAACTCTACCTGGGCCACACTCTAAACCCTGATAGGCAACACAACATCCACCCCACTTAATATCACAAATTCTATCAAAAGACAATTGAGACCGTTCTTCAGTCTCCTTATCCAAGAAAACATGAGATCCCACCACATTTAATCGACTTTAAATAAAATTTTAAAGTTAGATTATTACACACAATATTCCATATTTGAAAATTTATGAATTTATTATATATTTTTAAAATTTAGAATCTAAAATTGAGATTTATCATAGCGGACCTAAAATTTTAGAAGGGTTCAAGATGTGCTTAATTTTTTTTAAACTTTGAATTTTTTTTTTTGTTAAATACGAAGTTGAAAGTTGAAACATGAAATAAACATGTAAATAATTAAGGTTTATGAAGTTAAACAAAGTTGAGAGTAGGAAGATTAAAGTGGTGGGCGCGTGAGGAAGTGGCGAGTGGTGTAAAAGAGGAGAGAGAAGTGGGGGTCACGTGGGGAACATGCAAGAGTTCACATGGAGGATGGGGGACAACACGTGGTCCCATCATTGCACTCGTGTGTGTTTGCCTTGTCTCTCCTTCTCCAGACAACCCACTTGTCCACAATCATTGGATACTCTTACCCAATACCCACGCGCCCACCCTCCACGCTCCCAATCATCTCTACATTATTCTCTCTTTAAAATACAATTTTACTACTTTAAATCACATTCTATTTTAGTTTTTTACCTCTCAATTTAATGTTTTTAATTTTTAACAAATCTCAAATTAATCTTTATTGTCATTAGTAATTTGACAAAGTATTTTTTTTATTATCTAGATTGATTAAACAATAATGTTCACATACAAAGAAAATACATAATACAAATATTTTTTAAAATTTATAGAATAACAAATAATCAAGATTTTCTTTTTAAGTTAACAATAAATTAATAATATAGACTAATTTTAAGATTTATTAAAAATATAATAATTTAAAAGTAAGTAAACTAAAATTTAATGAAAGTAAAAGACATAGACCAAAATGATATTTTAACGTTGTTAATTTCATCACAATATCACTATCATCTCTTTTTCGATAAATTATAAAATATATTCGAAATATATGCTACTGAATTTTGATTAAGTTGGAAAATCCATCCCGCGAGAAACTCTCTTAAAACATTGTATTATACTATATGATATTCTAAAAATTACCTTACATTTCTCTTTATATTTATAGTCTTACCGTAAAACTAAATAAATAGCAATTAAAAATTAAGAAAATTGTGGTAAATGACAATTTAAGACTTATTGTTTGCAAATATAACATGTTTTTAAAATTTTTGCGGATATAGCAATTTCTATCGCTGATATCTTATGACTGATAGAAGTCTATCGCTGATCACCTCAGCTTTTTATAGATTTTTGTCAGTGATAATAGTCTATCAGAGATAATAGTCTATCACTGATAGAAGTCTATCATTGATATAATAAAGTCTATCAGTGATAGAAACGGATTTTTTTGCCATATTTGCAAAACATTTTAAAGTTTGCTAAATTTGCAATTAGTTTGGGCCTGATTGCTATTTGTGCAACCAGCCCTAAAAATTAATTAATTAATTAAATTAATATTAACTAAATTATATTAATTACCTATTATCTCGTCTTACATATATATATATATATATATTTTTTTTTTTTTAAATAATATGTGGGATGAGAGATTGAACTTAAGACTTCTTAGTCCTTAGTCATACACAAGAGGTATGCTTTTTTTTTTTGGTATGTATGATTTATGATGGTATAGAAACCATGAAAGATTCCATTTCATCTTCGACTTCTATTCTAATATCAACATCGGAAAAAACAGAAAAAAAAAAGGTGAAAACATGTAATCTTAAAGTATATATAACTTTTATTTTTCTTTTAAGGAAAAAAATATATATTGTGAAATTTGAAGTTGATACTTTTTTGGCAGCTTGAGATTCTCAAGCATCAAATGCTTTAACAATGTCATGTATAAAAAAAGAAAAAGGAACCCAAAAAGGAAAATATACCCAAATCTCTAATCTCTTTTTCAAAATTGCCTATCTCCAAGTTTAAAAAAAAAGTTGCCTAGAAAAAGAAAAAAAAAGTTAGCACCTGAAATATTAACGGCATATTGTTGATAACGAAATATGATCACGATAAATTTATATATTTGTGAAACTGAAGTGCCTTTAATATCGATGTGGTGTTAAATCACAAGAGCTCCGACGTTTAAATTAGTAATCATAATATTTGGAGTATTGAGAGAGTATAGCAAGAATGTTTTAAGCGTACCTTTTATTTTCACTATGCTTCTCTATTTGTAGTGGATGTGGGTGTAACATAAATAACAATATTGAACGAGTCCTCGTTTCGGCTGTTATGAAGAAACGTCTCACTTAAAAAGGACGGTTTATGATCTTAATTAGTCCATGACGATTTAGACCATTCAATGAGACTCGATTGACCTCATAAGAGTTGGTCTCATTTGGAAGGGTCGACCTCTATGGGGTCGTCCTCGTCTTGAGGTGGCCGACCCCTTTGGAGGTCAGCCTTTGAAGTTTGGAACCATCCTTGTGTGGGCGGCGGTTAATAATTTCACCCACAACAAATAAAAAATTCATTTCTATTGTACAAAGGAAGGAAGATAAAAAAAAAAAAAAAAAAATCTAGAAACTAAATTATAAAATATTTCTGAAATAATTAAATAAGTGAATAAATAATATTGTAAAATAGTACCAGAAAATAGTAGCGGAGAATTTGGGCCCAATTAGAAGTGTAAGCCCACAAAGAGTTGAAACGCATTGCATAGCAACATCAGGCCCAAATGCAGGCCCATTTACGATGGCCTACGCGGGTTCTAAATTGTCGACGGCGACGGCGACAGAATGGGGAAGAGAGCAAAGCGAAAGTGGTGAAAGAGAGATGGAGGAGAACGGAGGAAGCGACGGTGGTAGCAACGCCCACTGGTGGTGGGCTTTGGCCGCCGCAACGCAGTTTGGTTGGGGTATCGCATCTTGCCGGCGAGGAATTGCCGATTCCAGCTACATGCCAATTAAGGCCTTCGCCGTTGCTTCGCTTTTCGTCGGCGCTGGCGCATCGTCTGCCATCGCTTCCCTCAAGGCCTCCGGCATCCACAAGGTTCACTTCACTTCTTTCCTACTCTGTATTTACCAGTCGCATTTCTTCTCCTTCCCTCTCCCCGATTCTGGATTAGGTTAGAGGTTAATTGGGCGACTTTGATTAATCTGGGTTTGTCTCGTATCGCCTTTTGCAGAATTAACTGACCAAGCCAGATTTGAGTTCTCAGTATACTGTGCTAATTTTTAGGAGAAGTACAACTTTTTGTGTTTCACAGCTTAGTTAGCTTAGTTCGTTAATTTATTTGAACTTTCAATTTCATTGAATTGAATACTGAATTGCAACAATCAATGAAATTAGTATAGGATTATCCACTTTTTAAGGAGACTTTTTTTTTTTTTTTTTGGTCGTTCTTTGTAGCTGATATTAGTCATTTTGTTGTTGATTTTGAGCATTCTTGTCACCTGGCTTGATGTTTTGGTTGAATTTAGGCATTTTTTTTTACATGATTTTGAGTATTGGTTGGTTTATGCATAAATTTTTAATTTAGTTTTTAGGTGTTCCCCACTTATTTAAATTCAGAGTTTTATGGGATGGGATGAAATCGCAAGTCTAGACCCTTTAATTGGTTTTCATTTTTCCTAAGTAAACATTTGAATTCTGGGTCAAATTTTAAAAACAAAAACAAGTTTGTAAAAACTACTTTTATTAGTTTCCAAAACTTGACTTGTATTTTGAAAACACTCGTAAAAAGTAGATAACAAAATAAAGAAACTCATAGGTGTAACTAGTGTTTATAAGCTTAATTTTAAAAAACTAAATAGTTATCAAACATTCCTTAAATGTTAAATTTTGTTTTCCCTTAGAGTTCTAGTACACTTCGTAACCACATACAAGTTGATCATAGTATTTAGAATAATTAATTATTTGCAGCTTTCAAGAGGCAGCCCTTATGTTTAAGGTAGGCTTTGGGTGAGAATTTAACCTCAGTTCCTTGTTTTTCCATAAAAAGTGGAGTCAAACTCAAGTCTGACACCACGAATATATATGTATCGTACTCTGAATTTCTGTACACTAATGAAGTACTGTTTTGACTGTGTCAACTTATCTTGATAAAGTGCACTTATTTTATAGGAATGATTATGGCTTGGTGGTTAATGAGTAGATATTACATTAACTTCAAAAGTTGGATTTATATCATTTGCGTTGCAGCCTTCGGTTAGCTCAAGGCAAAAGTAACAGCGGATGTTTTTGGTTAATACAAATGGTTGAAGATTATCCATTGATTAGGAGTAGGAAGGGTTTGTATTTGTTTTCTTCCATGTCCCAGCTTTCATTGTTATTGGTGTGTGATAGGCACAGAGGTAATCTTGAACATATTAAGAGGGATACTATTTTATGTAGGAAAGCCTCCATGTTGAACAAGGTAGCTAGCATTCATAGTTATGATATTGATAGATTTGTGGTATAAAAATAAGATCTTGATGTCATCATGGATTGAACTTAATAGAATTTTGGTAATTAGCATTGTTATTTTTTTTCTTGCTCTTATGGATGAAAAAATGAAGCCATTGTCGTCATTTCGAACAAAATCCATGGGTTTGTGAAAATGATTTCAATGGACACAGAATTTCTTAAAGTGATTTGATCTTGATGAAAGAAAAGGAGAACATGTCTGGAAAATAAATGTACTAGTCTAGAAATGGTTGGTAAAATCAAGGGTTTGATTACTAATTTGTTGTTTTGGGGTGTATTGTAATAGGTGGAAGACGCGATGAAAGTAGGGGCAAGTATCAGGAGGGGATTGCGGGTTCGTCCAAGAGTGCGAGAGGAATGAGTTTTTGTACATTTTGATGGGCAGCTCATGTTTATTCTATTGCCGTGGGCAGAACTTCGAACACTTTTGCTTTCAGGAATGCAATTTTGGAGTGTATATTGTCACCAACACGAGTCGAGTCGACTCGAGTCTCCCCATAGCATGTGCACCTTCGATGGTGAAAGAGTCACGAAGAGGCTGATTCCTTTTATATCAACACCCATAATTGGGGAACTTGTCTGTCTATGAGACGAGTCCATAACCTTCCTAAAGTAACAATTTCTTCTTTATTTATTTATTTAGGTAAAATCCTCTTTGCTGATTTGTCAGTCCTTTTTCTTCTTCTCTTCTCTCTTAATTTTTTTTTTTGGGTGATATATATGAATTACAATGTTACTAACAAATAGTTAGAAAATTCTTGTCAAATAAACAAAAAGAGAATTGGTATTTTGAAAAATGTCTACAATTAATTAACTATAATTAAGCGATTATGATTAGAGTTCTACAATTAAGACACTAGTTTTTTTCTTTGCATTCAAGTGTTGGAACCTATACTTCCACATTTGTTGAACTTAAAAAAAATAAAAAAATAAAAAATCTTATTAACCTATATGCAATTTCACATTGTTTTGAAGTACCATTTTTATAACATTAACTTTAATGTTTTTCTAAGAGATTCTTTAATTAGGTTATAAACATAGGCAAGTTCATAAATCAGCCGATGCCATGATTTTTAAAGGCTAGGCTGAAGCCCTTGGCATTACGTATCTGAGAAAACAATATAAATAAATGAAAGGTAAAGACATAATCGATATTGAAAACAGAACTATCTAATTCAGAAAATACATTAAGATCAAAATTTTTGAACATACAATACTCAAGAACCTTGTAATTGTAGTGTAAAGCTCGAACCTTGTAATTGTAGTGTAAAGACCAAAGGAGCTCAATAAATAAATGAAAATGAGCTAAAATGACAAAAAATGACATAACTCAGCAGTAATTGACATACACTCCATTCTCTAGAGATGAGAGGTTCAAATCTCCCATACCCCAAAAGTAAAATGACACAAACCCAAAAATGTGGGGCGGAATAGATGCGCTAAACGGCAGTTGTTGTAGTTGACTTGCGGAGTCTCGAACCAAAGATGTTGTTGACTAATTTGGGAGTGGCTTGGTGAAGATCCACAGGCATAGGAGTCATGAAGTTCACTATCTTTTCGTGGATATCGTATCTACAACCAGTCATCAAATCAAATCAATCAACATACTGAAATCCGAAAAACAACCAATTACAAATGATATAAATTCTCACCTTATCTTCCGACTCTTTGAGGCTCGCCGATCGACAATCTTTCGCTTCTTTGTTTGCAACTTTTTCAATGCATAAAATGCCGTCTCTGTTTACACATTCACATAAACACACCCCAACACTATCAACATCCATACACCTCTCATCTACCATCTCTATTCTCTAATGCAACAATATAATTCTTTTTGTTTCTTAAAAGTTTTAAACTAACATATTATGATATGAGAGAGAATCTTTACCAGATGAATTTGGATCAATAGTCTCAAAGAACTCCTTCAGTAATTGCTGATAGAATTCAGTGTCGTCCAGAAGTTCAGGATCACCTCCTTCAGCTTGTGCTTCCTAACCATAATAAGAGTTGCTAATAATAAGATAACATTGAAATTTCCAAGGCATATTGAAAGAAATAAATATAAACAGACAGTATTTACCTGCCCCTTGCTCTCGGCTTCGTCAAGAACCTGTCATCGTCACGCATAATAGCATTAACAGCATTAGCATTAGGAGAAAGAAAAGAGAATACTGTAGGACGAGTTGCACGTATATTACCGTCCCAAATACGTGTACGGTTGATCTCCTTATCTGCATCTGATTAAGCATCCTACTTGGATCTCTCATATATGCAGCTACTTGTTCACTAATATTCTGTTACCATCAACATAATAAGTTAGTGCTGCCATTTCTCACACAAAGTAAGCAAGCAGGGATATATAGCAAGCAGGAGCTGACCTGATTGAAGGCCTGCAATTTGCCTTTAATAGCTGCAGCACCTGTTGTAACTTGTGTTTTCCTATGCCATTTGTCAATTGACTTATCTCTGAAAGCATCTATCCTGCAACATAACCAACACATATGGCTTCCTCAACATCCATTCCCTAGAAGCTACATAACCCTCAGGAAATATTCATTTACAACCATCATTTAACATCTTCATACACAGTCATAAAGATAATTGATGACAATCAGTTAAAAGGTTTCAGAGATAGAAACACCTGGAAACATGAAACTACTTTAATGGTCAATACTGAACTCAATGCTCACATGTTCACCAAGGAGGCACATTAATTGTTAGCTAGAGAGATTTCCAGAAGAGAAAGAAAACCAATGGCTCATAATTAAGAACCCATTTGATTGCATTTTGTTTTCATTTTATTTTCTAATGTGAACTACAAAATCAAATAGCAAGGACCTAAAAAATTAAATCTGTCATTCATCACTAACTAAATCCCCATATTATTCCAATTATTGGACTAATTCTATTCATTTTCATCTTTAGTTTAGTCTTATTTCTCTGTTCATCTACAATTGTTGGGGAGAGAGCGGGCATGCTTCAGTGAGAAAGTTGAAGAAAGGAGAACCAAAAGCTTTTTGTTTAAGCATCAAATCAGCAACAACAAAGACAGCAAATACAGAGGTTGCTTCATGCCACATAAAAAGCATATATCAACATACAATGTCTAGTTGTGAACTATTGACTTAGACCACCGTTTTAATTTATTAAACTATGACTATCAACCTGTAGAAAACTAAGCCCCCATGCATCCTAATCCTTTCTTCAAAAAAATTGTTTAATTAATCCAAACTGGCTAAAAAGACTCAAACTATACTAATTTTCAGAAAAAAAGGTGAAAATGAGCCCAGCATAATGGTGCTTTGTTAAGAAAAAGAGGAGCACCTCTGATGCATCTGAGCAACTCGGGACCAATCTTCATCATCATCATTTTGAGTATCTAAGGTTTTAGAAGACTCCAAACGCTTTGCTGATCCTCCAGGTTGGCCTATAGAAGAAGGATCAAAGTGTCCAGAAAAAAGAAAAGCTCAGTCAGTTTTAACTCATGCACCAATTATAACTAATGGTTACTACATGCAACAAACACTTTCAGTATCATTAGTACACGAAGAAAAAGCTCTAGAGGTATCTCACAGGTCCATAAGAAATACAATTGTCCTAAATGCATAATTTCAAGATGTAAAGATTTCTTGAAGCAAATGGTGGCGGTAGCAATATGCAAAACATAAAATTACGATGATCATGCCCAGCATAACTTCCAATAATAGTTTTACGTGCATAATTGACCTAACGAGCCCCCCACTGCTATAAGAATAATCCAAACTCCTATTTCTCAAAGGAATACACAGTAAGGGAACCCAACTATCCCATCAAAGTTAGTGCCTACTTCCACTTCTCTATCTCAACAGGCTAATAAACTATACTATGCATGATAAAATCTACGTAGTATAGAAAGATACAGGGATGAAAATTTCCATACCCTCGGTGGCTTGGACGATATGCTTATTGTTTTCAAGTAAAGCCTGTCATAAAAGAGTACCGCAGAGTTAATAGAAGAGATACCAGCCACGGGCATCATAGACAGGTACAATGTTTTCATGAAAAATCATACCTCTTGTAGTTCCAATAAAGAATTTAAAGTATTCTTTGACGATGTAATCAAATTTGAATATGCCACATCGACACCCTTGTCTAATTCACAAAATGTGGACTTAACTGGCTCCTGCAGACAAACATAGACTATTTTGAACAAAATATTTTCACTTGAAAATATAACTGAATAGATTTCAAGAAATGACAGTTTGCTATCAAGAGACCTTTGGCAATCTATTTGAGTTGGAGAATGCCTTTTGAAGCAAAAATCTTAGCTCAAGACTTTTGTCCCACAAAGCCTAAAAACATAAAGGAAATATTGTGAGAATCTTAGATAGTCCAGCAAACAGTAAAAACGCCATAGAACTTCGCCAATTCTATTACATTGCACTTAAATTGAACATGAAATGGAAGCATAGAAAATATGACATACCCTTTGATTCTTCACTGCTTGACCTTTAAGAAGATCTTCATCCTTATGTTGCTTCAAATTCTTCAAAATATCTCTGAATAGAACAATAATTGGAACACACCGAAAATGAAAACGATGATAAAATTCAATAGAACCACACATCAAAAGTTGAAAATGCAAAAAACAAGCATTACTTGAAGTTATTACATGAAGAGTCTGAGAATAAAAGAGACTAGAACTTTAAAATAAACACAGACAAATCTCTATCTAATTGTTCCTGTTGTAATTAATTTAGATAAAAAAGATGATTTACACAAGAAACTTAAAACGTGAGCTTTAAAAAACCAATATCTATGCAATTTTGAAGTTCGAAAGGGAAGAATTTTTTTTTAAAAAAACAAGCAGTGATTTATTAAGGGTAAAATGCAGCAATGAAAATAATTTAAAAATATCTTACTGCTCCTGGTGACGAAGATGCATATATTCTTTCTCAAGTTCCTCTATCTCTGCATCTTTATGGTTATCATTTTGCACAACACCTGCTTCTTCTTCAGCACTCCAATCTCCGTCCTCCTCCTCCTCCCCTCCATCGTCTTCATCTTCATCTTCATCCTCATCCTCTTCCTCTTCTACTTCTTCTTCATCCTCTGAATTGTCAACTTCGTCGCTGAAGAGTTCCTCTTCCCCAGCCTAGTCAGAAAGCTCAATTAAACAAGCTATAAAATTAAAGAAAAACAAATTACACTATACCCAAAAATATCGACTTACAGAAAGTTCCAAATCATCCATGTCTTCAAATTCTTCAGACCCACTATCAGTTTCTTGTGATTTTCTCGACCTTTTCGATGCCGACCCCATCTTGTGCGATGAAGTCCAGACGGAATTGTTGAGCAAAATTATTAAATTGTTAAACCTAAACAACAAAGCCTATCAATGGGAAGCTGAAAGAATAGAACATATGAAGAATCCCCAGTACAAAGGGAAAGCAAGAAAAATATTATAGACAACAAAGTTTCCACAAAAAAAAAAAGAATGGGGTTTAACGATAGCAGAAAGCAAATTACCCGATAAAGAAGCGCGGGAAAACAGGGGAGTGGAGTGGAGTGGCGGCGTGCAGTTGTAGTAGAAAACGAAATAGGAAGAGAAGAGAGGAAAGCGGCGGTGGGGGCGGCGGCACGAGCGGAAGACAGTCGACGGAGGCGGTGAACGGGAGAGAGGCGACGGCGACACTGAGCTGCTGACACGGAGGAGGAGACGGCGTGAAGAAGAAGAAGCGTGGAGCACTGATCAGAGTAATTTTATTCGACAAAGTCGTTAGGGTTTTCCTCTCTTTTATTATTATTATTATTATTATTTTTTTTTGAAAAACTTTTTTTTTTTTTTTTTTTTTTTTTTACAGTCAAAAGAAGAGGGTCTCAGTTTAGTTTTGTTTTTCTTCTAATGTTAATAAAAAACAGAATTATAAAACTAGTGAGCAAACTATATACAAACATGAGGCAATTTTACTAGGAGGCGAAATCGTGTACATCGTATGCAATTTAAAGTCAGCTATATTAACTAATGATGTGTTTGGCATGCATAACTCGTGGACAACTATTTACAAACCTAAAAAAATTATTGTTTCTCGATCGCTTACCAGCCAGTGAAACCTATATACGAACAGGTACAAATGCAAGAAAATTTAGGATCTGTTTGGAGTGACTTTCTAAATTTTAAAAAAAGTGTTTTCACATCAGATGCCACAATTTAGAGAGGTCCCTACGATTATACGGTCAAGATTTGAATAGGTTTTCAAGTCTTTGCCGATAAATACCATTTTGATAACATCATGTTTATCACTCAGGGTAAGCATTATAATAAGCACTTTTGTTGTATGACCCCTTCCATTTTCTATGTTGTTTATGGTAACAAATTCTTATGGCTGGTATTTTTCAGGTATAGGAGTTGGAGTTCTAGTTTCTTGAATGACAGAAGGGTTGTTCAAGACTTCAAGTTGATTATTGTGGATATGCTATACTTGGAAGACTCGTTTCGTTTGTAGTCTCAATAAACTATTTGTAGGGTGTGGTGTGTTTGGAAGTGCTTCTAGAACAAGTGTTTTTAGTAAAAGTAATGTAGTTACAAGCATTTTAGTAAAAAGTGATTAGTAATAAATCATTTTGATGTTTGCTTAATTAAAAGTATTTTGATGTTTGCTTAATTAAAAGTATTTTTAAAGTACTTTTAAATGCTTTCCTAACTAGTACTTAAGCCAAATGTACTTTATAGATGAGTGCTTTTGACTTTCAAAAGAGAGGTTAAAAGTGTTTTTAGAAAAAAAAACATCGGGCTAGTGACTGGAGTGAAGTCGTAACAAGGTAGCCGTACTGGAAGGTGCGGCTGGATCACCTCCTTTTCAGGGAGAGCTAATGCTCGTTGGGTATTTTGGTTTGACACTGCTTCACACCCAAAAAGAAGCGAGCTATGTCTGAGTTAAACTTGGAGATGGAAGTCTTCTTTCGTTTCTCGACGGTGAAGTGCTCGAGAGATAGCTGTCCATATACTGATAAGGGATGTATGGATTCTCGAGAAGAGAGGAGCCGAGGTGGTCCCCCCGGACCGCCCGGATCCCACGAGTGAATAGAAAGTTGGATCTACATTGGATCTCACCTGAATCGCCCCATCTATCCTCCTGAGGAGAAGTTTGTCCTGATAATAAGAGTTTTGCTGAATCCATTGCAATACATCAAAAACACAATTGAAAATAGAACCAGCAATCAGTATGATTTGCTTGTTCCGAAAAATATCTTATCCCCTAGAGGTCGTAGAGAGTTCAGAATTCAAATTTGTTTCAATTTTCGGAATAGTGCTTATTTCAAAAGTATTTTTGACTCAAAACGGACCTTTAATTTAAGAGTAGTTTTTGGAGCTATTCTTCTCAAAGTACATTGTTCTTTAGCAATTGATGCTTGACAGAGGTCATCAGAAGAAATTTGTACCAAAATCCAGAACTTTAGGATATTATTTAGAATATCTTTTCAAATGCTTAAAAAATATTTTTAATCACTTAAAAAGTCATTCCAAAGAGGACATTATTTAGAATATCTTTCTAAATGCTTAAAAAATATTTTTAATTACTTAAAAAATATTCGAAACAAAACGTTACATTTAACGGTAATGTATTGATGTTGTTTTGGGAAGTTTATCATATATATATTTCCGACAACTAATCTCAACATTAGCAAACATCATAGAAAACAAAACAACAACAGTAGGAGTAGGACTATATTAGAAATAACACACTAGTTAGCTTTCGCATCACTTTCTTTTTCTCTCCTTACCAATAATCACTAATCAGTATCATATATAATCACTTTCTAAAACAACATCAAGATGCCACACTCATTTATTCAAAGAAACACCAAAAAGAGAGAGAGAATCAAAGCAGATGCAAATACTAGAGAGTGTGACAATTTATTCCCAATGAAAAGATATGAATGATCTCAATCTTCTTCTGGCTTTGGCATGTGTTCGATTCCATTTTGCCCTTCTCTCAAAATCACCTCAAATTTTCCAAACACAAACGAATCGCCTCTCCGAAAAACCGGCCTTCGCAGCTCAACAAATGCACAATACTCAACTCCATACACTATTGTATCTTCCATAAACGTAGAAAATGCAACTCCGACCGCTTCGCCTAAAAACACACCGAGGAACAAATGACATTGTAAGGGGCAAACCACGGGGCGAGATATGGCAGCAACTGAAAAAAACTACTTACCATGTGTGACAAGTAGCAAGTTCTCTGAAGGGTATTTATCAGCAAGTGTTTGGAACAGTTGAACGTACCGACCACGAGTAACTGGCGCTGACCCTTCCCATTGAGGCATCTGAAGTTTTCAAGACACAACCTTTTACTTAACAGAGCTAAATACAAAGACAGATACATCGGAGTTTTATTTGATAACCATTTCGTTCACGTACCTCTTTATATACGCGTTCTATAGAATGGTCAACGATGCCAATGGGCAAAATCGCTTCAAGCTGAGGAATATTGAAATCCCAGTTCTTATCCTTTGGAGCAACATTAGGTCTGATTGCTTCATCGGTTAGCATCTCACACAGTCCATACTCTATAGAAACCTACAGTAATATATATCCCAAGTAAAAAAATTCAGCATTTTGCATTAAAAACTGTACAAAAAGAGACTTGAGCCCAATGAGTTGTTGGGATAGTTAAAAGGCATGTTTGAGAGTGATTTTGAAATGGTTAAAATAACTTTTGTCAAGTTCAAAATCACTTCCAAACATGCTTTTAATCATTCAAAACCAATTTTGATGGTATGGAAACCGCGTTAAAAAGTGTAAACAAAACATTTTCACTAAAATTACTCCAAAACATGCTCTCAAATAAACTTCAAAGTCATACAAATCGAAGAGGGTAATTTACTAAATAATGAAGGCTCGGTTTGATAACCATTTGAATTTTTGTTTTTGTTTTTTAAAATTAAGCTTATAAACACACTACTTTCACCTATGTGAATTCTTTGTTTTGGTATCTACCATGTTTTAAAAACTAAAAAAAATAGTTTTTGTTTTTGTAATTTGGCTAAGAATTCAAATGTTTCTTTCGAAAAGATGAAAACCATGATAAAGTGATTGCGAGAAAATTAAACAAACACAAAAAACGTAGTCGAAAGTTTTGAAAGTCGACAAAAAATCAAATAGTTATCAAACATAGTCGAAAGTTTTGAAAGTTGTACTTCTCGACTTTTCAGAGCTGAAGACTTTGTCAAAATGTTAAGATGATTTATAAAAAAAGTGAAAGCAAGTGAAGACTCTTTATTTCCTAGTTTCCAAATTGTTTCTCACTTCAACCCCTCATTTAGGAGAGAAAAGTGAAACTAATCTCAACTAACAACGACTTAATTTGACTTTTAAATTCCTTGAACAAAACAAAACATCTTTTACTTATTCAAAGGCAAAACAATGAGAACATCATGCGAAGCAGCAATAATTGAAAATTGATTTTTCATATCAAAGAACAAATCTTTGTTTTAAAAAAGGTTGAGAAGAACTTTTCAACACATTTTTCAAAGAATACTATGATATAACAAAGGAGATGTCACTTCAAGATCTGTCAATGTCAAGGACTATTTCAACTGCGGGCATTCAGAGTTTGGTTTTCACCTAACCAAAAGCTAAACTATGATGCTTCATTTTCCACATATGCATGGCAAACTAAACTAACTATTCTTGAAAGCCATTTTTTTTTTTTACCAAATCACAAAATTTCGGTTCCGTTTTCTCGGTTTTGGTCTAATTTCAATTAGACTTCTTCTCGTGTAAAGGAGAAATTAATCGAGGAGACTACGACAATGTAACTGATAATTTTATACAAACTAAGCGTATTGAACTATATTTTCACCAAAACTCTAATGGTTGAGTGACAAAAAGGACAAGAAAAAGACAAGATAAAGAAATTTCAGAGATATGTTATTATGCTAATGAACAAAAAGATAAAGACTTTGGGGTTTAGTGGCCTCCAAAACAACTTCACTTTCATTTTGTAATCATTTAAGTCCCTTTTTTATAACCAATTTATTTTTTTAAATTGTCTCTCACTTTCTTTTCCATTGTTTTCATCTTTCCGAAATAAACATTAGAATTCTTAGCTAAATTTCAAAGATAACATTTTTGTAAACAATTTTATTGAGGGAGAGTAATCCGCAAAGAGCGGGCATTTTGACGTCCACACCGAAGCTGATAGGCTGATGTTCCCTTGTAAGTTTTCAAATCTTAACTTGAATTTTGAAAACACTCATAAACAACTAAATACAAACATGTCAATTAAGGCTCGGTTCGATAACTATTTTGTTTTTTAAAATTGTGCTCGTTTTCTCGTCATTTCTTTTCAATTGTTTTCATCTTTTCGAAGTAGAGTTTAGTGAGGGAATTCCTAATGGAAGTACTTCCTTTTTGGTGGCCTTCAACCTTTATTCATTCGAATAAATTAGCCCATTTTCCGACATGTACCAGACATACCCATCTCTATCTCAATATCCGAAAATTCAAACTGAAATCGACCCATCAAAAAACAAAAAAACAAAAAACAAAAAACAGGAAACTGATGTAAAAATCTAGAACCAATCATCATTTAAGAAAATAGGAGAAAGAAAGAGTCAACGACTGACATTAAGATAAGAATACCAATTTGCAATATACGAAAAAAAAACCCAGAAGCAAAAAATGATGTGACCTTAAGAGTGGAGGGGTTGCCGTCGTTGGCGGCGGAGAGGGCTTGGACGACTTGGGCGGCGGTCTGGACGCAGCGGACAAAAGGGGAAACGAACACCCGATTGAAAGGGAACCCGAGAAGGTTGAGGAAAGTCCGACCCGTATTAAAGGCCCGAACCAGACCATCCTTGTAAAGGGGTGGGTCCCACGGGCGGGCGGCGGTGGCTGTCCATGACCGGTCGAAGTTGTCGAAGCGGTCGCCGTGACGCATAACGACGACGTTTTGGTAAAAGTCCGGGTCGGACTGGTGGCCGTTGCATACGGCTTCCACATCGGAGATGTTCATTTTTTCTTTTCAAATGATGGAAAAGACGAACTTAAAGTTTGTAATTAAAATTATGAATGTTCGTACTTTGCAAACGCCGTTTTTATATATTATTTCCTCCTTTTTTTTAAAAGTGGATCCCACCTGAATTGTATTAAATTGAATTTTCTCAAGTATTTGAATAAATCAATTGTTTTTTTATGTCTTAATTTTTCATTATATATTAAAATAAAAAAGAAACAACAAATTATTGTATTAAGCATTCACTTTGTTGGTGGGAGAATCTAGATCTCCTCGTCGACGGGCTCCGGGCGAAGAACAAGTTCGTCATGTAGTTCGAAGTCAACCTGTACAGAGAGAGAAAGCTTGCACTGGTGTGGGGCTGGACACACACCACTCCGATGCTTAAGTTAGAGAGAGAGTTCTAAACTCAAGTACGAGTGAGAGTTATGGGAGTTGTATATCACCTACCTTTCAATGAAAGGTGAAACTCCATATTTATAGGAGAGATGAGCATTGGTTGTTGTGTCGACGCTGTACGCCTAGTCCAACATTTTGGGAGAGTAGGCGGCGTGTGTCAGGAGACCATACGCCTAGTAGGTGACGTGTGTCAGGAGACGCTATATACCTGGTAGTGGCGTGTGTCAGGAGACGTCGTACGATGTAGGTGGTGTGTGTGTCAGGAAATGTGTCATACTCCTAACCCGACATTTCAGGAGACTAGGGGGCATGTGTGATCGAGTTGAGGGTGGCCGAGCTGAGGGCTATTTAGATGAGGTGCTGGCCATAGGAGTGGGTATGATAGGTCCAACTCCAGGAGCCTAAGTTGATTTCACCAATAACACCCTTATTTAAAAGATGAAAATGTGTCAATAAGAGCGTAGCTTAACATGTGGACCATAAGTAAAATTATATCTTCTATAAAGATTTATTGACATCGACATTTTCGTAACATTGAAGCTTCAATATTTTAAACATTACCAAGTGCTCTCATTTATGCACATCCCAATATACAATTATTAATTAAAGAATTGGAGGTGTAACATTTATATCTCATTTATATAATTTTAATTTTTTTTAACAACAAAAACAAAAACAAATAGAAACTAAAAATGAATTAAGTAGGACTAAAAAAAAGGAGGAACTAAGCAGTAGGTATGGATTGCCTTAGCCGCCCTACAAAAGCTCCTCTGGCATAAGTCATCCTTGAAGAGGTGAATCTCATTTTCGAACCTTACTTCACCAATAAAAAGTTTTCATGAGTGATGCGTTTGTCCAATGCATCAAGTGGTTGCTTGATAATATATATTATTTTATCACCTAATTAATATTCGTTTATCCAAAGCTTAGTTCCAACCTATATATACGTGGTTTGAGTACATGATCATATTAAATTTTTGTAGTACAACAAATTTGAGGTATGAGAATTTGAATCTCTGATTTCAAGGGAATGAATATATATATCAATTATCGCTAAGCTAAGTTTATATTGGCCATGCTCTTATTAACATATTTAATACATATTCAAAGCCACAATATTAATTTGCTAAAATTCAAAATTATTAATTTGTTGTGCAAAATTTAATTTGTCACGAATTATGTTGTGACCAAACCTATGACAAATTACTCAAATCAATTTAACACAAAATATGTTATGACCAAACCTGAGACTAAACCTGGGACGGAAGCCGAATGTCACAGAATACGCTGTGACAATTCTCAAGACAAATTTGAATTATGCAATCACAAAATAATTGAAGGCATAAAGTAAGAGAGACACAACAATTGGTTACCCAATTCGGTTTACACCTACATCTGGGGCACAACTCGGTGGAAGGAACTCCACTCTGTCAATGAACGCGTACACGAGATCTTACATAACTCGACTTCTCTTATTATCGCATTTTTCCTCCATTCCTAGTGAACTACAACCCGAAACACAATCAAACTCAATTTCTCCTTCGTTTCCACTATGAAACCTCTTTAGTTGTTTCGTCAAAAAAAATCTCTCAAGTACCAGAAAAACTCTACTTATGTAAAATGCTCTCGCTCACAACTCATACATATAATTTCCTTGCAGGTGAGAGAATCACACACAACCCGCAAATAAAGTTTGGGTACAAAAATACAACCCCACACAAACACCAACTCGTGTTGCACAAAGGATTGATCAATGTAACCACGAAAAACCTCTGAGACCTTTAAGTCTTCGTGGGTCAACGTGAAAATTCCTAAAAAAGGCACACACCTAGTGCTGCCGAACAAGGAGCTGCTCAAACCTCAAAAACTCTTTTCTGATTTTTGCGTGAATTCGTCCAAAAAGGGCCAATTCTCACTCTTCAAAAAAATCCTTATATGCTAACTCCATTCAAGGCCTAAAAGAAAATAAAATCATGAACAATTTTATTTTCTTAAAATAAAATATAAAAATGTCATGTAATTCCAAATTAACTCATTTGTCCATTTAAAATACCAATTATATCTTTAAAAGATATTTTTCCACCAAATGAAGCTTCATCAACAAATCTTCTTAAACTTGTTACTAACCACGTGGATGACATTTTGCATTAATGAAATACAAAATGAAATTTCATATGACATTAATGTCTATGACATTTTGCCTTTTTTTATTTTGAAAATTTAGACAAAAATAAACAAGTTTATAAAATTAGTCAAACAAATGGGCACCAACAAAATTTAAACTTAAGAGAAGGACTAAACCTACAAATTCAAAGCTTAAATCTAATGGCATAGTTTTTTTTTTTTTTAATGACGTAGGAGTTGCTTATGTAATAGATTGGATGTCATTTGGCATAGTTCTTTGGATAATTCGAAGTCTGTCGAGGTCACGTGTTCATACATCTTTAGACTTTACTCCAAATATTATTGTTTACGCTATATTATTACGCTATATTATTACGCTATATTTTATTTTTCAATTTTAAAATTCTGGTAGTTTTGCTTGGAATTCTAGTACTACGAGATTGCAATAATTTAGTGTATAGTTTAAAAGAAATATTCGTATAAACTTAATTCTGATATGACAGTGGTAGATTTTTCGTGGAATCTTTCCATGTGAATGTTTATGTTGAATTGACGAAACGATGACTTTATACGAAGACATTTCTAAAGTAATCGAAGTTGGTCTCCAACCACTCTAGGCAGAGACAGATTCACTGATTCTCTAAAAATATTATGATAGAACAAGACCGTTTCTTAAATGAAATCTAAGATTTTGTTGATGTTATTCTATCAAACAAGAGTAACGGTATGATTCTCTCTATATATATTTATTTATTTAGTACAACTAAAGTATGAGAATTTAATCTTCAGACTTCAAGAAAAAGAGTATGTGTTAATTATAGTCCCTTAATCAACTATATATAAATTTACAGTTATAAAACTTAAGAGTTGTGTGTTTGGAGGCACCAACTTGGAGTTTTTTTTTTTTTTTTTTTGAGTACATTGGGGATGGGGGGATTCGAACCACAGACCTCGTGGTCGTTAACTCATACATATGTCAGCTGAGCTATGCTCGCTTTGGCGGCACCAACTTGGAGTTGGGTGGACTGATAACTCAGTTTATGTATTTGGCTCACCGACTATTATAACTCACCGTTCAATAAAATAACTATATCCTAACTTCAATACACAACTATTATAACCCAACAGACTATTATAACCCATAACTATAATAACTCACTTAGCGTTCCAAACAATTTTTTATTTTTTTTATATTATATAATTGACTTTATAGGTTCGAAATAATATATATTCTTTATACAATTTAAATATGAATTAAGCATCTTTTAAAAGGACTTCATTCTCTCTTAATTTTATACTTTTATTGTAAAGGTATAGAAAAATATTTACTATTTAGAAAATAAAAGGAATACTTTTTTCATATAAAAAAGAAAGGGACGTGTTATATCCGAAATGTACTAAATATAGTAAATACTGTAAAGAGACTCGGCCTTCGAACCGTACGTGAGACGAGTTTCTGTCTCATACAACTCGGTTCTCTGGATGTACACCTAATGGATTATTTGATCCATATTGATGCAATGCGGCCATATGAAGAAGACTGATGCCTGTTTTCACAATTGGCCTGACCCTTGAAGGTCCTTCGATCGTCTGATCGAGAAGGGAGAAAGCCCAGGAAAAAGGAACACTTGGGGGGATCGGAAGATTTACTGATCACGGACAACCATAGAACCAACGAGCATCCCGCAGACGAGGAACCAAACAAGCGAATAGAAAAGTGAAAAGCTTTTCTTCTTGCTTGTCGACTCCGAACCGTAAAAATATTAGTTTCAATAAGTGTTAGTTTAGGGACAAAGACAACTTCCTTCCTTCCTTGAGATTGAGATAAAATAAACAGGTAAGTTTATGGATAGGAAAATGAAGTTCAAATTAAATCAATATTTTTTTTACTAACATGCAAGTGGAGATTCGAACCTTCGATCTCTTTATCAATAGTTCATACATTTTGTCCGTTAATACACGCTTATGTTGAGGATTACATAAATAACCTAATATAGAAAGACTTTGAAAATTATTATAATCAATAATTTTAGTGGATTGTTTTGGACCTGTTCTTTTAAAAGAAGATAGGGTTGGTATATACCAGCAGAAATAATAATTGATTTATGATTAAATTGCTTTGTGATTTTTTTCTTCTTCCAATTATAACTCTTCAAGTCTTCTTGCCTTAAAAAAAAAACAATTTCAAGTCTTCTCTGAAACAAACAACGAAGAAAAGTGAAGTCAAGAAAAAATGCATTAATTGAAAGTTGTAGCTTTTTTCCCTCAAATTATTTTAAAAAGAAGAAAACATGAACCATGTGAAGTCTTTTAATTCATTTAAAAATGAGAACAAAAAGGTGAAGTCTATAATCAAACGGGAGCAGTTACAAAACTTGTTTTTTTAATATTTACCATCATTTTTTTTTATTTATTTATTTTTTTTATATATAAGCGACATGTTTTAGAGTAATTTTGAATATGTCAAAAGTAATTTTACATGTCTTTAGATTAGTTTCTAAAGTGATTTTGAAAGATGATTTTAAAAAAAAAAAATAATAAATAAATTTAGGAAAAAAATACTTGTGAAGTAATGGAATTGATTTAAAATAATTTTATGAAGAAACACTTTAAATTGGTTATCTAAATTGATTGCATATAAGGTGATGAGTTATATAAAGGCATGTTTGTGAGTGATTTTAGTGAAAATGATTTATTTTTAAGTAATTCATTTTAAAAGTATTTTTTTTATATATTATTATTTTAATGTTTCGTATTACACTATTAAACGTGATTTTCATATAATAAAAAAAATTGATCTTGAATGATTAAAGGTATGTATGAGAGTGGTTTTGGTGAACATGACAAAAGTGATTTTAACCATTTCAAAAACACTATTACACATACCCTAAAAAATTCTTTAGAATGACTACCTTATGATACTTTTGACGTGTGTAGAATTAATTTAGATGCCGTGCAAGCAAACAAACTTGTGATTAAAATCACATTTAAGAAATTGTAGCCAACCCACAAGTAATTTAATTAAAACCATTTTTATAAAATGTATTTAAAAAAAAAATCTAAAAGGTTTTTAAATTAGAAGGTCAAATTCATCCTTAAATTGATGTGTATAGACTAAGAATTTTATTTTCAAAATGCCTAAATTATGCCAAACTGAGGATAACATAGCTTAGCGATACTAAAAAAAATAAAAAATAAAAAATAAAAAATAACTCAACAGTAATATATTCTCAACTAAAGTTAGTGGTTCGAATATTTATTCTCCCATACCCCTAAATTTATTGTACTAAATGCCTAAATTTATGTGTAGCCTAAATTTATATATTCTCAATCATCAAAGGTTGACTTAGTGGTCGGGAAGGACTCTTGAACTATTAATGCCCTCTTAGAGGGAATGAGTTAAATCCTACGAGTTTTCTTAACAGTCAAATGTCTTAAGATTAGACGGTCTGTCCCATGAGATATTACCCGTTCCCATAACGTTAAGGTTTTCAAAATTATGTCCATTATCAAAAGACTCGCTAATGGTTCCTTGCTAATGCGTGAAACTGCTAAACAATGAGACGGTGAACCTGGCATAAAAGTTGAGTTTTTACTTAAAGAAGTAAGAGATATTATACAAGACTCTATGGGAGTGAATCATCCTCACATTTTAAAGTTGGTTTAATATCTAAAATTAAATTAAAAAAAAGTTGTTCCTATTTTTGTTGTGCAGTTTTAGAAGTAGATCAATCATATGTTGTTTTGCACATCTTATCCTGTTGAGATGAATATCAATGCTATATGATTTATTTTCTTGTAGTAAAATTTAGGGTTTTAAGAATATATATAAGACATCAATAATCGTTCCTAAAAATCGATGCTTCGATCTTTCTACCTCACAATTGTTGAACTGAAACAAAATTTCGGCATATATTAAAGTTTAGGTATGTTCATTTTCATGCCAACAAATAATTAATGGTTAATAAAAGAGATTTTTAGAATGCTAAAACACTTATATCCTAAATAATTATTATTGTAAAAATGTCTTTAGTAATTACTATATACTCATGTATCTAAAAAATAGTTATCAAAGTAAAAAAAACAAATAGTTATCAAAGTAACGTATACATTACAAATTATTTTTCTATGTGTCTTAAAAAAGAACATATAGGTGAGTAGGGTTAAAAAAAATGGAAAATTGCATCTGATGTCAATTTAATTAGGATTTCTATTTGGCGCGGGTATAGAACATTTTGAAAAGATTTTCAAATATAGCAATTTTTATGTCACTTAAAGCGGTCAATTTTTATTAGTAATAGTCACTAATTTTTGCCATATTTGTAAAATATTTTATATATTTTGCTGGAGTCTAATTGTTATTTATGCAACCAAACCAATAAAAAATCTCACAAAAATAGTAGAAAATTAATTATCAACAAAAGATAAATGCAAGGATAATAGTGAGAAATTATCAACGCCTTCACTACACTAATTTCATAGCCCTACAATTATATTGAGTCATTGATGCGAGGGTACATAGGGAAGAATAATGCTTCAATGAGGAATAAAGGAAGCTAGCGAATGAATTAAAGAAATCAGCCTGCGTTAGTAAGGTTAGACCCCCACCCCTCGAGACAAACAAAACCAACAACTGCTACCTAATGCGTAATTAAGGTCCCATAACCCACAAATTGTGAACCTATAATGCCCTGAAAATAAAGTATCATAGCCGCACGCGCACCGCATATATATTTGACCGGGAAGAAAGATAGTTTACACATTCTCATCCAACAAAGAACTAAGCCCATTACGAATCACACGTTTTTTACTCAAAATCTTGCTCGCACTCTCGACTCTCTCGTTCTCGCTCTCGATGTAGGCCAATGCCCAAGCCGCTCGTCCTTGAGCGCGCATCCCTACCCGAGCCGCATAGATCACATCAAAGTGTGCAAATGAACCTTTATTTTTTCAGCATCCAAACAGGAACTAACAAAACCCCAACTACAAAACACTAGAAAATATTAGCATATAGAATGAAAATAAGAGTTTAGATCAAAAGAAGTTGAAATATATGAATCACTCTAAGTATACAAATATATTACCATATTACTTTTGTCATTAAATGTTGAGATGGCCGAGTTGGTCTAAGGCGCCAGATTAAGGTTCTGGTCCGAAAGGGCGTGGGTTCAAATCCCACTCTCAACAATTAATATTTTTTTTTTCTGCTTTTTTTAAGCAACTTTAAAATATACAACCTGTAGATACATCAACCACAATTTTTCGAAAAATCATAACGCTTCAAGAGACGGAAAATAGGGAGAAAATCCTCGACGAGACCTTGAGTAAATTGTTTGCACGTAAGGATAATGGTGAATAATGCTTGAATGAATTAAAGAGAATCAACCCACGTTAGTAAGGTTAGACCCACACCCCTCAAGACAAACAAAAACCAAAAATTGCTACCTTATGCGTAAGGTCCCCATAATCTACAGATTGTGAACCTATAATGCCCTTAAAATAACGTATCATGGCCAGAGAGATATTTGACTGAGAAGAAAGATAGTTCACATTCTCATCCAACAAAGAAGTAAGGCCATTACGAATCACACATACATTTTTTTACTCAAAATCTTGTTGGCACTCTCGACACTCTCGTTCTCGCTCTAGATGGTAATCTCGCTCTCGCTGTAGGCCAATGCCCAAGTCGCTCGTCCTCGTGCGCACGCATCTCTGCCCCAACCGCATAGACCACATCAAAGTGTGCAAATGAACCTTTATTTTATTTTCAGCATCCAAACAAGAACTCACAAAACCCCAACTACAAAACACTAGAAAATATTAACATATAGAATGGAAATAAGAGTTTAGATCAAAAGAAGTTGAAATATAGGAATCAATCTCAATTTTTAATAAGTATACCAATATATAACTGTATTATTTTTGTTATTAATTGTTGAGATGGTCGAGTTGGTCTAAGGCGTCAGATTAAGGTTCTGGTCCGAAAGGGCTGGAGTTTATATCCAACTCTCAACAATTTTTTTTTTTTTTTGTCGAAAATCATAACGCTCTGAGAGGCGGACTGGTTGCACACAAGGATAGTGGTGGGAAATTATCAATTATCAACGCGTTAACTACACCAATCTCATAACCTTACAATTATAGCGAGTAACACCAATCTCATAACCTTACAATTATAGTGAGTCATTGATACGAGGGTATATAGTGAAGAATAAGGCTCCAATTAGGAAGTTCAAGTAAGGAAAAATATCAACGCGTTAACTAGAAAATATTAACATATAGAATGGAAATAAGAGTTTAGATCAAAAGAAGTTGAAATATAGGAATCACTCTCAACTTTTAATAAGTATACAAATATATAGTTGTATTAATTTTGTCATTAGAGGTTGAGATGACTGAGTTGGTCTAAGGCATATTAAGGTTCTGGTCCGAAAGGGCGTTGGGTTCAAATCTTACTCTCAATATACAACCAGATACTGTTTGCACACGCAAAGGATTGTGGTCGGAAATCACCAATGGGAAATCACCTTTGTATTCCTATATCAGATGTGTGTGTGAAGATTTGAACCCGACTTGAAAGAATGAATACATACAAATTATCGTATTATAATTTGAGCCTATAGCGGATCAATTAATATTCTAAAAGTCGATGATTCGATTCTTTAATCCTTATCTATCACCGAGAGTGGGGATGGAAGAAGAGAGAGAGGATTTTTTTTTTTTAGGGCATGCTCAGTACAAAACTACGCTAGAGAAAAAAATCACGTAGAACAAAAGACTCAACCTGAGGAGGAACATTCTCTACCCAAATCACACACTTTGCCAAAAAATCAAAGTCAGTTTCGCCAGCTGGTGCGCCACCTCGTTTTCTTCGCGATGAATAAAACTAGAGCGACCCCTAAGGGAGAGAAAATTTTGAGACTAGAGTTTTTTAACACAAGTGCATCAAGATGCATATTTTACTCACCTCAAAGTCTAATATGGTTAGTCAACTTTAACGTTCATAAAACTTACTTACCATATTTTGCTTTACTCAATATAATGTCAACAACTAATCCCCCTTTTAGGGCTCAATATTATCTTGATGAATTTAAATTTTTAAGTAAAAATTTGACTAACTCCACAGGGCAAAACATGCAATTTTTTTTTTTGGTTTATTATTTTTTTTTTTTAAATTTTTGTAATGCACTATATCTATACTTAATATATATATATTTGGACAAGAAATCAATTTTTACCCCTAAAAGCTTGTCAAATTGTATCAAATTCAAACTTCTAATTCATCAAATTGCATCTCAAACTTAGATAAATGTTACAATCTTACTCTTAAACTTCAAATTGTATCAAATTCAAACTTCTAATTTCATCAAATTGCATCTCAAACTTAGATAAATGTTACAATCAACCCTCTTATATATGTTTTAGTGCGAAAGTTCGTTGAAAAAAGTATTCTCATATATGTGTTTAATGAATCATAAAAACATTTATATATATGATACAAAATTGATAAGAATTTAGAGACAACCCCCACATTATATAGGGCTAATTCTTTACTAAAATTTGTGAATTTTTGCAAGGTGTAATTCAATTGTACATTGATCAAATTTATTATGTGTAAAAATTAATTTTATTGAAATTAGAGAGAGTACATGGAAGTTTTTACATTAATTTTTTTAAATTATTATTTATCAAAATTAGTAAGTGAATTAGTGGAAATAGACCAAAATGGTAAAAAGTTTAGAGTTCAATTTAAAGAAATTGAAAGTTGATGGTGAAAATTGATAAAATACGACGAGTTAATGGGTAAAAAATGTTTTTTTTTTCCTTTCTTTTCTATAAATTAAACAAAAAAAAAAAACTTGTTTTTTTTTTAAGGAAAACATCATTCATTCTGGGCTGGATGTTTCTCTAAATGCAATGTTCAATGGATATGATCTGATTCATCTCAAAATCTCTAAAAGAAAAAAAAAAAAAAAAATCACAAGATTTGAGAGGCACAAAACCCTCATTAATTGCTCTTTATTTCAGCAAAGAAACTGACTTGTTCATCTCCCCTTTCATATTTCAAAAAACATGAATAAACCTTCAACTTTCTGCCAGAGTGGCTGATCCAAACACACATTCAAAACACAACACTCTTGACACAAAATCAAAAGCAGCCCCTTCTGATCATGATTTACATCTCAGTTTCTACTGAATCGTCGAGACACGGTAGCCGGAACCCTAGACCGAGCTTTCCGAGACTCAAATCTCTTACACCACATCGTCCTACTTTCAATCGAGAACTTTGCTTCGTCTTTTCCTTCCAGAATGATTGCTGGTACTGAAGATGCAACAAACACCACCTTTCCAAACAATGGTGGTTGATTCCCTCCCTCCGGATAATGCACGTACACCCTTTCGATGCACGGCCCGTATTTTCTATCAGAGTACGCACATCAATTAGAAGTGAGGAAGATCTATAACAAAAAAACAAACTCGAAATAATCGAGAGCTTCTTCATCGTCCTAACTCTATCAAGATTTGAGTTAGATCTGTTAAAAGAGGGTCAAATCTCCACTCTAATTTTTTTTAGAATGTAGAATTTTGCCTCAATCTATAAAAAAAATAAATGAATAATAAAGGTATAAATGGGCGAAGCAAAAGAAGAAAATTATATATGTAAATTCTTTACTCTAAATTGACGAGTTCTAAATGTTTAAAAAGTTAGAATGTAAAATTTTGCCTCGCCTTTCTTCCTGAACAGAAAGAAAGTCGGGAAGAGTTTTAACGAAGGGCGTACCGGGTGAAGAAGTTGACGATTTGGTGCTCGGTAATCGGGTAGCCGTTCGAGAAAGTGAGAAAGATGCATCGATCTTCTTCGGGAGCGCAATCGTAAATAGGGTTCCACTCTTTTGCATTAGGGTTCAAATCAGCACCATTAAAGCCCTCAACTGTGTCCATATCAGTCTTGTGTGTGTGTGTGTTGTCTGTGGAGAGAAAAAAGAGAGAGAAAGACTGTGTGTTTGACTGTGGATGGAGATAGAACAAATTAAAACTGTGTATTTTGAAGAGAGGAAAAAAGAGATTTAGAATAATTTATAAATATTAGAGAGAGAATATAAAATAAAATAAATTAAAAGAATGAAAATTGGGAATAAATTAAAAGAATACGACTGTTCGGAGAATTGTGCCAATTATGCTGAAATGGAAAGAACAAACGGTCACAATGTAACAGTTGTGATTAGAGAGACACACATGAATTAGCAGTTTTTAAGGTTTTGGTTTTGTAATAAAGTTAAATGCATGTCTGTCCTTCCTAAGTCTAATGTCTCTGCATGCATTGCCTTTGGGCCTCACCTTTTCTCCAATATTAATTAATTTTCTTCCTTTTCTTCTTTCAACCAAATTACAAATTACAAATTACAAATTACACTTTTCTTATTTTCCTTTTATTACGGTTTCATTTCTCCATTTCTTACTTTCATTTTGTTTAATTTTACATATGAAGGTTTTTGATTAAAAATACCATACAATAAAAAAAATATATATCATTTTTACACGAGAAAATTAATGATTAATGATCAAAATCGTATCTTTTAGATAGCGCGTGTCGCGTAATGACATGCGTTGCCATAAATAACTTGTGTTTGTCGGTTTTGAATGCTCGTTGGATAATGTATTTGTTTTAACGTATATGTTATTAATGATGAATAATTATATGTTGGATTGTCAGAGATATAATTACGAATCGTAACTCGGATAGTTTATTTGTCTTACAGATCATATCTTATATGTTTTGAACATCATGGTGTGACACGTGTATCAATTCCGTTAATATATAATTACGAATCGTAACTCGGATAGTTTATTATTTGTCTTACAAATCGTATCTTATATGTTTTGAACATCATGGTGTGACACGTGTATCAATTCCGTTAGAAGTTAACGGGTAAATAAGGTATGATTAACAAATTCGCAAGCTATGAGGATATTTGAAATTATTTTTAGATTAAAATGCCATTTTGATCCGTGTACTTGTATTTCCAACTTTGTTATTTTTAAAAGCTCAAATTTAGTCTATGTACTTTTGAAAAATCTTAAGTTTAGTCTATGCTATTAATTTATTGTTAATTTTTTCAGAAAAAAAAAATTAGTGTTTTTTTGTTTTTATTTTTCCTCTATAAATTTTGGAAACATATATATATTCACATATGGTCTCTTAATTAAACGAGAATTATGATTATTGTTTTACCAAGTTTGATAAATAAAATCAATTTCAAACTAGACTAATTTTAAGATTTTATTGAAAATAAAGAGATTAAAATTTGAACATTTAAAAGTACTAAAATAAAATGAGACTCCAAATATCGAGACCAAAATAATATTTTAGTCTCATTTTTAAAACATAGAAATGTAATTTATAAAATATATGAAAACCATGTTGCATACATTGATGTATGCCTTCACAAGTTGAACTATATATATATATTCTCATTTTTTTGGGGGGAGAAAATATTGATATGATTTTTGAAACATACATATTAGTATTATCAATTTTATGATTTTTTTTACACATTTGCTTTGTCATTACAAACAATTAAATATAGCAAGCTATTAATTCTAGCAAACAATAAGAATATATACAGTGAGAGTTATTATTGTCATGAAAAGAAAATTTCGTTCACATATCCTAAATATATATAGAAAATAATTACTTGAGACTAGTTAATTTACCATATATGACAATATTAATTTCATTACTAAAGTGCATATTTCAAAATTTTATGAGATATTTATCCAGATAGTCCTAAATTAAGGTCCGTTTGAGAGAATGACCTGAAATATAGGAATTAGTCAAACTAACATTTTGCTGACATCACTCTCGCTGAGATTTCTTTCGCTCTCGCTCTAGTGCGGATTCCATTTTATTGAAAAATCCTATCCTCTTGTAAACGTGAACGAGAAAAATTCCAGCGAAAATGAAGTCAGCAAAATGTCAATTCGACAAATTTTTAAAATTCGAGTTAATAATGCTTCAAAGTATTGATAATTTTAGGTTATCTGTACAAATATCCTAATTTTATGTTGCGATTTTGATTTGATTTTGATTTTTTTTTATCAATATATGGACACATCTCCTAGTTCCTTCCTACACATATGAATGTGCATTCTTATTATATTGGGGTTAAATTATACAAAAATCCCTTTACTTTTGGTTAACTTTCATGCTCCTCTGCCAAACCGAGCATGGCTCAACGGGCATATGTATGTGTTGACGACCACGAGGTCTGGTTCGAATCCCCCCACCTCCAATGTACTCAAAAAAAAAAAAACAAAAAAAAAAATTTCATGCTCCTCAAATCTGAAATTGTTCTAAAATTGATATTTTTAGTTAAAATAAATAATAAAAATTGACGTGACAACTCATATGTACAAATTGAAAAATGTAATATTATTTACAACTATATAGAAAGATCATTATTACCATTTATTTCATCTAAAAAAATATCATTATAATAATTTAAATGATAATTTTTTACACATCATCACGCCAATTTGCGTGAATGATGTTGTAAATGATATCACCTATGCATTTTAATTTGTTCACATTAGCTGTCACATCAATTTCCATCTTATTTTCACCAAAAAAAAAAAAAAAACTCTCCAACCATATTTCGAAACAAAATTGAAAGTTCAAAGATAAAAACCAACTATGTATGCACCATGCATATAATATATAATTTTTAATTTATTATACACTTTCTTTTCTCAATTTAATATTTATGATCTTAGTAATTAAAATTATTATATATATAATATTTCACTATCTTGTTAGTTATTTATTTATTTATTTATTGTCACTAATTTATATAATATGCCAGGTATGTTCATATTAACTCATTTAGTTAGAATTGTTCATTGTTTATATATAAATAAATGTCTATTTAATATTAAATTACATATACAATTTACTTTCCTCTCTTTATAAAAGAGAGTATAATGCAAGAAATTGCAATATTTGTAGAATCAAAATCTAAGTCCCCTTACTTCGTAATTTGAAAATAATTTTACAATTTTCCAAAATAAATAATTTCGTAGCAGATAAAAATAAATTTTTTATTTTTATTATATCTAAAAATTTATTTGATTCTAATTTAAAAAAATTAAAATTGAATTCAAATTTTGAAATTTGTGTTTGATTGTAAATTTGAGAAAGTAGCAAAAGATTAACATGTGACTAGTAAGATTTATTTTATAAAAAAAATAATAATTTGATTTAATTATTTCTTATTTACGATTTTTAGATTTTTTTTTTTCTTGTGAGTTGGATCATTTTTTTGCAATATCGTCTCCTATTTTTTTGGAATGATGTATCCCGTATTTCCATAATTTTAACAACGAATTTAAAAAACAATGAAAACAACATTTTGTTGTTTTTTAAAATCCGTCTTCTTTTTAGTTTCATCCCCAACCAAATGGGGCCTAAAGCGTCGAATAATTTGAAAACAACATATTTAATCTTAGTATTTTTTAAGATAGTAAATTTAAAAGTTAGATCACAATTTAAAAAAGATGCGAAATGTTTTGTGATAACATATTTAATTTTATAAACAATAAAATTAGTTGTAATTTTTTTATAGGTCACATTTACTAATAATCAAGCCATGAAAATTAAAATTGTGGAACTCACCTTCATTATAATTGATGGTATTTACGAAAATCAAAAATGAGAATAAATGGTGGGACAGACTCCAAAATCTGCAATCTCATTATCATTGTTGATTACACCCAAAAAGGTACTCAATCTCATACTGCTTCCTTATTAATTGGTGGACCCATACAATTTTTTTTTTTTTTTTTCACTTTTATATCATTGGCTCTTTTCTATCTTATTTTTTAGGGGTGTTTTAGACACAAACTTAGAGTTGTGTGGATTGAGCTATTATAAGCTCAATCTACGTTTGACCCACCATTATAACCATTAAGAGGGTGTTTGACCTAAGAAGTTGGGGGAGTTGAAGTTGTTTACTCTGCAGAGTTGTTTAGTCTAGGGAGTTCTGAAGTATGTTTGAGGCAAATAGTTGTTTAGTCTAGAGTTCTGAAGTCTATGGTATATTTGGGACAAGAGTTGTTGAACTTGGAGCTCTTGAGTGTTTTTTCTGTACATTTTTTTCTACAGACTTTCAAAATTTCATTATTAAGGATTTCTTTCAATTCCAATAAATTCTAAAAATGAATTATTTTTATTTTTATTTTATCTATTCTTTACAAATTTCTTTGAAGACAACAAAAATAATTTTGAGCACAATATCTCACATTATTTTTTCACATTGATTATAAAAAAAAAAATATATATTCTATTGAGATTTTTTGTTTTTGTTTTTATTAATGTAGGTGTACAACAACACATAAGTATAGTGTTACACGACCCATGTGTCAAACACCTATTTCTCCGCCTCCACCTCTTTAAACTCGTCATTCCATCTGAATTCACTGCACTCGCAAACCAACATCTCAACAATGACGATTTATTTTAGCTATTTTGTTTTTGTACAATTTTTTCTATAATTTTTCATATTTTCATTATTAATTAAGGACTTCTTCCAATAAATTTTAAGGGGGTGATTTTTGCTTTTTATTTTATGTATACTTCACAATTTTTTTTTGAAGATAACAAAAATAATTTTGACCAAAATACTTCACATCCTTTTTTTAATATCACTCACATTAATTATTCATTTTATTTGGATGGTTTTGAAGTAAGAGAGAGTTGTACAATAATGTGTTTTATACGTGAATTTGAAAGATTTTAATCCATTAATTTAAACGAATTCAAATAAGCTGATGTTTTTATTCTGTTCATTCTCCCTTGTAAGAATATTATCTCTTGAATTTGGTTTAAGTACTAATTTTGATTGAACAATCTAATTTATATTTAAAATAATAAAAATAGGTCGAATTGCATTTTTAGTCGTTTTACACAGTTTAAATTATGTTTTTTTTTTCTATAATAATAATTAAAAATATCTTGGGAGGGAGAGAGAGGAAGAGAGTCATTTTACCTATTTTGTTTAAATTATATTTAAAAAAGAAATATCATGAGAGGGAGGGAAAGAGAGGAAGAGAGATAAATGTATTAACTTAAAAAATGAGAGATGAGAGAGACTTGAATAGTAACTAATACTAAAATATATTTTCTATTCGAATTCAACAAATTCGTGGGTCAGACAGTTAACTTCTCTCTAAACTACTTCTCCAACAAATCATTAAACAAAGTCCATATCAGAATTAAACAAAACTGTCTTAAAAAAAATTTAGAAAAAAAAAGAGGGGTAAAAGATGGAGGGAGATAATTACTATTTTATTTTATTTTAAACTTCTTTTATTTCAATTTTAATTTTGGTATTAAAAATTATTCAAGTAATAAATTTGGTTTAAAAATTGAATTAGGCAATAAAAACAAAAACAATATTTTAATTATTGTGGTAATCATCCTACCTTTCAATACAATTGGAGATGGAAGTATAAAACCCAATTGAGAGTTTGGTTGCAATTGATGTCTGCCTTTGTAGTAAACAATATCGCCCTAATTATATATCATTCATTTTGATAATTATAACGAAGTAAACGTAGGTGACCTTAGTTCAATAATATGTGGGGTGGAGATTCAAACTTCTAATTTTTGATTGAATGATATATGTTTAACTAATTGAATTATGTTCGAATTTACAAAATAGTTATAGTTGCAACTACAAACTACCTAAATAATTCAACCTCGAAAGAAAAAAAAAATTATAACCTAAAATTGTATATTTAATAAAAGGAAATTATCATTTTAGTGCAATTATGCAATTTAAAATCAAATGCATTTTATTCTTTTTTTTTATCTCTCTAGTTGAGAGCGATTCCTATATTTCAACTTCTTTTGATCTCAACTTTTACTTCCATTTTATATGTTAATATTGTCTTAATGCGAGAGCGAGATTACCATCTAGAGCGAAAACAAGAGTGTCAAGAGTGCGAGCGAGATTTTGAGTAAAAAACGCCTCTCGAAGCATTGTGATTTTCGACAAATTGTGGTTGTCCTTTCGGACCAGAACCTTAATTTGACGCCTTAGACCAACTCGGTCATCACAACCTCTAATGACAAAATTAATACAGTTATATATTTGTATACTTATTAAAAATTGAGAGTGATTCCTATATTTCAACTTCTTTTGATCTAAGTTTCAAAAAAAAAAAAAAAAAAAAAAAAACTTATATTTCCATTCTATATGTTAATATTTCCTAGTTAGATAATTTCCCTTACTTGAACTTCCTCCATTATAATTGTAAGGTTGCTTAAAAAACATATTATTTGTTGAGAGTGGGATTTATTTCCATTCTATATGTTAATATTTCCTAGTTAGATAATTTCCCTTACTTGAACTTCCTCCATTATAATTGTAAGGTTGCTTAAAAAACATATTATTTGTTGAGAGTGGGATTTGAACTCACGCCCTTTCGGACCAGAACCTTAATCTGGCACCTTAGACCAACTCGGTTATCTCAACATCTAATGACAAAATTAATACAGTTATATATTTGTATACTTATTATAAATTGAGAGTGATTCCTATTTTTCAACTTCTTTTGATCTAAACTCTCTTTTTTTTTTTTTTTTTTGAATACATTGGGGGTGGGGGGATTCGAACCACATACCTCGTGATCGTCAATTCATACATATGCCAGCTGAGTTATACTCGCTTTGGTAGTTCATGTTTTCATTCTATATGTTAATATTTTTTTAGTGTTTTGTAGTTGGGGTTTTGTTAGTTCATGTTTGGATGCTGAAAAAATAAAGGTAAATTTGCACACTTTGATGTGGTCTATGCGGCTGGGGTAGGGATGGGCGCTCACGAGGACGAGCGACTTGGGCATTGGCCTACAACGAGAGTGTCGAGAGTGCTAGCAAGATTTTGAGTAAAAAAAATGTGTGTGTGATTCATAATGGCCTTACTTCTTTGTTGGATGAGAATGTGAACTATCTTTTTTCCCAATCAAATATCTCTCTGGCCATGGTACGTTATTTTCAGGGCATTATAGGTTCGCAATTTGTGGATTATGGGGACCTTACGCATAAGTTAGCAGTTTTTGGTTTTTGTTTGTCTCGAGGGGTGTGGGTCTAACCTTACTAACATGGGCTGATTTTTTAATTTATTCGCTAGTTCCCTTACTTGAGTTTACAAATTTCTCATTGAAGCATTATTGTCCACTATATACCCTCGCATCAAGGATTCAATATAATTGTAAGGTTATGAGATTGGTGTAGTTAATGCGTTGATAATTCCCACCACTATCCTTACGTGCAAACAATTTACTCATGTCGCTTCTTTTCAGCTTGGATCGAGCCCACCCGAGCTTGTCAAAAGCCGTGAGGGAAAGAATCTCGGCCGAGCTCCCGCCGTCGACAAGTACCCGCCAAATGGGCACGTTATCGATGTGGGCGGATATGACCAGGGCATGGTTGTGGGGCTAGAGGCGTTGTCAGGCCTCGGCCTCGGCCTCAGAGTTGATGTATCTGGTTGTATATTTTAAAGTTGCTTAAAAAAGAGAGAGAAAAAATATTATTTGTTGAGAGTGGGATTTGAACTCACGCCCTTTCAGACAATTTACTCAAGGTCTCCTCGAGTATCTGGTTGTATATTTTCTCCCTATTTTCAGACAATTTACTCAAACGTAAATTTCCTTTTTACTTTGTCTTGGTTTTTTCTTTTTTCATTCTTTTTATTTTAAGAAGGGTTAAATTACAAGATTAGTCACTAAACTTTTAAGTTGTCTAAACCTTTAAAATTGTCTAATAAATCTCTGTAGTTTCAATTTTACGTCTAATAAATTACTAAACTTTCAATTTAAAAAATTTAAAATTAATCAATATTTGATCTATTAGATATAAATTTAAATATCTATGCCTGATGGAACCTAAAATTTCAATTCTATATTTAGTAGATTTGTGAATTTTAAAAATTGTACAAAATGGGTCAATGACCTATTTGAAACAAAATTAAAAAAATTAAGAAGGTATTAGACACATGATTAAAAGTGTAAAATCTATTAGACATTTTTTTAAGTTTCATTAATCTAATGAACATAAAATTGAAAGTTTAAGAATGCATTAAATCCTCCTTAAATTTATGGATTTATTGAACACAAAATTAAAATTTTGCGATTTATTATATTTTTTAAACTTCATCATTTCCATTTCGAGAGTAAACTTGTAATTTAGCCTAAAAATAAAACAAAGAGAAAAATCAAAATCAAACAAAAACATTAGTCATGTCATAGTGGAGGAGAAGACTGTAATTTGACATTCTTGTTAAAGCCCAATTGGAGTAATGCTATTAATTAGGATATAGAGGGAAAACAAAACCCTAATATTGATTTTATAA